>ML787299.1:395118-405454 GCA_009831015.1 Picea engelmannii | reverse complement strand
TGTCACACATGATCCTCCCAAGACTTGCTATAGATTAGTATATCATCAAAAAATACTAACACAAATTTTCGAAGGAAGGGCTTGAAAATGGAATTTATCAACCCTTGGAATGTGGAAGGTGCATTTGTAAGGCCAAAAGGCATAACCAAAAAATCATAATGGTCTTCATGAGTTTGTAATTTTTTTTTTTGGATATCTGCTTCCTTCATTCTAATTTGATGATACCCTGAACGAAGATCCAACTTTGTGAAATAGATTGTTCCATGTAGTTCATCTAACAATTCGTCAGTGACGAAAATGGGAAACTTATCTTTAATAGTGATATTGTTGAGCTCTCTATAATCTGGACACATACACCATGAGCCATCTTTCTTGAGTACCATTACAATCGGTGCAGAGTAAGAACTTTGGCTAGGTCTAATAATGCCATACTCTAACATTTCTTCAACCATACACTCAATTTCACTCTTCTGGGCATAAGGGTATCTATAAGGCCTAATGCTAGGAGGAACACTCCCATGAATTAGGTGAATAACATGATAATGATTTCTATTGGGTGGAAGACCTTTGGGAATATCCTCAAATACTTTAGAATGTTTATCAATGATCCCTTGGAGATCTAGAGGAATAGATGGCTTAGATGTGTGAACATCTAGTGAGCATAGTTGTGCAATTACACCCTGATGCCCCCTTTTCAATAATTTTGTCATGCCATTAGATCTTATCACCTTATTGGGTTTTCCTATGATACCCATTAACTGAATTTCTTTTCCTTCCAATGAAAATTTCATGAAAATTAAAAGCCACTGTTCATAATGATTATAACCATTTGATTCCTAGTACGACATCAGCACCACCCATGGGAATAGAAATCATTGGACTATTCATTACATATTCCCCCATAGTAATATTGATCTTATTGCATTTTCCTAAGAAATTGATAGTTCCTCCCTCTACAATCATTACTTGAAACTCTGGTGCTGGATAGACAAAGCAATGGAGAGCTTTGGCTAATTTATAGTGAATGAAATTATGAGTACTACGAGAATCAATTAGGACTATTACCTTTTTATTTTTGATATATCCTTCGATCTTGAGGGTTTGAGGAGTGCTAATTCTAACCAATGCATTACATGATATCGTGGGAGTCAACTCTTTAGAAGAAATCGCTTCCACATTTTCATCTTGAGATGGTTCTTGTTCTTGTTCTTCTTCCTCTTCACAATCTATGTAGAATAATTTCTTCTCACCACACTTGTGTCCCTTACTGTACTTGTTGTCGCAATTAAAGCATAAACCTTTTGCTTTTCTTTCCTCCAATTTTTGAGGTGTCAACCTTGTAGGTTGAGGTGATTTAAAAGAAGGAACATTATTCTCTTGATAGATGTTAGGAGTGGTCCTTCTAGTATCCATAGCCATATTTTTACATTCAACATTTCTTGCCACCCTAAATGCATTATCCAATGATTTAGGTTCCCAAAGGTGAACCTCATGTTGAATATTATCCTTTAAAGTTCCTATGAATATATCAATCAGGTGCTCATCTAGAATATCCGTTACCTTTATATTCAATCTTTAGAAGTTCTTAATGAGCTCTGCAACTGAACCCTTTTTCTTGAGATTTATCAATTGGCTAAAGAAGGTATTGCTCCTTGTATCCTCATAGTGTGCTATCATTTCTTCCGTGAAAATTGTCCAAGTGATGAGTGATTTGCGAGAACAAAGCCATCGATACCACACAAATTTATTGGGTTCTAAATAGAAAGAAGCAATTTGTACCTTTTGTGTATGTGACACATCATGTAGATCAAATAATCACTCCATCTGAAGTATCCATGTGATCGGATCCTTGCCATCAAACTTCCTCATATCGATTTGAGGAAAGTGGTTGGTCTTCAACCCAAAGTTGGAGTTTCTCTAGTCTTAATTCATCTTCCTTGTGTCCTCGTCATGAATTTGATGTGATACATTTTCACTTTCAGGTGTGTTGACTATTAAAATCGTAACGATGAATTCTGCCTGCAAAGTATTGCTAAAAGCCCTATTATTTAAACCATGATAATAATATAATACTAGTATGTGGGACCCCCTTGTAGACTAGATATGCAAGGATAGACATATCACACATTTTTCTGTTGTTATTTTGATGTTGCTTACACATTCCTAAATGGTTGACAATGTAGTATTGGTTTCATTTTGACATAGTAACACGTGGATTATGCATTTTATGGAATGCTTCTATGATTCAAAGCTTTTTTTTTCGTTATGAGGGGCATACATTTACAGTTGCTATGATTTAAACATGTCACTAATCATTGTGATCGATTACCTAGCCACATATATACAAGAGATATATTAGTGATAACATAGTCAAAACAAAGGAAGAAAAACCTATGAAAAAATTATAAAGGGAAAGGATCTATGTTTGAGCTATGATAAAAGGTTATATGCAAATTCAAATGGAAAAGTCAAAGGATGTTAGTATTAGTCCTAACTATTATACTATGTTTGGTTAGTGGCTATGCGATTTTCATTAGATTTGATTTGGGCACATATAACATTGCAATATGTATGATAACATAGAACTTGGCAAGGGTTAACTTGCAAATACTTGGGTGGCGCACTATGTAAAGGATATTGTCACAGATTTCAAATGTTTGGGCATTGAATACATGGTTTAATTGATTGGTGAATGTTTGGTTGTCTCATACTTCAAATTGAATAGGATAGGAGATGGAAGCGATGTGCATTTAATGCACATCAATCCATACTCCCCCTATCGGCCGTCACCCTAGCAATGTTCCTTGTTGAATCTTCGGTCTGTTGATTGTGAAGCTCCACATTTCAGGCTCTTGGAAAGAAGAAGGCTCGACCAACTCGCCCTTTTAAGATTTTTGTTACATGTATGGTTCTTTTTCTCTCCATCCATGAAATTTTCTCTTTGTATGAACAAATAATGGCTCAGTAATGCTTGGATTTGTGTGGTCATGAGAATTTCGACTGTGTAAATGTGTGTTATTTCTCTCTGAGATTACTGTAAAATGTTTCATATTGCAAGCAAAATAATTGGGTTTTGTTTAATTTGTGCATTGACTGGTTGCTCGGTCAATTTAATATCGTGATGGGTCTTTGTGGATAATAAGTAAATGTCTCACATATGTCTCTGTATTAATGGTGGAGGGTTTCGTTCTATGCATTACCATCGGTTCTTCCCTCACAGTTATGATTGTAACCCTTACCCAGTCGCATTTGGGTGCCATTCGGTTGTTGTGTTATTTCTTCAAACCCAGAGTCCTGGTCGTTGTCTCATTCTTATTGTCCTTTCACCGAAGTATCCCAAGATCCAGTCTTGGGGTGGCCATAACATTAATATGTACTGTATGGTTGTGGGGTGATACTAGTTATATCTCGGCGTTATGATGTATGCTTCCTCACTGGTATTGTTGTTAGGTTGTTCGACTCTTAAGGAAATGAACAAAGAGGTTATATCTCTGTGTGTTCTTTGAATAACTGTCATTGTTTAATTAACTTCGCCTCTCCTCTATAAGCGTTAAACGCATCATGTGCACTGATTTTTTTTACCCTACCCGTCTTTGCTTTCCGCGGTGGCTAACTATTGGTTTCGTTACCTAGAATTGGATTAATAAGGGGATTGTGTGGCTCATTGTTGTATCTTTTTCGAGGGTATTTTTCTTGTGGTTGATAAGTCTCTAAAGACCTCCAATTCTCTGTGCTATTGTTAAAAGATGAGTGTGTTCTTGATTGTCCCCCTGCATTTTTTTTCGACAGAGTCCGATTTGAATTTCCAACTGTCTTTACTCCCTTCGAGCACCTTTTTGGTTGTCAAATATGAGTTTATCAGTGGAATGGTTATGGAGGTTTTTCGTTGAGTCTTTGTCTCATATTTCTTGATAAAATTGGTTGAATAGTTATAGGTACTTGCAAACAGTTGAGAACTGTCTCCTTTCATTATGGTGTTTTTACTAGCGTGGTCTTGATTGAAATTGGAAACACCTATGTGTTTTGCTAGGCCCGATCAGGGTTATGTATAATTGTGAAAATGATGCTTGTGTGTAATTGACTATGCTCACCTCGTATATATTATTGGATCATCGTATAGATTATCGATGGTTATATCAACAATGATAAGGCTCAGGTTTTATGTTGGCTGTGATTTCGTTGCAACACCTTGTTGATTGATATGATGAAGATTGTGTGTAATCGGGCATATTTTGGAAATGTGTTCATATTTGGAAAAGGAACCTACGTATATTTTAATTGGGCCCGATTGTAAATTGGTAGACAGTGGATGTTTATTAGTGATGCATTATGGGATAGAGGTCGAGCATATTGTTGTGTGTTTTCTTCAAAATTCTTAAAAGGAATGAAAAGAAATTAAAGACCAACGCTCTCTTAAACAGGACTGTTGAATGGAAAGTTTGTTTTGGTTATGATTTATGGTTACAACGACTATTATGAATTGAGGAATTCTTGAAATTTAAATGTTACAACAAACAATTTGACACACATTAAATGTTGGTGTGGTGTTGGTGTTTTTTGGATTGATTTTAATACAAAGTTATGATTATTGATTACTTAATTTGTTTTATGAACAATATCCATTAACTTCCCTACCATTCTCTCACTTTTTCTCACATTACGAATCCCCTCACATTCCCAGATTCAGTTTTCACGCCCTGTTCTTAAAATTAAGTTATAATTAAAGGGAAACTCTGTATTATAGCAATTAAAGGATGACACAGAGATGGGTTGCAGTTGATATGTTTTGTTATTACAACGCAGTTGATTGTTTAATGATTTGTTGAGCAGTAATCATGATCTAATCCCTTTCATTTTATCACTTTTTCGCTCAATACAACCCCCTCAGATATCCCAGAACCCTTATTCACCCCCTGCTCATTGACAAGTATTAAACAATTTTTATGGATTTGATTGCATGGGTCTAATGTGTTGTTGAACCAAACTTTGTTTCGTATTTAAAGAGATGTCATGTATGGTTTGTTTAAGAACCTAGTTGCTAATAAATGTTGCATACAAGAATGATCTTCTTTAGCAGGGGAATCCATGTCCGAAATAACAGGGGAAGATGAAATTGGAACAGAGGCTCTAGAAGGCCAAGGTTTTTGATACATTTTGATGTAGACCCACAAGAGTTAAACAGGCTCTTCCAAGCTATATTTTTCAACTGGATTGGACAAGGGGTGGTCCAACCTAGGCCAGAAAGGCCTCCCTTCCAATCTATGCCTCTAGTATCCCAGTTCCCCCTCATGTCTCATTACAACTCGATGTCCCTGAAAATGACGGATGGCAAGATATTGTTCACCCATCAGTTTCCCAACATCGTGGCTGGCCCAATTTGTATCTACCTACTCCTCCTCCAATGGGTAACCCAATTATCCAAATTTCCCCTGCACACTCACTTGTACAGTCTTCCCATGCAAGCAAGAGACTCAAAACCGAAGCCCACCATGCACATGATAAAAAAAAAGTTGGTGTTTCCCCCTCAAGTGATTCCACCAAATCTGTTTCATCTTGCATGCACTTAAGAGATGATTTCTCTCATGTTCTCAGTGAGATCAAGCCTGAAGGCTCCACACAACTTAACACTAATTTAGAGAAATCAGAGGGAGTCAACAACAACAAAGGGAAAATTGCCTCCCAAAGTGGAAAATATGGTTTTTGATTATATTTATTTATTGATTGTTGAGAACAGTTGACTGGTGAAGTTTTTTTTGGACAACACACTATTTTTGGATATTTTGGATATGGTTTAAAATATCATTGATATTAATTTTCAAATTATGAGAATGATGATGGGAGCCACAAGGAGGGATGTGTTTGATTGATTGACTAGTTGAGTTTATTTTTGTTAAGAAACTTAAGGGAGTCACAAGGGATCCCATCTACTAGTTATTATTTATTAAAGACCCTTATTATTATTATATTAAGTTTTCCCCTAAACTAAAATTTAGTTGAATTTTAGTTAACTTAACTAAAAGAAGTAGTTGAACTACTTCAACTAATTCTGATTACTTAAAGGCAAACAAAGAAGGAAGAACAAGGGGAGAGTAGAAGGAGAAAGCATACTAAGGTATGCTCTTGAGTTTTATTGAGATAGTTCAGTTTTCATTCATTCTTTAATTCATTAAAATCCTAATTCTCTTTTATGACAACATGGTCCTATTGTAGACAACATGATTTAAGGCTGAATTACATCATTCATACACTTGTTTTTCATAGGTGTTGATCTATCTTTGATAGTCTGTGTAGACTTGTCTTTATGAATTAATTTTCATGACTGATAAAGGATATTGTGCAGAGTTGAGTGGGAAGCAATATGTGGCAAGTTGATCCAGCTTTTAAAGTTCAGTTTTTTACTTTCTGTCAGAAGTCCTTTTCTATGGTTTTCATCGGGGACATTTAAGTTTGACTTTGGTTCAAACTCCCTTGGGGATTTTTGTAAAGAGAATGATTCTTTTGATTTCTTGGAATGAAATAATTGATTGCTATTCTGTCTCATCTGTGTTAAATATTGACTTGGTATTTTTTCTTTTGTCTCCACATTTACTTTTGCATCTGTTTTATTCAGAAAATTATATAAAATATTGAATTTTACAACAATCTTTTATTTATAAAAAATTAGCCTAAGCCCTTGTAACTGATACTTGTGCACTAGGAAACAAATTTTGAGGCTATAAACATGGGGTGATATTCCCGTCTATCTTGCCTTAGCCAATCAATATTTGAAAATGCTTGAGTAAGATTATTTCATATCTTTTCCTCAACATTTATTTTGGTGACCATACTGGGGAGATCTCCCATATCTCTCTAGTTGATTTTTATGCTTGATTATCATTGAATATATCTACTTTCCTAATTTTGATTCTTTGACTATTTCATTTCTTAATGATTGTACCTGTTGCAAGACAACCTAATATTGAACCCGACCTTCAAGACTAGACCAATATTGCTTTAAACTTGTTTAAGACCATCTTAGATACTGCTAATACTCGGGTTGAGATTAATCGCTCATGGGCAACGATTGAACAAGATATCAATGCCCAATAACATTGGGAATATAGGCGAAGAAAACTTAAGAATCATCCATAGCCTTCTTTTTCCTTCTGTTTTGATCTTATTTTCATGTCCTTAGACCCTTGTTTTTCTAGGAGGAGAAGAGGTTTATCACCGGAAATTAATCCTATTGCTGAGATAGAAAGAAGGAACGTTGTGTTGTCAAACCAACAAGTTGCTCCAAGGAGAACCTTATCTGATTCATCTATTTTTTCTTTCTCTCCCTTACCTATCATCCACAAGATGACATCTAGTGGTGGCACTGAAGGTGCTTCCTCATCTCAGCCTTCAGCTTCGTCAGTAATTGGTAGCTTGTATAGTCACCAAGTCCATGTCCAATCTACCACAAACCCCAACAAAGTCATTAAAAAGTATGGGATTTTTCAGTTTGAAGAAGACTCTACAACTACCCCATGGCATGTTTCCTCCCCTCTTAACCTAGCACCTGCTACTCGTCCACTTCCTAAATTCAAAGATAATCTCCCTAGGTTTTCTGGGAACAAAACTGTCACTAGGTTTTCTGGGAACAAAACACTTAGTGGCATTTTCTAATGCCTGTCACAACATAGGATCCAATGACAACAATACTTGTATGCGCTTGTTTGTGAATTTCCTTGAAGGAAAGGTTGCGACCGATTTCTTCGATCTCCCTCCTAAGATTTTATCTACTTGGGAGGAGTTAGTCTATTGGTTCAAATCTGCCTATGAGCAATCCAAAATCCTAGCCGAGTAGTTACGGGAGTAAAATAACATCACTTATAAGGATGATGATACTATCAAGTCCTTTAAGTTGCGTTTCACTAAATTATACAACCAAATCCCTGAACTCATTCGCCCTCAGAACCGAGCCACTTTCATGCATTATTATAATGCATTACCTTCCCTCTATCATGATAGGCTTGAAGAAAAGGCCATTGATAACCTCGGTTCCACTCTGCATACTTGTTTAGAGTATGAAGAACAACTTGAAAGAATAGGTCTTCCTAAGGGAGACTCGCTTAAACAAACAGACATATCCGCCCTCTTACAACTTGTATAAGACATGAATAATCGAATGATAGCATATGAGTGAAAATGAAATGTCTCCTCTCTTACCCCTGGAGGTTCATCTTCTTTGGCACCCCCCTTTAGAAATCCAAATGAAAATAATTTTCAGACTAAGGCTATCATGCCTCGTAGTTGGTGTAACTTCTGAGAGGAACACCATGAGGAAAGTACGTGTGAGGTAAAGAAGAATGCCAAAGATAAAATATTTGGCAAGAGACCTGAAACTAACATCGTTTTCCTAGACTTTGCAGACCATAGGATGTTATGATCATAAATGCTAGGAATAAATCCTATGCTCCCAAAAGAAAATATGATCCTCCCCCCACTTATTCTAGCCCAAGATCATCTTCACTAGTTGTTACTGTTTAGGTTCCTAGGGCTCCTGATAGTCAAAGAAACACTTCCCCTCTCCCCTCTTCCAAATACAACATTCTAAATTAGTTGGCCAACATCAAAGTAGATGCAACCCTTCTGTACATGGTTTCTGTCCCTGAACAATAGAAGCATCTAAAAATTTCATGGAAGGAAAAGCTTTCGTTGTAGCCAACCTCTCTGAAGAGGTAGATGAAGAGGATTTGTCTGTAAATAAAGTAGGTGTACATAACTTTAGATACCCTTTAAAAAAAAACCCATCTTATATTTCTGTAAAGATTTTGGAAAAGATTTCCCATTGTTTCCTCATTGACGGTGGTTCGGGCCCAAGTGTAATGTCGAAGATTATTATGGAAGAGCTAGGCTTGTCTTGTAAAAATGAAAACGCCATAAGCATGCTCTCTTATAACAGTTTACAACAAACGACCATAGGTGAAATCAAGGACGTGACCTTGGTTTTGTGCGCACACCCTGAAATAAGGACTACCCTTAATATTCAGGTAATCGATATGCTAGTAAGTAACTACTCGATCATCCTAGGAGGAGATTGGAAAGCTTTGACGGGTGGATATCTCTCACTCAACGGGCCACACTTATCTGTTCCTTGGAATGGTAAAAACATCATAGTCCTCAGAGAGGGGATAATTTCATCTTACATAGAAAGTGTCCAACAACCTAATGTGAATTATATCGAGGAGGACCTAGGAGTGTATTCCATCTTTGTCGAGAAGTAAAACACTACCTTAGAACAAATCGACTTAGACGATGGGATGTGTCATATGAACTTTGATGGTTCATGCTCCAATGAAGGAAACATAGCTGGTGTTATCTTGTACTCTCATGTGGGAAAAATTCATAACTTTTCCTATAGGTTAGAGTTTTCTTGCACAAACAATGTCACCGAATTCGAAGCATTACTGTTAGGCATTAAAAATGCCTATAGCCTGGGTTGTGGTCACCTTACAGTTTTTGGGGATTCCAAGATTTTTGTGAACCTTGTACATAAGATATACTCTCCTAGTAATAAGTTAATGAAACACTGCACCCAAACTGTTTGGGCGCTTATCTCGAACCTACTATCTTTCAACATCACTCATGTTAAAAGGGAATTGAACTCAATGGTTGATCGGTTAATTGGTTTTTCAGCCTCTCCTACTCGACAACTTCTGCCACAAAGACCTAATTGTACCTTTCAATATTTGTATCATCCACAAATCCTTGACAATATGGAGTCATGGTAAGTCTTCCCTAGTGATGAGAGCATCTGTGATTTCATTCAAAATGAACCTTATAATCCTAAGGAAATTATATCAATAGAAGATAACAAGATTCTTAAAGGCTTGAATCCTCTAGAAAGTTCATTTTCATCGAGTAATGTAGGCAACAGATAGAAACACAAAGAAGAGGAGTCAAAAAGGAAAGTGGGTGAAACCATTTCCTTGAAAATTGGAACACTCGAGTCTCTAAAGAATGTTAAAATAGGTGCCCAATGTTCTGATGAAGAAAAATTGAAGTTCGTCAGACTGGTTGGTGAATTTCAAGATGTTTTTGCTTGGTCTTATGAGGATCTTCGTGGTTTTGATCCTGCTCTTATAGAGCATGCCATTCCAATCAAGGAGGGCATACAACCAGCTAGGCAAAAACAAAGACCCATTAACCCTGCACTGTAAGCGACTATTCGAAAGGAGATGGAAACACTCTTGAAGGTTGGGATCATTTTCCCGGTTAAGTATTCAGAATGGGTTTTGTTATCGCACAGTTTGTAGGAAGGGTTTAGGTAGCTTGAGTCAAGGCTTCAAACTGGCGTAACAGGAGCTTCCCC
>ML787299.1:379849-391791 GCA_009831015.1 Picea engelmannii | reverse complement strand
ATCTTGATGACTTAAATGTGCACTCTAAAAACCGATCAGATCATTTTGGTCATCTTAAAAGAATTCTCATGTGATGTAGGAAATTTGGAATTTTTCTAAATCCTTCTAAGTCTATTTTCGACGTTACCAAGGGTAAGATCCTTGGACATATTGTCTTTGATTCAGGAATAAGCATTGATCTTGAGAGGATTGTTGCTATCCTAAATTTGTCTGCTCCCACTTCCAAGAAGGAGGTTCAAGCTTTTCTGGGGGTTATTAACTTTGTCCGTAGGTTTGTTCCTTATTTTGCTGTAATGGTCAAACCGATTCATAATCTGATTAAGCAAGATCGTTCTTTTTCTTGGACATATGATGTCGAAAATGTTTTTGTAGGGATTGAGAAAGAAATCAGTTCTGCACCGGTTCCGGTGAAGCCGGATTTTGAGAATGAATTTATGATATATACTAATGCCACAAATGAAGCAATTTCTGCTATCCTCATGCAAGGTGATGACCAAGGTAATGAAAAAACAATGGCTTACATGAGTCAAAGCTTGTCTGATGACGAGTTTAAATATTCTTTTATTGAAAAACATGCTTTCACTCTTGTTAAATCTGTTGAAAAATTTCACCACTTCATCTTAGGTAAGCATACGTTGGTAAAAGTCCCTTTACCCGCTGTCAAGTTTTTGCTCTCATGGACTTATCTTTCAAGGAAGCTTGCACATTGGCTTGCCAATATCCAAGAGCATGTTTTAACTATCACGACTTCTAACACCATCAAGAGACGTGACTTAGCCCTTCACTTAGCTCAACATGCTGAAACTAGTGAAGAAATCGATGAACAAGATATTTCTCTCTCAACACTATTCTGCATTGTTAATCAAATCCTTCCTGTGTTTGAACATCCTTGGTATAAAAATTTGGTTTACTATTTGCAAAATCAAATATGTCGATATAACTTAGATACTCATCAAAGAAGAAGGCTTTGTCTAGAATCTGCTAGATATGTCATTATAGGAGACTTCTTGTTTAGAAGATTTGTCGATGGTATGTTGCTTCGCTGTGTAAACAATGAGGAAGCACATAAACTGTTGCAAGAACCTCATGGTTATTCAAATCCTGTTATTCATGTAGGAGGTCATTTTTGTGCTAAAACCACTGCTTTTAATATTATCAGAAAAGGATACTATTGGCCTTCAATCTTTCGTGATTCTTATGTTTTTTCGAGATCTTGTGACAAGTGCCAGAAATTTGCTGGGAAAGAACGCCTTTTAGCCATGCCGTTACAACCTGTCCTCCCAAACTTTCCTTTTTCAAAATGGGGATTGGACTTTATTGGTCCTATTAATCCTCCATCTTCAATAGGACAAGTCTTTATCTTGACAGCCACAGACTATTTTACAAAATGGGCTGAAGTTGTCCCACTTAAACATTCGACAGATGAGTAGGCGATTTATTTCCTTGAAAATAATATATTTTCCAGATTTGGTCTTCCTTTGGAAATTATTACAAACAATGGCCCTGCTTTTATTTCTGCTAAGTTGACCCAATTTTTCGCTAAGTTGGGGGTTAAACATTTTACCTCATCATCTTATTACCCCCAAGGAAATGGGCAGGCCGAGTCTACCAACAAGAATTTGGTGAGAATTATCAAAAGGCTCATTAAAGATAAGCCTCGTCAATGGCACACTCTCCTCACTTACGCCCTTTGGGCAGATCGAACTACCAACAAGGTGAGCACTGGATGCACTCCTTTCCAGCTTGTTTTTGGTCAAGAATCCATCCTTCCTATTGAGATGGAACTTTCCTCCTCAAGGTTAATGCTACAGGTCAAAGAATTAAATTCTTCTGATGTTTCTCAAAGGATGAATGTACTCACGGCTTTAGAGGAGAAAAGGACATTTTCCTTGGGTAATATAAAGAGAAGACAACAGACTGTTAAAAAATATTTCAACAAGAGTGTCAAAGATGTCAAGTTTAAAGTCAATGAGAAGGTACTATTGTGGGATTCATCTCATGCTGATAGGGGAAGACATTCAAAGTTTCAAAAATTGTGGTTGGGTCCTTTCAAGATCACTTTTTTCCTAGGTGCAAATTCTTATATTCTAAAGGATTTACAAGAGCGATTGTTTTCCTACAGCACTAACGGTTCCCACTTAAAACATTTAGTGGAACCAACTTGAAGAGTTTAAGGTTGTTTGGATTGTTTCTGTATTTTAGTAATTTTTCAATTTTGCTTTCATATTAGTAGTTTTCAATTTCTGCCATTTTCATTTCTGTCATTTCATTCAGCTGTTTTCAATTTTGTTGTTTCATTTTTGTTATGACATTTCTTTCTTTTTGTTCTTTCGATTTCAATTTTTGTCAAAAATAAAATGTTGGATCAGTTTTTCCATAGCCACACTTCTACAAAGTATTGTTAATCAATAACAATCAATATTACACAGTTGTTATGATGTCCCCCCTGAAGGAATCATTGAATCTGTTATCTGCTTTCACTGTTGTTTTATGAGATAGTTGGTTATATCCTGCTTATTCTTTCTGTTTCTTCATTCATTTCAAGATTCAAAAGAGCAGGTTCAAAAAATTCTTCTCCTTGAAGTCAAGATAAAATTTTAGTTGAATTATACTTACAGGGATAAACCCCCTCATACTTAACACTTTCCATGAGTTATTCCCAAATTCCAAGTCATTTTTCCATTAAATCTGCTCACTTCCCTCCATTGCATAATCATTCTGATTTATATCTTCTTGATTTGATGTTACTTGGTTTGCGAAACCAGACACTCTGAGTTCTTAATCTATTGGAAACTGATTTCCATGTGGAGTCGCCAGTTTGTTGACGATTAAAATCATAACGATGAATTCCGCCCGCAAAGTATTACTAAAAGCCCTATTATTTAAACTATGCTAATCATATAATACTAGTAGGTGGGACCCCCTTGTAGACTAGAGGTGCAAAAATATACACATCACACATTTTTCTGATGTTGTTTTGATGCTTCTTACACAGTCCTACATGGTTGACAATGCACTATTGGTTTCATTTTGACATAGTAATAGGTGGATGATGCATTTTATGGAATGCTTCTACGATTCAAAGCGTTTTTCTTTTTTTTCTTTTCGTTATGAGGGGCATACATTTAGAGTTGCTATGTTTTAACCATGTCACTAATCATTGTGATTGATTACCTAGCCACATATATACAAGAGATATATTAGTGATAACATAGTCAAAACAAAGGAAGAAAAACCTATGAAAAAATCCTAAAGGGAAAGGATCTATGTTTGAGCTATGATAAAAGGTTATATGCAAATTCGAATGGAAAAGCAAAAGGATGTTAGTGTTAGTCCTAACTATTATACTATAGTTGGTTAGTGGCTATATGATTTTCATTAGATTTGATTTGGGCGCATATAGCATTGCGATATGTATGATAACATAGAACTTGGAAAGGGTTAATGTGTAAATACTTGGGTGGCGCACTATGCAAAGGATATTGTCGCAGATTTCAAATGTTTGGGCATCAAATACATGGTTTGGTTGTCTCGTACTTCGAATTGAATAGGCTAGGAGATGGAAGCGATGTGCATTTAATGCACGCCACTCCATACTCCCCATATCGGTCGTCACCCTAGCATTGTTCCTTGTTGCATCTTTGGTTTGTTGATTGTGAAGCTCCACATTTTAGGCTCTTGGAAAGAAGAAGGCTTGACCAAGTCACCCTTTTAAGATTTTTGTTACAAGTATGGTTCTTTTTCTCTCCATCCATGAAATTTTCTCTGTGTATGGATAAATAATGGCTCAGTAATGCTTGGATTTGTGTGTTTCTGAGAATTTTGACTATGTAAATGTGTGTTATTTCTCTCTAAGATGACTGTAAATTGTTTTGGATTGCAAGCAAAAGAATTGGGTTTTGTTTAAATTGTGCATTGACTAGTTGCTCGGTTAGTTTAATACTGCGATGGGTCTCTGTGGATAATAATTGAATCTGGCACATATCTCTCTATATTAATGGTGAAGGGTTTCGTTCTGTGTATTACCGTTAGTTGTTCCCTCACAGGTATGATTGTAACCCTTACCCAGTCGCATTCGGGTGCCATTCGATTGTTGTGTTATTTCTTCAAACCCAGAGTCCTAGTCGTTGGCTCATTCTTATTGTCCTTTTAATGAAGTATCCCAAGATCCAGTCTTGGGGTGGCCATAACATTAATATGTACTGTATGGTTGTGGGGTGATACTATTTATATCTTGGTGTTATGATGTATGCATCCTCACTGGTATTGCTGTTAGGTTGTTCGGCTCTTAAGAAAATGAACATAGAGGTTATATCTCTATGTTTTCTTTGAATAACTGTCACTGTTAAGTTAACTTCACCTCTCCTCTGCAAGCGTTAATTGCATTATGTGCACTGGTTTTTTTTACCCTACCTGTCTTTTCTTTCCTCGATGGCTAACTATTGGTTTCGTTGCCTAGACTCAGAGTAATAAGGGGATTGTGTGGCTCATTGTTGTATCTTTTTGGAGGGTATTTTGTCGGTGGTTGATAAGTCTTTGAAGACCTCCAGTTATCTGTGTTATTGTTAAAATATGAGCGGGTTCTTGATTGTCTCCCTGCATTTGTTTTCGACAGAGTCTGATTTAGATTTCCAATTGTCTTTGCTCCCTTCGGGCACCTTTTTGGTTGTCAAATATGAGTTTATCAGTGGAATGGTTATGGAGGTTTTCCGTCGAGTCTTTGTCTCGTATTTCTTGATAAAACTGATTGAACAGTTATAGGTGCTTGCAAATAGTTGATAACTTTCTCCTTTCATTATGGTGTTGTTACTAGCGTGGTCTTGATTGAAATTGGAAACACCTGAGTGTTTTGCTAGGCCTGATCAGGGTTATGGATAATTGTGAAAATGGTACCTATGTGTAATTGGCTATGCTCACCTCGTATATATTATTGGATCATCATACAAATTATCAATGGTTATATCAACAATGATAAGGCTCAGGTTTTATGTTGACTGTGGTTTCGTTGCAACACCTTATTGATTGATATGATGAAGACTATGTGTAATCAAGCATATTTTGGAAGTCTGTTCATATTTGGAAAATGAACCTATGTATATTTTAATTGGGCTCGATTGTAAATTGGTAGACAGTGAATGTTTATTAGTGATGCATTATGGGATAGAGGTTGAGCATATTGCTGTGCCTTTTCTTTAAAATTCTTAAAAGGAATGAAAAGAAATAAAAGACCAACGCTCTCTTAAAAAGGATTGTTGAATAGAAACTTTGTTTTGGTTATGAGTTATGGTTACACCGTCTGTTATGAATTGAGGAAGTCTGGGAAATTTAAATGTTACAACAAACAATTTGATACACATTAAATGTTGGTGTGGTGTTGGTGTTTTTTGGATTAATTTTAATACATAGTTTTTTTTTTGTATCTAGGGGAATCTGTAACTACGGTGGTATCTGGCTCATGTGACACAGGGTCGAATCCCATCGGCTGCCTTATAACTCCTAAGGAGAACCACACCGCCCGCATGCCTGGCCTCTAGATAAGACGAGGTTTGAACTCTTGATCTGCTTAGCAGCATGAACGCCTTAACAACACGTCCGCTGGCCACTAGACCGCACCCCTGTGGGCTGATTTTAATACAGAGTTAGGATTATTGATTACTTAATTTGTTTTATGAACAATATCCATTAACTTATCTGCCATTCTCTCACTTTTTTGCACATTACGAATCCCCTCACATTCCCAGATTCACTTTGCATTCCCTATTCTTAAAATTAAATTATAATTAAAGGGAAACTCTGTATTATAGCAATTAAAGGATGACACATAAATGGGTTACAGTTGATATGTTTTGTTATCACAACACAATTGATTGTTTAATGATTTGTTGAGCAGTAATCATGATCTAGTCCCTTTCATTTTATCACTTTTCGCTCAATACAACCCCCTCAGATATCCCATAACCTTTATTCACCCCCTGCTCATTGACAAGTATTAAATGATTTTTATGGATTGGATTGCATGGGTCTGATGTGTTGTTGAGCCAAACTTTGTTTCATATTTAAGGAGATGTCATGTATGGTTTGTTTAAGAAGCTAGTTGCTAATAAATGTTGCATACAAGAATGAGCTTCTTCAGCAGGGGAATCCATGGCTGAAATAACAGGTGAAGAGGAAATTGGAACGTAGGCTCTAGAAGGCCAAGGTTTTCGATACATTTTGATGCAGACCCACAAGAGTTAAACCAACAATTCCAAGCTGGATTTTTCAACTGGATTGGACAAGAGGTGGTCCAACCTAGGCCAGAAAGGTCTCCCTTCCAACCTCAGCAAGCCCCTGGTATCCCAGTTCCCCCTCATGTCTCATTACAACCTGAAGTCCTTGAAAATGACGGATGGCAAGAGATTGTTCACCCAACAGTCTCCCAACATCGTGGCTGGCCCAATTTGTCTTTACCTGCTCTTCCTCCACCGGTTAACCCAATTTTCCAAATTTCCCTTGCACACTCACCTGTACAGTCTTCCCACGCAAGCAAGAGACTCAAAACCGAAGCCCACCATGGACATGATAAAAGAAAAGCTGTTGCTACCCCCTCCTCTCCCTCAAGTGATTCTTCCAAATCTGTTTTATCCCGCATGCACTTGAGAGATGATTGCTCTCATGTTATCAGTGAGATCAAGCCTGAAGGCTCCACACAGCCTAAGGCTAATTCAGAGAAATTAAAGTTAGTGAACAACAACAAAGGGAAAATTGCCTCCCAAAGTGGAAAATATGGTTTTTGAATATATTTATTTATTGATTGTTGAGAACAATTGACTATTGAAGTTTTTTTTGGACATCACACTATTTTTGGATATTTTGGATATTATATTTTTCGATATGGTTTAACATATCATTGATATTAATTTTCAAATGATGAGAATGATGATGAGATCCACAAGGAGGGATGTGTTTGATTGACTAGTTGTGTTTATTTTTGTTAAGAAACTTAAGGGAGTCACAAGGGGTCCCACCTATTAGTTATTATTTATTAAAGACCCTTATTATTATTATATTAAGTTTCCCCCTAAACTAAAAGTTAGTTGAATTTTAGTTAACCTAACTAAAAGAAGTAATTGAACTACTTCAACTAATTTTGATTGCTTAAAGGAAAAAATAGAAGGAAGAATAAGGGGAGAATAGAAGGAGAAAGCATACTAAGGTCTGCTCTTGAGTTTTATTAAGATAGTTCAGTTTTCATTCATTTTTTAATTCATTAAAAGCCTAATTCTCTTTTATGACAACATGGTCCTATTGTAGACAACAAGATTCAAGGATGAATTACATCATTCAGACACTTGTTTTTCAGAGGTGTTGATCTATCTTTGACAGTCTATGTAGACTTGTCTGTTTATGAATTAATTTTTATTACTAATAAAGGATATTGTGCAGAGTCGAGTGGGTAGTAATCTGTGGCAAGATGATATAGCTTTTAAAGTTTAGTTTTTTACTTTCTGTCAGAAGTCCTTTTGTATGGTTTTCATCGGGGACATCTAATTTTGACTTTGGTCCAAACTCCCTCAGGGATTTTTAGAAAGAGAATGATTCTTTTGATTTCTTGGAATGAAATAAACGATTGCTATTTTGTCTCATATGTGTTAAATATTGACTTGGTATTTTTGATTTTGTCTCCACATTTACTTTTGCATCTGTTTTATTCAGAAAATTATATAAAATATTGAATTTTACAACAATCTTTTATTTATAAGAAATTATCCTAAGCCCTTGTAATTGATACTTGTGGATTAGGAAACAAATTTTGAGGCTATAAACATAGGGTGATATTCCTGTCTATCTTGCCTTAGCCAAGCAAGATCTGAAAATGCTTGAGTAAGATTATTTCATATCTCTTCCTCAACAAGGTGTCCTCTCTATTAGAAAATTTTTCAATCCTTCCATGATCTTCCTTTTTAAATCCTCCATCTTAGTACCCATTATTGCCTCCAACTTAGCTTCAGTTGAATTCATCATCCCTTGTAGTTCATATTTTTTTACTGCTTTATTTTGTAAATAATTTATGTCTCCGCACATTTTTTCACCTTCATCAAGAGTCCAAGTAGGAATGTCTGGAGGCTTAATTGGTGTAGAAGTTTCCTTTTTTGGTGGCATGTTGGCAGAGTATCACTTTTAAACCTTGATTTCGAGGTGGTTCTACTAGACAATATTTCTTCTGTTGTATCTCCAAAATTTTGACCCTTTTGGGTCTGAAAATTTATTTTTTTCGTTCTCTGATTGCAATTCCACAAGTTTGATCAAAATTGGATGTGCCAAGTGGGAGTTATGGTAACTTCCCCACACCTTGCTGATTTTTGTCCCTTCCAGGAGAGTGTACTTGTAAAGCATGCCAAGATCACAATATCTGATATTTGATGCTAAAACTTGTACCACAAATACTACAGATTATCCAGTGTCCAATGCAACCGGTCTCACTTAATTTGGATACTCACTAAAGAATATACTGTTGATTTACCTGGAAGTCATGTTTGAGACTAGTTAATATGACTAGTCAAATACCTTATCTTGAGCAGGGTGTATATACAAAATTAGGATGACCCAAAAGCTGATTTTTTTTATCACAGATACCTTAATAATTTCTATGAATATCCTCTAGATTTCAGGGTCTAAAATTTTATTGAAAAAAATTTATAGCGAAAATTCCGAGATGACTAAATTTAGGATGATTTCAGTGTTGATTTTTCATTAGCTAGGTTAATCATGAAGTTCATTTCATTTTAGAATTTCACTTAACCATAAATGATAATGTTGCAACAACCAAGATCACAAGAAGAAACACCATGCATAAGAACACAAGAAGTATCCTGGGAAACCCTTCTCAACAAGGGAAGAAAACCCAATCAAATCCTTTGTTATATTCTTCAAGAGAAATACCTCCACCAAGATAAACCTTAGCACACAAGAGGGTGCTTCAAACCCTATAAGACTAGCACCCAAGAGAGGTGCGCACCTTTTCCCAAGTAGACGTGTTTGCTTAAATTTCCAAACTCACAAGGAAGATGTGATTCCATAATGGGGAATCATCCCTTACTTATATTAGACTTGTCCAATCAACAAAGGCGTCTATTGGCTCAACAGGGCCGACCTCTCTAAGTCACTATATAATTTATTATTATTATTATAATTAATATTAATATTAATTATCTTTTACATTTATTATTAAATATATTAAGGTGGGGCCGACCTATACCCTTTACATAACAATTAGGGTTACAGGTGTTGGATTACTGAGAGGGTGGGTGAATCAGTAATAGCGTAATTATAATCCTTTTTCTTCAAATGTTATATCAATGTAGAATTATTATCCAATAATGAGCAATAAGAAATAAACAATCACACACATACACAATACACCAGTGTTTTACGTGGAAACCCAAATCAGGAGAAAACCACATAATGCTTTTTATTATATGTCTTGAATAATTACATTAATTGGAAGCACCAACTTCCTTTGTTTTCCAACTGCAACTGGAAGGAGGCTCCAACCCCTTGGTTTCTCAGGCTACAACCTGAGGGAAGCTCCAACTCCCCAATTCTTTGGATACAACCAGAAGGAGGCTACAACCCCCTATGTTCTCCGGCTACAATCGAAAGGTGGCTACAACCACCTATCCTTGCCCCATCCAACCACCCTGAAGTAGAAGTAGAATGGTGGAATCACTATCAACTTGTCACTGTGAGATATATTGTTGTACAACTGTATCAACCTGTACCACTGCCTTGTATCCAATCTGTACAACTGTAATCAAACCGTACCTGAACTGAACATGTATCTACAAAAATACAACAGATACACGACTTGTAGTGATGTAGCCCATGTATGTACACGCCCTATCTGTTATGCAGCCTGAGTATGCCTTCTGAAACTAGGGTTTCCTTTCACTTGAAAACTTTTGACCCTCTGTAACTTCTTTCACATAGATCTGTAACCTGTCACTGTATCCAGATTGTAACTATACCCTATGCATGCATCCTCATACATAACCTCTACTCAAGGAAAGTATGTCTCTCTCTATTCATGTGCCATATAGGTATGCGTAATCATGAACAAGTATAATATCCATCGCATGATCTTAGTCATCAACCCCTTTCTGATATTCAATTTCTCAATAAATCAATAAATACAAGATCTCAACCATGTACCATAAAAACTCTTAGCCATATGCCAAGAAATACAAGATGTGCCTCAACAAGAAGTATCAATGATAAATATACCAGCACTGTATTTCTGTAGATCTGACTTATACAGAAGATCCCATGTAGCCACTAGTCTCTCTAGGGACAATCCTCAAATCTCCATTGCCATTCCTCATGCATACATCAAAATCCAACTATTCATAGAAATAAGACATACCTTTTGAACCAATGGCTAGATCTGATGTATCTGAGCACTCTAGACCTTTATGGGAGCTTGATCTCATAATCTAGAACCTCTGCACCTTCATCTTCTCAAGTTTCATGGCTTTATCAACATCTACTCACCCTATACACAATCAACCCACGTACATACTCACCCTATACACAACCAGCCTGAGTACATACACACCCTATACACAAACAACCCACGTATGCCTCATAAAATAGGGTTTTCTGTAAATTCAAGAATTTCGCCGTCAACCCTTCATACTACTTCAGAGGTTCGCCACTTCAGATGTATCCACAAGTATTTACAAGAAGCTTTACACAAGAAAATAGATATACAATATGTACAAATGTGTTTTTATGAGTGAGCTTTGTCTCTTATTTATATCTTCATGTAGCCTTACACTTTCCTTATTTTAGGGCTTCTTCATTTAAAATAATTTCTTTTGCAAATCACTTTGACTCTTGGGGGATTCTATAAGACTCATGAGGGTTCTCCAACTTCATATGGTCATAACTCTCTAACTGTGAGGAAGTATGTGACATTCCACGTACCACTGGAAATGGCATGACAAGAACTATCCATCTAGGATAGTTTCCCTAACAAATTCACTGTCCTTCATCTCATTATTCAACAATTAAGCATGAGTTCTCTTACTCCGCAAAGCGTCTTCTCGTGAGGGCTTCAACCATAAGGGGAGCAATTTGGAGTTCATCCATATTTACTTCTTATCCATCATTACAAGACAATAATGAGTCATCTTTACATCAAACAATCTTGGGTCCATTACCCAAACCTTTGTGTTGCGGGGCTTTCTTCAAGGGTTGACATCAATGACAACCAACCTTAATCAACAATCTCCCCCTTTGGAATTGATGGCAACACTCTGATGCAATACGGAAATCATATCACTCATGCTCCCCCTGGAACCATGACTCTGTCCTCTGTATCTGGTAAATCTGCCTCTGATAAATCTGCTCCCCCTAGAACCATGCCTCTGTCCTCTACATCTAATAAATCTCTCCCCCTTTGTCATCAATGGAAAATGTATCTTTCCATCCGAGGTTGTTCCCCTTGACTGAACTTTCCTCTTATGGTGCTTCTTCATGTATATCTAAGACATATAAGATAAGCATTCAAAAAACATTCAAAAATCATTCATTTTGGAGTAGAAATAACTCCAAGTCTTTGGCGAAGATATTCAAAGGCTTCCCGTGGAAGTGGTTTTGTAAAGATGTCTGCCACTTGTTCTTTTGTGCCCACATACTCAACTCTGATGCTTGATTGGAATGTGCTTCGTCTTGGAGTGCATCACCGGGGTTTTTGAGATACTGATGGCACTTGTATTATCACAATATATTGTAATGGGCTCATCATACTCAACCTGTATATCTGTCAAAGTTTGTTTCATCCAAAGAACCTGCGTACAACATGCTGCTGCTGCAATATACTCTACCTCGACTGTAGATAGAGATACCGATGATTGTTTCTTGCTTAGCCATGATACCAAACACTCACCTAAGTAGAACGC
>ML787299.1:360734-378232 GCA_009831015.1 Picea engelmannii | reverse complement strand
GTAACCAACAAGTATTCCTTTGTCCACACGAGAGTCAAACTTTCCCATTCTGCCATCTTCTCTTTTGATGTAGCATTTGCTTCCAAAAACTCTAAAGTGCTTCACATTTGTTGGTCTTCCTTTCCATAGCTCGTAGGGAGTTTCATCAGTGTTGTTTCTGAGCATTACTCTATTTTGAATGTGAACTATTGTATTCACTGCATGTGTCCAAAATATATCTGTCAATTTGGAATCCATTATCATTGTTCGAGCCATTTCCTGTACTGTCATGTTCTTTTTTTTAACAACTCCATTCTGTTGAGGTGTCCTAGCAACATAGAATTTCATTTTTATTCCATGACTACTGCAGTTGTCCATAAATTCCTTTGAAGTGAATGCTCCTCCATTATCAGATCTCAAGCATTTGATTCTTGAATCCATCTCATTTTCAACCATTTCCTTGTAGATCTTGAAGTTTTCAAAAGCTTCTGACTTGTTCTTGAGAAAGCAAACTGCAGTCATTCTTGTATAATCATCAACTAATAACATAAAGTATCTCTCACCTTTTAAGCCCTTTGTTGTAGTTGGTCCAACTAGATCAGTGTGCAAAATTTCTAGTGGTCTTGTTGTTGAATATTCCTTTGATTTGAACATGGTCTTTGTTTGCTTTCCTTGTTGACAATGCTTGCATAAAGTGTTGGTTGGTTTTGTAATCTGGGACATTTCTCTGACTGTTTCTCTTTTGTTGACTTTGACAAGGTTATCAAAATGCATGTGACCCATTCTTCTGTGCCATAGCCAACTTTCATCTTCCTTTCCTAGACAACACTTTTCATTTCCAATTTCACTTAACACATACATGTTGTTTGAAGTTCTTGTAGTTGTACCGACAAATTTCCCTGAACGTTCGTTTCTTATCTCACACTTTTGTGAATCAAAAGTAACGTTATGACCTTGGTCACACATTTGACTCACACTTAGAAGATTATGTTTCATATCTTCTACCAGTAGAACGTTTTGTGCCTTTTCATTCTTGTTCCCGATTCGGACTGTGCCTTCTCCAATGATTTTGGATGAATTATCATTTATGAAGGAGACTGATCCATTTCTTTCCTTTTGTAATGTAAGAAATTTGTCTTTATCACCTGTTATGTGTTTTGAACACCCACTTTCAACATACCAACCGTGTTTCTTCTGCTTAGCTTGTAGAGCGACCGTGCATTCTTCATTGCTATATTGATCTTGCTTTCTTATCCATGTTTTCTGAGGTTCTTGTCTGTGATTGATTGTTATTCTGTTGAGGTTCATTAGGAGGGACTGTCATTCTGCAATCTTTGGCCATGTGTCCAAAGTTGTTACATTTGTAACATTCCACTTCAATGCTCAAGGATTCAAACTTGTTGTAAATTCTTCTTTGTGTTTCACTAGGTCTTCTTGAATAACCCCTTTGTGTATGACTCTCAAAGTTGTTATTGTTCCTGTTGTTAGCTCTCCAATTTACAACTTTATGTCCAAAATTATTACATGCTTAACGTAAACCAAAAAATATAGTTTCATACCTGGGAGTTGAAGATCTTATGAAAGGAGGTGCTCTTATGAATCCTTCTTCTTCTTGAGGCCTATCTATCTGTTGTTGATTCTGAAATCTGAATCTTCTCGGTGGAGGAGTGTCCCTGTAATCTTCCTTGTATATCTTCCTGTCCCCTTTGATTGTTTCTGCATAAATTTTTGGATTTGTTTATTGCTCTGTTGTTTTGGAGCTTGATCCCTTTTATGTCTGATTTTATCCAAGTCCAGACTTGTCAAGATGATATTTTTGATTGCTGATAATGTCATCCAAAACTTTTGAGCTATTCTGCATATTTTTCTTTTGAATATCCTTTCTTAATGTGACAATCTCTGCTTCCAAGTTTCCAATGATCTCGTCCTTTTCTTCTAGCTGTTCTTTGAGTGCTTCTTCAATTCTTTTATCTTCTTCTATTTGAACTTTCAATTTTGTGATCATTTTTTTTAGTTCTTGAGTGTCTTCCTTTTTGTGTAGTTCTGCTTGTAGTTTCTTCTTGTTCTTTTCTCTTTTGATAACTTCTATGGCACACATTAATTCTTCTTGAAAGTCAACTTCTGCCTCTTCAATTTCTTCTTCGGCTTCTTCATATTCTTCTTTGGAGTCTTCTTTGTCAGATTCTTTTACTGCCATGAATAGAACTCTTCATGTCTCACTGTCACTGACTTCATCTTCATCTGATGATGAGATGTCTTCTTTGATGCATAAGCTTTTCTTGAAATCTTTCTTTGTAGTTCTTTTGCCTTTATATGTGTGTTTTCCTTTTGAGTAACCTTCATCATTTATCTTTTTCTTATGAGGATATTTGTTAGCAAAATGACCAATACCATCACAATTAAAACAAATTAAAGGAAGCTTACCTCTATACCTATCGTTGGTTCCCTTGTTCAGTCTTTTGATGAAGTTGGCCACTTCTTCATCATCTTCCAAGACATCGTTGCTACTGCTATATTCTTCTTGTTCCTTTTTCTTTTTCTTTAATCTTTTGGATGCTTTGAAGGCTGCTTCTTTTACATATGGATTTTCCTGTTCAATTCTCATCTCATATGCTGTGAAGATTCCATGCAGTTCATCCATGCTTATTGAGTTTAGATCCGATCTTTCTTCTAGTGATGATATCTTCGGGTTGAATCTCATAGAAAGAGATCTTAGTACCTTTTGAACAATTACACGTTCTTTGATTTCTTCTCCCAATCCTATGATTGCATTCACTGTTTCATCGACTCGTAAGAAGTAGGCTATGATATCTTCATCTTCCTTCATTTTTGGTTGTTCGAACTAACCTCTGTAAGTTTGAAGCTTTGTTGCTTTGACTTTTGAATCTCCTTCGAAAATATTTCGAAGCTTGTCCCAAATCTCTTTAGCAGATTTACAATGTGCAACTTTAGTGAATACTGTATCACTAAGACCATTCAAAAGTGCATTTTTGGCTTTGGAATTATTCTCACCGAGTTTCACTGCTTTGTCATTTGTTGGTGGAACTGCTGGTGTTGTGTATCCATCTACAAATGAGTGTCAAACTTGAAATCCCCGTGCCTGTATATATGTCTTCATCCTTATGCTCCAAAAAACATACTTCTGTCCATCAAACTGTGGTATTCCATTTTTAAACGAGTTGGTACTCTCCATGATCTACCTTTCAGTGGTTAAACTGATTTCTGAAGGAACCTGCTCTGATACCAATTATTGGATTACTGAGAGGGGGGGTGAATCAGTAATAGCGTAATTATAGTCCTTTTTCTTCAAATGTTATATCAATGTAGAATTATTATCAAATAATGAGAAATAAGAAATAAACAATCACACACATATACAGTACACTAGTGTTTTACGTGGAAACCCAAATTGGGAGAAAACCAAATAATTCTTTTTCTTATATGTCTCGAATAATTACATTAATTGGAAGCACCAAATTCCTTTGTTTTCCAGTTGCAACTGGAAGGAGGTTCCAACCCCCTGGTTTCTCAGGCTACAACCTGAGGGAAGCTCCAACTCCCCAATTCTCTGGCTACAACCAGAAGGAGGCTACAACTCCCTATGTTCTCCAGCTACAACTAGAAGGTGGCTACAACCACCTATCCTTTCCCTATCCAACCGCCCTGAAGTAGAAGTAGAATGATGGAACCAATATCAACCTGTCACTGTGAGATATACTGTTGTACAACTGTATCAACTTGTACCATTGCCCTGTATCCAATCTGTACAACTGCCCTGTAATCAAACCGTACCTGAACTGAACATGTATCTACAAAAATACAACAGATACACGGCCTGTAGTGATGCAGCCCGTGTATGTACGCGCCCTATCTATTATGTAGCCCACGTATGCCTTCTGAAACTAGGGTTTCCTTTCACCTGAAAACTTTTGACCCTCTGTAACTTCTTTCACTTAGATCTGTAACCTATCACTGTATCTAGACTGTAATTGTACCCTGTGCATGCATCCTCATACATAACCTCTACTCAAGGAAAGTATGTCTCTCTCTAGTCATGTGCCATATAGTTATGTGTAATCATGAACAAGTATAATATCCCTCACATGATCTTAGTCATCAACCCCTTTTTGATATTCAATTTCTCAATACATCAATAAATACAAGATCTCAACCATGTAACATAAAAACTCTTAGCCATATGCCAAGAAATACAAGATGTGCCTCAACAAGAAGTATCAATGATAAATATACCAACACTGTATTTCTGTAGATCTGACTTATACAGAAGATCCCATGTAGCCACTAGTCTCTCTAGGGAGAATCCTCAAATCTCCATTTCCATTCCTCATGCATACATCAAAATCCAACTATTCATAGAAATAAGACATACCTTTTGGACCAATGGATGGTTTTGATGTATCTAAGCATTCTAGACCTTCCTGGGAGCTTGATCTCAGAATATAGAACCTCTGCACCTTCATCTTCTCAAGTTTCATGGCTTTATCAACATGTACTCACCCTATACACAGTCAACCCGCGTACATACTCACCCTATACACAACCATCCCACGTACATACACATCCTATACACAGACAACCTGCGTATTCCTTAGAAAATAGGGTTTTCTGTAAATCCGAGAATTTTTCCGTCAACCCTTTGTACTACTTCAGACGTTCGCCACTTCAGATGTATCCACAAGTATTTAAAAGAAGCTTTACACAAGAAAATAGATATACAATATGTACAAGTTTGTTTTTATGAGTGAGCTTTGTCTCTTATTTATATCTTCATGTAGCCTTACACTTTCCTTATTTTAGGGCTTCTTCATTTAAAATAATTTCTTTTGCAAAGAACTTTGACTCTTAGGGGCTTCTATAAGCCTCATGAAGGTTCTCCAACTTGATATGGTCATAACTCTCTAACCGTGAGGAGTTATGTGACGTTCCACATACCACCAGAAACAACATGACAAACACTATCCATCTAAGATAGTTTCCCTGACAAATTCATTGTCCTTCATCTCATTATTCCACAATTAAGCATGGATTCTCTTACTCCACAAAGCGTCTTCCCATGAGGGCTTTCACCATAAGGGGACCACTTTGGAGTTCATCCATATTTACTTCTTATCAACCATGAAAAGACAATAATGAGTCATCTTTACATCAAACAATCTTGGTTCCATTACCCAAACCTTTGTGCTGCGGGGCTTTATTCAAGGGTTGACTTCATTGACAACCAACCTTAATCAACAATAGGTAGGTTTGACTCTTGAACATTATATATCAAAGGATATGATACAACCACTAGTGCTCATCCACTAGAGGCACATCCATAGGGATGTCATAACTCTGATTCACTGCATTACACAGAAGAACCAAATATTCACACATTCACCTATGCTCGTCCATAGGCACATCCACTCTACAGAACTTTTTTCCCACTGCCTCACATAGGAGAATCATCTGGAGTCTTCTCTTCAACTCTCTTTCTTAGAGGAGGCTAATACATCATCTTCATTTCTGTTCTCAAGGCGATGCACTCAACACTTTGGGATTTCACACATTCACTTTGTGCTCAGCCACAGGCATGTCCTAACTCAACATATCTCCTTTCCCACTGGATAATCATCTGGAGTTCTTCTCACCTCTCTGAATGGAGGAGGTCATCTCTACATTCCCATATCTATCTCAGACATGAACCACATACTCTTCTTAGGGGATTTCTCTCAGGTTTGTAAGCTGAGAGAAAGACTTCACATAACTGCAATGATCCACACCTCATAGGTTTGTAAGCTGGAGAATGTCTCACATAGTTGCAATCATCAACACTCCCTATCAGCTAGGGAGGCAATCTTTATCATGCCAAGTCTCACACGGATGTATTTTGAATTTTTTCTTGGCTGGAGTTATCAAAACTCCCTCTCAACTAGGGAGCCATTCTTCATGAAGTTAAGTTGGTGAAGATATCTGCAATCTGCTCAAGTGTAGGAAGGTACTGCATGTGTACTATTTTCCTATGCATCATATCTATGAAATAAGGATATTTCATCTCATCGTATTTCAATCCATCGGGAAACACTGGGTTCTCAAGGAGCTTTACTCACGACTATTGGTTATCATCATAGGATCCATCTCATGGTCAAGTAAATCTGTCAGAAGCTTGTGAAGAAACATTGCTTCACACACTTGATGCTTATATACTCTGCCTCTATGGTACTCAAGGCTACAGAGTTTTGTTTCCTGCTGTATAAGGAAACCATGGAAAAATTCATGATAGAACATCAGTCGGATGTGATTTTCCAGTTCACTGTACTTTTTGCTCAATCTGAATCGACATATCCTGCAAACTCAAGTTTATACTGGAGGCATATCTTAGGCCATATCTAACTGTGCCTTGTACATATCTCAATACTTGTTTTGTTTTTTGTCTAGTGAGTTTGTCCTGGTTGACTCATGAAATGACTAGACACATTCACTACATGGCATGAATCAAGTCTGGTGTTGACCAGATACATTAGTGATCCAATCAGTTGTGGATCAGTCTCATCTGAATCATTATCAATCTTCTTCTTTAAATCCGATTTTTCATTATGTCATATTGAACTTCTTTAATATTTTCACTGTATATTTTTCCTTGACTCGGGAAAAATCTGATCGGTCATCTATCATACTTATTGTCCCAAGAAGTATTGCATCATAGTAAAATTCTTCATCTCAAATTCAAAAATCAAGGATTACTTGTAACAACAATGCTTTCTAAATAAGTCATCAGGATCAAGATCTTGTCACAAAAACTATAATGATATAGGTTTGGATCAACAACACTCTTGTTGAAATCCAAACTTATCAAGAATCTATCTATTTGATATAGTTTCCAACTCATGGATGGAAGTGTATCTGGTTCACTCGATCAAGTGTCTCATCATGGACAACTCCCTCTGTTTGTGAGAAACCTCTGGCTATAGATCTCATTTTGTATTTCTTGACACTTTCATCAGCTGCATGCTTTACCACATACTTTGCTTTCCGATCCCTGAATAATATCTTATGCATCATTCTTTTAAGATATACTGGTATTCTTCTTGTTTCTCTAAGACAAGGAGTCTCAACATCAACGAAGTAGCTCATGACTGAAGGATAGCTCGAAAATATTTTTTTCTTTCTCGGAATGTGCCTTGAGAGGCTTGTCTGCTTCTCTGCCTCTTGCATAGTGAGTCTAGGTAGGCATTTTATGCCCTACTGCAATATCTCTGAACATATAAACTATAGAAACTGGACAACCTGGAGTAATGTCTGTCTCCCTTTGAATTTCTAAAGGTATTGTCTCACTGTCAATCTTCATCTGAGATTCTCTGGGTCTTTGAAAAACCGTATCTTCTTCAAGGACAACGTCTCTACTTGTCTCAATCTATCTTTGACTAGGGATGCCTTTTAAGATTTACTGTATCCTTTCTTCCTAAAGGATCTAGCTTGGAATTCTTCTCTTTGGGTACATGAAAATACATTGGGCACCCAAATAAACTGAAGTGTTCAATCTCAGGCTTCATTTTGGTGAATACTTCTTTGGGAGTTATGTTTTTCAAAGTATGGTGAAGACTCTTGCACATATATTGTGCCATGCATGCTTCTTCCCATGGAATCCTAGAAGGATTATGATCATTCTTTGTAGCATTGGTTGTCTCAATGATAGTTCTATTATTCTTCTTTCTCAAATGGTTTTGGATCCTTCTGAGTCAAGTGACTCCCTTTGAAGGATACGCATCTTCTTTTCTTGTTTAACTTATCTGGAACAAGAAAACAAACAGAACCAACACAAGAATATCTCCTAAAGGAGAATAATGAGTACATATCTAGAATCAAAACAATTTAAAAAAAATTGTCACAACTACAACACCTATTTTTAATGTAGCAAACTTTTAGAAATATAGGTTAGAGGAATGACAATTACAACAATCAAACCTGGAGTCTTTACTTTGAGTGTGTTGTTTTTCTGAATGCACTAAGATCCCTCTGGATCGATGACTTCAGCAAAGTTTCCTTCCTCCTGCAATTTCACTCATAACAATGATACAAATAATATATACAAGTGCATACCTGAGGATGCTGATATGATATCTCCAATGGTTCTTGGCTGATATTTATCCTCTGATATCTTTATGAAGAAGATAGTCACAGTGTCACCTTTTGTCATATTTGTTATTTTGAAGTTGTTCCTTCAATGTAAGGGCTTGAGTAGGTGATTAGCTCCCTTGTCGTGACGCCATCTTCCTTCCATTCATTGATGATTGTCTTTGGTAAACCCTTTACCCGCAATGAGTCTTCCTCCGAAGTCTTTTCTTTCAAGAACTTTGAAGTTTGCTTGATTCATCAAGCTTGTCTTTCATCATAGATTTTGTTCATCATAATTTTAGATTCTTCATAACCCTTTGTCAATTAGGCTAGAAAACCTAACAACTAGGCTAGACTTGAACTTTTAGGTTTTGTTGGATTTTTGACTGCCAACAATAAGCCTTTGAAATATGGGAGAACACTGGTGAGCTGAAGAGCTCCTTCAATGAGTTTGCAGAAACCCTAATTCTGAAATTTCTGTAGAAGATAGCGAAACCCTAGAAACCTTAAGGCCAAAAATTAAAAATGATTGGAATGTCACTCTGAGAGTCTTTGGAGATGTGCAGGAAGAGGCCATACTCTTCTATGCCAAAAGTAGCCCCAACATCCAAGTATTAAGGGCTGAATCACCATTGAGAACGAGGTCGTACGAATTTTCTAGAAACCCTAGGAGGGTCGTACAGTTCTGCAGAAGAGGAGAGATGGATAATAAAAGTTTGTAGCTTGTGCAATGGGTTCTTCAAGACCCATGCTCTGATACCATGTTAATTTTTCATTAGCTAGGTTAAGCATGAATTTCATTTCATTTTAGCATTTCACTTAACCATAAATGATAATGTTGCAACAACCAAGATCACAAGAAGAAACACCATGCAGAAGAACACAAGAAGTATCCTGGGAAACCCTTCTCAACAAGGGAAGAAAACCCAACCAAATCCTTTGCTATATTCTTCAAGAGAAATACCTCCACCAATATAAACCTTAACACACAAGAGGGTGCTTCAAACCCTAGAAGACTAGCGCCCAAGAGAGGTGCGCACCTTTTCCCAAGTAGATGTGTTTGCTGAAATTTCCAAACTCACAAGGAAGATGTGATTCCACAATGGGGAATCATCCCTAACTTATATTAGACTTTTCCAATCAACAAAGGCGTCTATTGGCTCAACAGGGCCGACCTCTCTAAGTCACTATATAATTTATTATTATTATTATTATAATTAATATTAATATTAATTATCTTTTACATTTATTATTAAACATATTAAGGTGGGGCCGACCTGTACCCTTTACATAACAATTAGGGTTACAGTTAGGTCTGTCTCTTGAACAATATATAGCAAAGGATCTGATACACCCACTAGTGCTCATCCACTAGGGACACATCCATAGGGATGTCATAGCTCTAATTCACTACATTACACAGAAGAACTAGATCTTCACACGTTCACCTATGCTCTCCACAAGCACCTCCACTCTACAGATCTTCTTTCCCATTGCCTCACACAAGAAAATCATCTGGAGTCTTCTCGTCAACTCTGCTACTCAAAGGAGGCTAATACATCATCTTCATTTTTGTTCTCATGACGATGCAACCAACATTTTGGGATATCACACATTCACCTTGTGCTTAGCCATAGGCACGTCCTAACTTAACAGATCACATTTCCCACTGGATAATCATCTGGAGTTCTTCTCAACTCTCTGAATGGAGGAGGTCATCTCTACGTTCCCAGCTCTGTCTCATGCATGAACCACATACCCTTCTTAGAGGTTTTCTCTCAGGTTTGTAAGCTGAGAGAAAGACTTCACATAGCTGCAATGATCCACACCTCACAGGTTTGTAAGCTAGAGAATGTATCACATAGCTACAATCATCAACATTCATAACCCTATCTTACACTTTCTATATCTCTGAAAGTGTAAGGCCTCAGAAGATGAATTTTTTACCCCATGTAAATTGATCCTTCTACTAAATATCCTCCAAGGGGTTCCTTGTGAAACACCGTATAAAAAAATTATAGCGAAAATTCCAAGGTGTCACATGTGTAGCAGCGAAACCCCAAGACGTTGAGCTCGGATACCAAATGTTAGTAACCAAATATCAAGATAGCATATAAAAACCTTGGAATAAGTACACAACGCCTTGAAAAAGAGATAATTTCAAATAATAAGCCTCTTCGAGGGGGCAACCTCCTTATACACCACATAAATTTCCAAATCAAGATGATTCCAAAGGAAAAGGTCTCCTTGGTATATATAGGAGACTAGGAGGTACAATTACAACTAATGGACCCAATCCAACATAAATAAAATAACATTACTAATGTAATATTCCATAATTAAGGGGTAATGTGCCACTATTTAGAACTTAACACAGGAACCGATACCCAATTCCCTGAATTGATGACCTTCTTGACCAACTCAAGGGGGACAAGTTCTTCAACAAGATTGACCTAAAGTCTGGCTACCACCAGGTTCCCATTGGACTGACTGATGTATAGAAGACAAATTTCAAATCTAAAGAAGGTGTCTTCGAATGGTTGGTCATGCCCTTTGGCCTAACAAATGCTCCAACAAATTTCATGAGGTTGATGGATGATGTATTGAGACCCTTCACCAAATCTTTTGTGGTGGTATATCTAGATGAGATCCTCATCTTCAACAGAACTTAGGAGGAGCACATGCAACATATTCAATAGGTTTTGAGCACTCTACGACAACACAAGCTATATGCCAACTTGGAAAAATTCTCCTTTGGCATGAACAAGGTCCAATACTTGGGCTACATTGTTGATGAACATGGGTTACATGTGGATCCAGCTAAGATCCAAGTCATTTGTGACTGACCAGCCCCGACCACACTAACCAATCTTTGGAGCTTCTTGGGACTTTCCAACTTCTACCGACAGTTCTTGTTGGGGTTATCCCATATTGCATGGGCCCTCATCCAAGTGGCCAAGGGTGGTGGAAAGGAAAAGTTCGTGTGGGGGAAGGCACAACAACGAGCATTTGATGATCTGAAGCATTGATTATGCTCAGCTCCAGTATTCTCCTTACCCGATCTTAAACAATCATTCGAGATTGAGACTTATGCATTCAACTATGATGTAGGCACAGTTCTCACTCAACATGGTCATCTAGTAGCATACCATAGTGAGACACTCTTAGATACTATCCAGAAATACCCCACCTATGACAAGGAAATGTATTCCATTGTACAAGCATGTCATCAATGGAAACATTACATTATGGGAAAGGAGACAATCATCCACACTGGTCACAAGCCTTTGTAGTTCATACATACATAGGGGAAGTTGCAAAATGACCGCCATCAGAAGTGGTCCACATACCTGCAGCAATTCCATATCGACATCAAGTATAAGACATGGAACACAAATCCTGTCCTTGACTGCCTCAGTCGACCTCTCATGGCTGTACTCACCACCATGATCCATTCTTGTGGGAATGAGGCATCTGAGTGGCCCCAACTTTATCAGCAAGATCCTGACTTTGCCACCACCTATCAGCTCTTGGGTACATGCACAAATGTCACCGATTTTTACATTCAGGATGAACTATTATGCCATCCGGGCCACCTTTGTGTTCCTACAAGCGAGCGTGTAAAATTGATTTGGGAGGCTCACTACAGTAAGATGGAAGGACATTTTGGCATGGAGAAAACTGTGGTCATTCTACAGAAACATTTTTACTGGACAAAACTTCGACATGATGTCAACAAGTATATCAGATCTTGCAATGTCTATGCCATTGCCAAGCCAGCCATCAAGAAGCAAGGATTATAAACCCCTCTTCTTACTCCCAAGAGGCCTTGAGAATCTATCTTGATGTATTACATGTCTGGCCTTTCATCCACCAAGCAAGGAAATGATTTCATATTTTTGGTGGTTGATTAGTTTTCAAAGATGGCCATTCTCATAGCATGTAAGAAGAGCATCAAAACGACAGATATTTCCAAGCTCTTCTTCGAACGAGTGTGGGTCCATTTTTGGATACCACATACCATCATCTCCGATTGGGACAACAATTTCCTCAACACATTTTGGCCGAGTCTCTGGTCACTGTTGGACACCAAGCTCACTAAATCCATTGCCTTCCACCCTCAAACCGATGGTCAGATAGAGGTAATCAATCAGGTGATTGTGCACATACTGCACATGTATAACTCTAAGAATCTATGTACATGGGATGAGAGTTTTCCCTATGTTCAAAACAACTACAACATGGCTTTCCATATCTCCATCGACCATAGCCCATTTCAAGTGGGGTTGGGATTCCAACCCTTGGGTCCTATTGATGTTGCACTACCTCTTGCAAACACACATAAAAAATATTCCCATGTTTAGTCTGAGGCCGAAAAAGCCACCAAATTTAGTGAGCGAATTCAACACATCCGCTAATAGGTCCATGAGATTTTGTAGAAATCCAATGCTAAGTACAAGCAGGGCCATGATCAACACCGGGTACCGCACAAGTTTCAGGTGGGAGACAAGGTCTAGTTACATTTGCAGAAATAATGCCTTACAGGGCCCCATTGGAATCTCTATCCACTTTTCTATGGGCCTTACACTATCACCAAGGCTGTGGGAGACAATGCTTTTGAGCTTAACATTCCCCCCTTCCTTGGCTTGCACCCAGTGTTCAATATGGGTCTCCTTCGACCATATTTTCCAACATTATTGGACACCTCAGATATCGCAAAACAATTGACACCAACAGAGCTCAACCCTGATTGTATGGAACATGCATCCATTGATCAGATAGTGGACACACATGTCAAGGGAACTCGCCAGTAGAGGATCTAGGGGCATCTCCTGCACCAAGGAAAATGGCTCACCCAGGGCCAAATTCAAAAGAAATTTCCTCACCTGATGTGGGCAATCAATGCAATGGAGACCATTGCTTCCTAAGGGGGGAGGACTGATCCAGGTGGATATTGGTGGCCACCCACCTATTCCAACTGGCTCCTTTTGACAGTTTTAGTTCATCACGTTCTTCTGTAATTATTTGTAATTGTGGGTTCTACACTTTCGGGGCAGTTTGAATCCCTATACAAACACCAGGTGGATATTGGTGGTCGCCTGCCTAATCCAACTGATTTAGTTTGGAAGTTTTCATGTCAGTACATCTTTTTGTACTTCTAGGGCCTTTTTGGGAGCCTAAACATTTTTTTTTTGGCTTGCCACAATCAAATTGTAGACGGAGTCAGAGTTTGACGAAATAATGCGTATTTTTTGAAAATACCTTTCCAACGGGCTATCATGCGCATAAAACAGAGGTCGTATGCAAAATTTACGACTCCAGGAAGTTGAGGTACCAATTTACCCATTGGGGCCCACACAAATTTTGGTGTTTTATCTCCTAGGGTTAGGTTTTTGGATGTCTATGGTTTTGGAATTCATGAATAATATTAAAAAGGCCTCTGGAGCCTCATTGTAATCATTCTGCTCAGACAGATGCGTGTAGCAGCCACATCTCTTCTTAGAGATATCTACCACCATTCTAGCAAGTTGTTTTCAGTTCTGCAGTTTTACAGTTTTAGCCTATTTTATTTATTCAATAAAAGTTATTGTTCACTGGATATCTGTTGTTGTTCTTCGTATATTTGTATTATTGTATTTGTTCTGTTATTCATTTCATTTCACTGATAAATGTGGATCAACCATTATCATAGACACTTCTCTCTCTTGTGGATTAACTCAACCCCCATCTCTTGTCCATGTCTCCTTAGCAGTTGGAATCACATATTATTATTAAAACATAGAGATACAATTCACATATTACATCGCTTGGTCGTAGCCACATTAAATCAATATGGGCTCTTCGCCCAAACACACTGGCTCACCAACGTAATTCATAGTTATAAAATTACATTATAATTCACTGGGATTAGAACCGGGGATGTTACATCCTCCCCCCCTTATTTGTTCACTGTCATTAGTGCACAACACCCTACAGGTGTAATTTCATTTTACAATTCTAGCTCCTAGCCAATAACCAACATATAGGCTCTCTGGCCTGAAATTGCACAGTCATTCTAGCCTAAACAAATTACATAGGCACTATGGCCCCAAAACATATATACAAAGTCACCCTAGCCCGAACATGTACATAAGCCACTGAAATTCTCCTACAACTATCCTGATTTCCACTATCTCTCTTCTTCTTGACCTTCCCAACCCAAGGAATGCACCATTCATTTATCAAGGATAACCCAAGGGATGTGCCATCCATTTATCAAGATTAACCCAAGGAATGTGCCATTCATTTATCATGGTCTCTTTGGCACATGTAGCTAGGAATATCTCCACTGGGAACTCAAGGGACTCACTGCTAGGAAAATATTAGTAAAATAAGCAACAACACTCTTGCTATTGCAGTGCAACTCACACAAGAGTGCACTCTTCAGGTTTGATAATCTGGTTCTTCATGTTGTACATACCCTCTAGGCTCAGGAATCATGTTCACTGTTATATAGTTCCTCAGGTGATCCATAATTTTCCAAGGTGTTCTCTTACAAACAAATGCCAACTTGCTGCTAGATTTCCACTTGCAATCCACAACCTATGGCAATCATTCTATTTGCATCACATGCATATAGTTAATATGAGACATAATTATACAATTTTTAATTATAAAATTTCCAATATGTTTTACCCATGAAAATAAAATTCCCAAACATGAGTTTTCTATTCATAATTGTTTGGATCTTGCAATAGTAGATATCAATCTTCCTAATGGATTACACCACTACCATATCCAAGACCATTCTTCCTGCAATTTTCTCAATTTTCTTACAACCAAACAAATTGTTAGCATATCATAACAATTTCCAATTATAAAATTTTCAAATTAGGTTATACAGGAAAATAAAAATTCCTACGCATGAGATTTATTCTCATTATGTTTGGCTCTTGCAGTGGTATATACTAGTCTTCCTTATGGGCTTACATTATTGCCATATCCAAGACTATTATTCCTGCAATTTTCTCAATTTTCTTGCAACCAAGCACGTTGTTAATATCTGATGCACAATATTTGCATTCAGTCCATGAAGTGATTTTCATAATTATAGTAATCTAAAAATTACACCACTTCCAACTATTATTCATATTAAAAACATAATTAATCCATTAATCGGATTATCTAGAACGGAACTAGCATTCACTGTATACACATTATCAACACACTAATATTTTCAAAATGCAATCAACTTTACCAATAAGTAAAACCACTGCGTTAATAATCATGGCCCCATCTACACAATGCATCCTTGCATTGACTCTGGAATACCATATGTTCATGTCATGCATTCACCATGTGAGTTTGAAGGTATGGACCATGCCTTAGTACCCCATCCAAACTCTTCCCCACAACCCATCTGATCCTTTGGATACCTTCCTCTTCAACCCATACACACCACTAGGAACATCATCCCTTAGTGTTATTTAGTGTAGGAAAAAAGGTTGTAGTCCAAACCTCAGTTACGTAGGGGAAAAACATTATGCACTTGAATGGAACTATATCCTTTCCATGTACATTCCCATCATGGCCTCACACACAACTAGCGTTACTGGTACTCATTCCTATAACAAGAGTAATGTCTCCTGACATAACTCAGTTATGACCTCATAACCAACATAACACAGTATGCAATCAGTTTTCCATAAATGCATTCAAGCAACAAATATTATTTTCACACTCAAGGCCTCCTGTCTTTACATCAATTCAAATTTTTAGATTCAACTGAGGGAATTATTACCTCGATTCCCTTCAAAAATTATATGTCATAACAACCCCAAATGCATACATGTATGGTTGTCATCAATTTACTTGATGCTACCTGATCAATTGGTACTTTATAGAAGCTCACAAAATCCTTTTCCAATCTCTTGATCAAAATTTCCACCATCCTCGTTTTGTCTTTGTAATGGATGGATACCATAAGAAACAATATCATCAGGCTGTAATTCCCATACAATTGGGGTTGTTATAATGATGCTATTATATATATCAAAAGACTACTCTTAGTCTATAATCATGCCAACAACATGTTCAAGCATGTCTACATGCACAAACAAACATCAATATGCAGCAAGCATTTGATATTTCATGCCTATCTTATGCACATGCATTCAATCTTTATTCCACGCATCATGCACTCCAATGCATATCTATTTTAGTTTTAATTAAATTATTTGATTGTTATTGTAGATGGTTGTCCCTATATTCCTGTAGAACCTCACTACCCTGTGCATTGCCATTTTTCTCAACTGTGCACCACTGACCCCTATTCTACACCTGTTATCCAAGCCTAACTTGGCCATTCTGCATTTCCATCCACTAGGTCCACTAGTGTTGTCATCTCACAACTACTTCCTTTATGTAAATAAATACTATCCCAACATCTTTTGGGCTATAATTCTTAATATTCATAGTGTTGTAACATGCACTACTCTAGTTGAATATTAACACTGCAATCTAATTAGCGACATCCATTTCCTTAACCACACTGGTATTGAAACACCATTATCATTGATTGACATTTCAATATTTTGAAATATTTCTCTTATGTCATCTTTCAAGTACTCCTTGCCATCCATGGCTTAGTTCAATTTTAAGTATCTTTTTTTTTTTCATTAAGTGATTCAACGTGAAGCACTACTTGACCACTCAAGACCACTCGGCTCCGAATGGAATGCTACACTTCACCATTGCTCATGTACTCTACCTTTCTGCACACTCTGATAATAGAGGCAACTTTCTTGCTTGTGTACTTTTAGACAAGAGTTGCTAGATCATATCTGACAATCCCTTCTTCTTGCACTTAGAGATGACTCTTCCATTTCATGAGTCACACCTCATCTCACGATGTCCTTTTTCCTCCTCTTGTAGTAATCTTGATCTCTTTCTTATCCAACTGAAATTGGGATTAATCTAGAACAAACCCACACAATGCTTAGTGGCGTAATCGTATCCTCTTTCTAGAAATCCTTTTTCACATAAGACTCTCTACAGAGTGCTCTTTTGCCTAATGGAAATGCCTGGTTAGTAAGCTTAACCTTTGTTTATGTGTCAAAAATATTGCACTTCAAGTGCGCCTCTAGGATTATGCATAGGTATTATCCTAAGCATCTAAAATCTTAATTACAAAACAATCACCTTTGGCACTCACCTCTATCATTGGGAAGGTTTCTTCAAACTTTGACACTATTGGGAAGGTTTTTGTTACTTGTCTTGTAGCTCTTTATTGCCTCAACCAACTTCTACAAGCTCTTCCATGTTTCCATTACTTTGATATTCAATCCTAGGCTTGAATCTATCTGATTATACCTCTAACTTTGCACCATGTGCAAGTAACCACTTCTGTTAGAATTATGTGTAGTATA
>ML787299.1:340265-355327 GCA_009831015.1 Picea engelmannii | reverse complement strand
GTGGTTACTGAAGGTGTTCGTCCTCTGTTGGAATACCTGTGTTGTCGAACAACAATTTCCACTCTTTTGTTGTTACAGAATTCACTTTTATCACTTTTGAAGAAAAATATAATGCCCAAATCAAAATTATGGGTCAACATATCTCTTCTACTCCTCAATATATTTCCAACGACTATTTGATTTCTCCAATACGAGCTTCGAGCTGAGAATTATGGTGGAAAAACAATGAAAGAATATTCATTGGCACATACAACACGGTAGCAACACTCAACAATCGGCCACATGGCTCCACATCACCTGCCAACTTTCATCTCGTCCAATATGTACCTGGCATAGTAGAAATACACATATTTCTTCTACCACATCAACCGACACATGGTCTCCACGTCATGTCAACGTCATCGTATGGAAAAATACCCAAAATTTTTCGATTTGCTTATGTTCAAAATTTCTAAAGAGGCTCAATTCTTCACATTACCCATGAAATTCCTCTCAATTTTACTGCAGAAATTTAAATAAACAAGTTGCAAACATACTCCAGAATTAACTCTCTGCAAATTTCCGCTTCAACGTTCTGCTAACTTGGCCCATCGAGGCTCAACTTTGAAAATAAGGCTTTGATACCACTTTGTAACGTACCCAGCCACCCAGGATCGGCCACACCATGCAAAACTCTTTCATTATCAGCTCTTATACCATTTTTGTAATGTACCTAGCCTCCAATGAAGCAACATTACGTGCATAATACACATAAAAACAAAACTTCTCCTAATTAAAGAAATTATTTTACTATTAGTTGATTTCCTGTAGCTTACAACTATAAATTTAAGATATATTTAGCTATTGTCTATAACTATAAAACATATGCATCTAAAGCATAATAATAATCAACATGAAATGCGTCTAAACCGCTCATTACAACAACATATAAGTCATTCTCATTCACGCAGAGTGCATGCACAACAATAACACATGTAAATAACTCAGTACAAGATAAAACACTTATCTTTAAACAAGAATCATGCAACCGACTGCTTGGGACGGACGTTCCACCTAACCATAGATCGACGGTTTCAAATATCAATATCTAGTCACCCCCGAGCTGAGGCTAGTAATCCACAAAAGAGGATGGTCTCTCACAATCCACTCGCAGCTCACAAATCTCATAACCCAACTGATATTCTCTTACAACTATCTTGATCTTTCTTCTTCCTCTTGACCTTCCCAACCCAAGGAATGAACCATTTGTTTATGAGGGATCACCCAAGGGATGTACCATTCGTTTATCAGAGTAACCCAAGGGATTACCATATGTTTATCAGGGTCAACCCAAGGGATGTGCCATCTTTTTATCAGGGATAGCCCAAGGAATGAGTCATTCATTTATCAGGGTCTCTTTGGTACAGGTAACTAGGAATCTCTCAACTGGGAACTCGGGGGAACTTGCTGCTAGGAAAAATATCAACAAGTTTTCCTAGCAGTTCCCTTGAGTTCCCCTGAGTTACCATCATGGCCTCACACACGAATAGCGTTATTGGTACTCATTCATATAACATGCTTAATGTCTCATGACCTAACTCGATTATGACCTCATAACCAACATAACACAATATGAAATTAGTTTTCCATAAATGCATTCAAGCAAAAAATATTGTTTTCATACTCAAGGCCTCCTTCCTTTACATCAATTCAAATTTTTAGATTCAAATGAGGGAATTATTACCTCAATTCCCTTCAATAATTATATGTCATAACAACCCCAAGTGCATACTTGTACGACTATCATCAATTTACTTGATGCTACCTGATCAATTGGTACTTTATAGAAGCTCACAAACTCCTTTTTCCAATCTCTTGATCAACACTTCCACCATCCTCGTTTTGTCTTCGTTATGGATGGATACCATAAGAAAAAATATCATCATGTTGTAATCATGTTTCCCAGATACACAATCCATCATTAGTTTTATTTAAATATCATAGCATCATTATATATATATCAACAGACTAATCTTAGTCTATAATCATGCCACCAACATGTTTAGGCATGTCTAAATGCACAAACACACATCATTATGCACCGAGAATTTGATCTTTCATGCCTATCTTATGCACATGTGTTCTATCTTTATTCTACAAATCATGCACCAATTCTATCATGCACTCCAATGCATATCTATTTTAGTTTTAATTAAATTATTTGATTGTTATTGTAGATGGTTGTCCCTAAATTCTTATAGAACCTCGCTACCTTGTGCACTGCCATTCTGCTCAACTGTGCACCACTGACCCCTATTCTACACCTGCTAGCCAAGCCTTACTTGGTCTTTCTGCATTTCCATCCACTAGTTCCACTAGTGTTTTCATCTCACAACTACTTCCTTTATGTAAAGAAATACTATCCCAATATCTTTTGGGCTATGATTCTTAATATTCATAGTGTTGCAACATGCACTACTCTAGTTGAATATTAACACTGCAATCTAATTAGCCACTTCCATTTCCTTGACCACATTGGTCTTGAAACACCATTATCATTGATTGACATTTCAATATTTCAAAATATTTCTTTTATGTCATATTTCTAATAATCCTTGCCATCCATGGCTTAGTTCAATTTTAATTATCTTTTTTTTTCATTAAGTGATTCATTGTGAAGCACTACTTGACCACTCAAGACCACTCAACTCCAAATAGAATGCTACACTCCACCATTGCTCATGTACTCTGATTTTGCTACACACTCTGATAATAGAGGCAAATTTCTTTCTTGTGTACTTTTAGACAAGAGTTGCTAGATCATATCTAACAATCCCTTCTTCTTGCACTCAGAGATGACTCTTCCATTTTATGAGTCACACCCCATCTCATGATGTCATTTTTCCTCCTCTTGCAACAAGCTTGACCTCTTTCCTATCCAACAAACACTGAGATTAATATAGAAAAGACCCACACATTTCTCAGTGGTGTAATCATATCCTCTTTCTAGAAATCCTTTTTCACATAACACTCTCTACAGAGTGCTCTTCTGCTTAATGGCAATGCCCGATTAGTAAGCTTAACCTTTGTTTATGCGTAAAAAATATTGCATTTAAAGTGTGCCTCTAGGATTATGCATAGGTGCTATCCTAAGCATCTACAATCTTAATTACACAACAATCACCTTTGAGAGTCACCTCTATCATTGGGAAGGTTTCTTCAAACTTTCACACTATTTGGAAAAATATTCACATCAAGTAATTGCATGGCTCTTGGAATCCAATTCCATTTTCCGTTACTTGTCTTGTAGATCTTTATTGCCTCAACCAACTTCTACAATATCTTCCATGTTTCCATTACTTTGATATTCAATTCTAGGCTTGAATCTACCTGATTATACCTTTAATTTTGCACCATGTGCAAGTAATTACTTATGTTAGAATTATATGTAGTATATAATTTTTTTCAATTAATGCTACATGTCATTCTTTATCCCAATTGATGAAGGAAATAATGCACCAAATTAAAAATCCGATTCCTTAGATGCGTTTCTCTTTGCAACACTTTTCCGATGATTGTACTCATGCCTCAATCTGAGTTTTGAGCGAATAGTTACAACAACTACAAGTTGCAATTTCCACTCTTTTGCTGCTACAAAATTCACTTTTATCACTTTTGAAGAAAAATATAATGCCCAAATCAAAATTCTGGGTGGACATATCTCTTCTACTCCTCAATACCTTTCCAACGACTATTCGTTTTCTCCAATCCGAGCTTCGAGCTCAAAATTATGGTGGAAAAACAATGAAGGAATATTAATTGGCATGTGCAACACAATAGCAATGATCAACAACCATTCATTCATTTCTTAATTAGATATCCGCCATTAATTCACGGTATCTAGTCATATCTCTTCTTCATACCTTCCATGAACCCGCTACCAACACTTATCTTATTTTTTCTTCGTGGACTCACAGACTCATAGACTCATAAACTTGTAACCTTCCTTTCATAACTCCGTCTGAAAGTCCCAACACTTAGCCATTTTTCCATCTTCGTGGACTCGCAAACTCATAATATTGCATCCTTGTTTTCATAATTTCGTCTAAGAAGTCTCAACACTTAACCATTTTTCCAGTTCTTAACACTTAAGTCGGTCTGAGAAGTCTCAACACTTAATGATTTTTCCATCTACACGAACTTGCGATAATTTAACACTTAGACAAATTCAAAGATCTTACCGCAATTTCATGGGACTGACACTTATCCTGCCACATGGCTCCACATCACTTGCCAACTGTCATCCTGTCCAACATGTACCTTCCACCGTGAAATTACACATCTTTCTTCTACCATGTCAGTCGACACATGGCCTCCACATCATGTCGACGTCATCGTATGAAAAAATACCCAAATTTTTCCGATTTGCTTATGTTCGAAATTTCTAAAGAGGCTCAATTCTTCACATTACCCATGAAATTCCTCTCAATTTTACCGTAGTAAGTTAAATAAACAAGTTGCAGACATACTCTGAAATTAATTCTCTGTGAATTTCCGCTTCAACGTTCTGCTAACTCCGTCCATCCAGACTCAACGTTGAAAATAAGACTTTGATACAACTTTGTAATGTACCCATCCACCTAGGCTGGGCCATGCCATGAAAAAATCTCTCATTATAAGCTCTAATACCATTTTTGTAATGTACCTAACCTCCAACTAAGCAACATTACGTGCATAATACACATAAAAATGAAATTAATCCTAATTAAAGAAATTATTTTACTATTAGTCGATTTCCTGTAGCTTATAACTACAAATCTAAGATAGATTTAGCTACTGTATATAACTATAAAATAAATGCATCTAAAGCATGCTAATAATCAACATGAAATGCGACTAAACTGCTCATTACAACAACATATACGTCATTCTCATTCACGTAGAGTTCATGCACAACAATAACACATGTAAATAACTCAATACAAGATACAACACTTATCTTTAAACAAGAATCATGCAACCAACTTCTTGGGATGGAAGTTCCACCCATCCATAGACCGACGGTTCCAAATCTCAATAGCTAGTCACCCCCGAGCTAAGGCTAGTAATCCACAAAAGAGGGTGGTCTCTCACAGTCCACTCATAGCTCATAAATCTCATAACCTAACTGATATTCTCCTACAACTATCTCGATCTTTCTACCAACTCTCTTCCTCTTGACCCGCCCAACCCAAGGAATGTACCATTCATTTATTTGGGATCACCCAAGGGATGTATCATTCATTTATCAGGATAACCTAAGGGATGTATCATTCGTTTATCAGGGTCAAACCAAGGGATGTACCATCCATTTATCATAGATGGCCCAAGGAATGTGCCATTCGTTATTATGGTCTCTTTGTCACAGGTAACTAGGAGTCTCTCAAATGGGAACTCAAGGGAACTTGCTGCTAGGAAAACTATCAACAAACCAACAACAACACTTGTTTTTTATTGCAACTCACACATGGGTTCACTCTTTAGGCCTGACAACCTGGATCTTCAGTTTTTCATCGCCAATTCGTTCCAGTTATGCTTCAAAACTCACCCTCCATGGCTGCACCAACTCCTCCCTCTATTTCTTGCTCTCCCTTTTTTCCCATACACAAACTTGGCTTACTAAAAATATCATCCCAACCCATACAAATTTCCTCTCTTGTGGCTTTCCTTTCTTGATTCACACTCTTCCGCAAGATGATTGTACTCAACCTCCATGTGCCCAATAAATCTGGGATGTGACCACTCACACCACCCTCTTACATGAATTCAATGATTGGCTTTGGGAACACTCAATTAGAAATCAGAAGGTTCATATACAATTGACAAGTTTAGGAAAATGGGTTAAATTAATATACATGGGTAATTCCCCCTTTGACCCCTTTTGGCATTATCCTAAACACTTCCCTCTCTTATGGATTAATTCATCCCCCATGTCTTTTCCATGTCCCCTTAGCAGTTGGAATCACATTTTATTATTAAAACATAGAGATACAATTCACATATTACATCGCTTGGTCGTAGCCACATTAAATCAATACGGGCTCTTCGCCCAAACACATCGACTCACCAACCTAATTCATATTTATACAATTACATTATAGTTCATAGGGATTAGAACTGGGGATTTTACAACCGACACCAACATCGGGGGAGAGAAAGGAATGGGACCCCCATGAGGGGCACTGGGGGTTCCCCATCATAAAGGAGATACCTCCAGTAAACAAAATTCTGGTTCAAGCCATTTCTCAGGCCTCTTTAAGTTTGAGTCCCTATGGCATTGGTGATATCTCTCTGCATCATCTAACATAGGAACAACTCCAACTTCTCTTCGAATTGCGCAAGGCAGTCTCAAATCAAGAATTTCGCCAAGACATTATCAATCGCAGGATGGATGCTTTGTTTGACTCATTCTCAAGCGAGCATGTGCGTTCTAGATGTCAAGTTTACCACCAAACTTATCCCTTCACTCCAAAGTGGAGGCCACCTAGTTCTGGTATTGATGTTATTTAGTTTTTTGGGCAATTCCCTTGACTCTACATGTATGGATTTTTTTGATAGTGGAAAATCAGTTTTGATAGGATTTAGCCTCTACAAAAACTTGGTCAACTTGTGTACATTATACAATTTTTTTGTCATTTTGTTAATGGATTTTAAGGTAGTTTTGGACAATTTCAATAGACCCTAGTGCTGGCTTTGGTTTTCTCTAGTGGAAGGCCAATCACCATGCGCCATGACAGATGTCTTGATTTAGTTAAGGAGGTAATGCAAATTTTAGCTTACCAAATAAAAAAGGCGTGTTGTAGTCCTACATATATTGAAGATGTTTAGGTGATGGGGTTTGAGGTGTTTAAGAGGATATACCAGATAGGTATAAAAGGAAATGTTATAAGAATATTGGTAAGAGAATATGTTAGATAGATAATAAGAAATATATATAATATGGAGGAATATTATTAAGTTAATAAATTGGCGGAGAGTCTTAAGTTAATAAATGGGTTATATAAATATTTGTAAGACAATTCAAGTAAAATTTCTCTCTCAATTATCCTTATTGTGTCGGCCTCCATTATGTCAATATATCAACTATGGTGTTGGTTAAATTCATAGTGACCTTGACAAAGGAAATAAAAAATAAAATAATTGTAAGAAAAATGAAGTTTTTATGTTAGGTTTTAGAAGTAAGAATGCATGAACAAGAGAAGAACTCTACATAAACATAGTCCATATGTTTGTTATGCATGGAAAATGCTACAATCTAGCAAAGATCCTTATCTAATACCAAAAAAGGCCATGCCCTTACCTTGTCGCCTAACAATGCAAAAACATCATCAATCATTTTATAGGGAAAAAATGACCTTCTATTTCCCTTACTTGGTATGACTTATAAAGTTTTTATCTAGGTGTTGGGCTGTTGAACAAAGGCTAAGAGTTTGTCATGCTTAACAAGGGAAGAAATTCTTTGCTCAACGAAGAAGCTAGCCACTTTACAAGCAAAGAATCGAGCAAAGGGAAAGTTACATTACTTATCAAAGTGCAAGTTGCATTGCCCAAGTGTTAGTTCGTCGAGCAATGGCTAGGATTTTTCCTTGCTCGATGACCTTTGCTTGGAAAACAAAGGAAGGCTTTTCTTGAGAATGTAACTTCCCCTTTGCTCAATGCTTGACTAGTCAAGCAACTAGTTTTTTGGTTGAGAAAAAGATTCCTTCCCTTGTTGATCAAGCATTCACGATTAAAGCAAACTTCTAGCATTTGCTTGATGAGCCAACAATAACATCGAATCCACCCCCTTAATAACCAACACCACATTTATGCACATTAGCAAGTGAATAGTTCTTGGAAATTCCTCTACAACTCGAGAAACGTTGTGCTAAGATTAATGAAATTACTGTGTGTCCAATGGTTTAAGCATCATTTTTCATGTGCAAATGGGCAAGTTGTGTTTCTCAACCTCTTCAAGGAAATTGTACTGCTTCTTTTGAGTTTAAAAGAAGTACTGTGAAAAAAAATGTGGTCACTTTAGGCAATAACAATTCTCTAAAGGGAGGCCAAGACACAAAGCTAGATGTAGCATGTACGAAAGGCAAGAGAGATGCTATAAGTGACCTTGTATCCCTTTCCTGTGACCTCCAAATGACACATTCCCAACTATTGTCCTTGAAATTTAAAGGGAACAAAATTAGAGATGACTGAAGAATGATGAATTTGAAACCACTATCCTAAATTTGAATCCAACATACGATGATTAGGGATTACCTTAAAAAACAATAATGATCCTCCTTTGAGCCCTAATCTCATACCAACAATAAATTAATTGGTTTTCATTTATTTATGTGATATGGTTGTTTTTCTTGAGTAGCAAGGCTTTATGGATTTTGTGTTTTTATGTAAGGTGGTTAGATTATTAAAGTGAAGGAGGATATATCATGTTCATATATAAACTTCCAACCTAAAGACAATGTCTAAAACGAGAAATGTTTTGGTGCATATAAGCGAATTACCACTATTTCACAATTAGTAATGGAATTGTAGAATAATACAGTTGTTTTGTGTGGAACAATTTAAAAACTAGTTTTATTTCACAATTGTTGTGAATATGGGATGGATGCCCCCATTGAAATCTATGTGTATTTTACTAAAAAGAAGTATAATATATAGAAATGGATGACGTCCAACCATTATCAGATGATATTCATAACAATTTTATATATTGTATACTATTTATGAGCATATCTATTTGTATGTACACATCTTATATACGAGTTTTTACATTTGTTTGTGATTAGATGCATTGTTATTTAGCTACCTTTAATGTTGTTAAACGACACAAAGTTGAGATTATACTAAGATGAGTAATATTTTTTGTACTTATTTGAAATTCTTTGATTACCACCTTATAGTTTTTCTTATGCCCACATTGTTATTGCTATTACATGTATTGATATGACCAAAAAAACGAAGGTTACCATAAAGAAAATAAAATTGTAATGTCATATGCACATTAAAGTGTTAATTGTACTTATAATCCAAGTAATAGAAGTGGAATTTTCCAATCAATTAATTGATCAGAAGTGGAATATTCAAATTAATTAATTAATTAATTATATTGATAAAATAATAAGAGTTGCAAATAAAAATTCGAAATCCTAATTTATATTAAAAGAGATAAAATATTGGCCCATGGGGGTGTAGATCGATTAGGAAGTGTCGTGTAAATGGAAGAAAATTTGTAAAAAGGAGGTCCCAAGTTCGATTCTCACCCCGATTTACTTGTGCTTCATTTTTGCGGGTTGCGTAGAGCACTTGAGATTATAATGGTAGCGGATGGGTATCGACTTGTGTCACGTGAGTACGAGAATCGCGAGTTGCCGATTCCCCCAATATATATAAAAAAAGAAGATAAAACACTTTAATTAAAATGTAAGATATTAAAAACGATAAAACCTTCATTACATAAAAATGTCATTAATATATATTAAAATATGATACGAATCATGGACATACATACAAATTGTTCATACACATAAAGTTTAATGTCCAATAAAACATTATAATTAAATACACATCACTTTAATATCCAATAAAACATTGTGGTAAAGTATATGTCACATTTCATAATGTTCTTCGTAAAAAAAAAATACTACTTTGTAAATGTTGTAAAAATAAATAAATAACTACTTTGTAAATAAAGTTGTGATATAACAATAAATTAGGGGATAGGGGAAATCTATCAGTGCAACTACTCCATTTTTGTTTCTCAACACATTCCAACTTTCAATTTACTAAGAGAATGAACAAGCTAGGAATTATTGTTTGTATTTATAATTCCACTTATTATACTTATCTACTTATATGTTGGATATCCTTTTGTGAAAAAATCTAATGAGAATAGTATCTTATAAAAGAAGTATGTTGGATATCCTTTTGCTAAAAAAAAATATAATGAGAATAATATCTTATAAAAGAAGCTTTATAAAAGGGATATAATGAAAATAGTATCTTATAAAAGAAGCTTTATAAAAGGGAGTAGATTCTAAGGAGAAAACTAGATTTCATTGACTTTTTTTTACTATATATTTCATATTTATTATTTTTATTTTATAATTTTTTTCATATATAAATATAAATCTTTAATAAAAATATTAATTTTTTTAATAATATTTAATAAAATATATTATAAAATTTTAAATAGAAAATTTATACACACTTAATTTTTTAAATAATAATAATAAACTTTAAATTGAAAGATATATGATTTCCCATTCCAGGTAAGGAAAGGTTTGTCTTTAAAAAATACTTGTGTGGAAGGAAGGCATAGAAACAAATCTTCTAAAATATTAAACTAAATAATAATGTACCACCTTTTTATGTCCAACGACGAACATAACAATGATAAACGAACATAATAATGATATGATTTTGTTTATAATTTTATCATGTTGGGATGACTATTTTGATCTTTCATATTAAATGTATTAAAGCATTGTGATACAATAGTTATTGAGGATTTATTTGTAGGACTAAAATTAAGGATTTATTCTTGAGATTAATAATAATAATAATATATTTTTAAGGTCACGACTAAGTCAGATACCAAATTGGTGTATGAGACCTTTTTCGTCCAACAATTTTATTGGTAAAGTCTACAGAGGTATACGTACCCTACCTTCCTTTGGATTTGAACTTCTGACCTCTTACGAGGAAACTCGTGTTCTTAACCATTAAAATGTATTTGAGAAGTATATAAATCAATAACTTTTGTTGATGCCGATAAGATGTAAGAGAATATATGAAAGAGATGTAAAAGAATATGTAATAAGAATCATTGTTTTTATTGATTCAACCTTTCAGTTTTTTTTTTTCCACGTTGGAGATTCCGCGCTGGAAACCCACCCCAGATACTTCCCCACATAGTGGCTGGTATGGGAGTGATAAAGCTTCGCAGCCCCAAGGAACACAGGTTTCGAACTCATGACCTCTCCCCAAACTGGAAGAGTGTGCGCATGTCTTAACCAATTGTGCTATCCCATGGGACCAACCTTTCAGTTAATATGAACAAGTGATAATTGTTTTATTTTATATTTAATATTGGGGTAGAAATGTCTTGCCATACTATTGAAATCTTGTTCCGCTAAATATTCACAAGTGAGGGGTATTTATTTTGTCAAAATTTGTTTAAGGCTCACATTTAGTCTCACCAATTTTTGCAAGCACATGTGTAAATAAGCACAAACAAGTCAGTGTATAGACTTGAATAAGTGGGAGTGATAGCACCACCCCACTTCCATCAACTCGACAAGTCATTGTTGATTATGATAAGAATTGTAAAGAAATATACCCTATGGATAAGAAGAAAAAACATGGAATGGAGGAATATTCACAATAAAGTAAGCAAATTTGTGGAGAGCCCAAAGACTAATGGGTTGTATACATACTTGTAGTTGTATGTTCCTAATTTGGTAATTCAATTAATATAAATTGTCTTAAAATTTCTCTCATTTCTCTTTATATAGTGTAATATGGGCACAATCATGTCAATGGCATCTTAAAATTTCTCTCTCAATTCTCCTTACTATGTTGTAATATTGATTTTATCATGTTAATATAGTTTCATCGTGTCAATATATCAATTATGAAGCTTGTTAATTTCATAGTGACATTGAAAATAAAAATAAAAAAATAGAACAATTGTAGGAAAATTGAAATTTTTATGTTAGTTTTCATGAGTACAAATATGTGAACAAGATGGGATATGGAGTGACATAATCCTTAAGCCTTTGTTATTCAAAAAAAGTATAACAAGTTAATAATAGTCCTTATTTAATACCAAGAAAGACAATGTTCTTACTTGGTCACTAGTAATGAAAAAAGTATTATTTGTAACATCCATGTTTTCAAACCCCAAACTAGCGATGTATATTGTAGATGTAGTATATGGCCAAGAGCTAAGTGATGTATATTGTAAATATAGTATATGGACGAGAGCCAAAGCGATGCAATATGTAAACAATGTAAATTGAATTTAATGAATAAAATGTATTATCAGCTACAGACGGAAACAGATGAATATTTGAGGGCTAAGTATCCACAAGAGAGGGAAGGGGTCCAAGGGGGAAAGATTACCCATGTTTATTAAACCCAAACCATTTATTTCTAAATTATCATTACTTTGAGCCTTCCATTAGTTGTTGAGATTTCTAGAGCCAATCATTTTATTCATGTAAGAGGGTTGGTGTGAGAGTCACTTCCCATAGTTATTGAGAGCATGGGGTTGAGTACAATCAACTTGAGAAAGAGTGCAAGTCAAGCAAGCAAGAGAAAGAGAAAATTTGTATGGGTAGGGGACCATAATTATTAATTCACATTTTTTGCATGGAGAACAATTTTTTAGATGGAGTTTTCTGGCCAACAATGGAGTTCTGAGTGTTGAAGCTTGAAGGCAGTTGTTGTGGGTGTGTTTGACTATTGTTTGGAGTTGTAATCTCATGGATAAAGAGGTTGCATGCCTGAGAGTGACGTGCTGCTCGAATTTCTCTCAAGGAAGCACACATTTTGTTGCTGGGGGAATTCGTGTTGCAATTGCAGAATTCCTGAAATCCCAACACTTAGAATTCATGTCTAACATGTGCTAGAAGCACTGGAGGGGAGTAGAAACGCCTGAGGGACTGTGAGAAATGTAGGGGTATTCCATCCCTTGGGTTGTGCAGGTTGAGGGGAAGAGAGCTTGTGGATGGAAATTAACTATGAATTTGGCTACTGGGAGGGGAACTTTAGCCAACCTTAGGGACCACTATCTCTTATGGATTCATAGCCCCAGCTCGAGAGTGTTTTGTTGTTGAAAACTGGAACAAAAAGAATATGGTTGGGAGGAATGTTCTTCCTCTGCAGTGGGTTGCACATTTTATAAGATAAATGTTGTTATTTTTTGCGTTTATGCATGTATAATGTTGATATAGATTCTCTGCAATTTTCTCTGAAATACATTTGGTTATTATTGCTTGTTGTGAGCAGAATGATGCATTTAAATTCTTATTTATATGGATGCATGTTTTTGTATGTATTTATCTTTGTTGTGCACAGTAAGAGTAATTATATTTACATTTTTATTGAGTATGGACATATGAATGAACTTGAATTTCATGAGGTGTGTTATTTTCCGCATTTATATTTAGTATTAGAAAATTTTATTGGGTCATTTTAGTAGTGACATGACCCAACTGGGGGATGTGTACGTTAAATCATTAAAAGCCTTTTTATAAAACAACATTGACCTCTTATTTTCCTTGATATCTTGCAATTTTTTTATATAGGTGTTGACTTGTTGAGCAAAGGCTTGGAGTTTGTCATACTCGAGAGCCTTTGCTCAAATAAGGAAGGAAGCCTTTGTTTGATGAAGAAGCTAGTGAATTGACTAGCCAAGCATCAAGCAAAAGGAAATTTACATTATAAAGAATAACACAAATTACATTGTACAAGTATTGGCTAGCCGAGTAAAGACTATAATTTTTCCTTACTCGGTAGCCCTCGCTCAACAATGTAACTCCCCCTTTACTAGTCATTTAAATAGTTAAGCGGCTAGCTTCTTTGTTGAGAAAATAATTTCCTTCATTTCCTTGAGCAAAACAAACTCTTATCATTTCCTCGGCAAGCCAACATAAATAGAAAATTCATCCCATTAATAACCAATACCACATTTCCACACATTAGCAAACGAGCAATCCTTTGAAATTCCTTGGTAGCTCGAGAAGTGTCATCCAAAACATTAAGTGTCACTATGAAATAGTATGTCACCTTGTTAGTTCAAAGGGTTAACTCAACTGGTTATCACCCATGTTGTTGGTCATTTGGCTAGTTTTGTGTTGACAAGTGCCTGATTCAAATCCCCCTAGGTTAGGTGCATTAGTCTAAGTCAATGGGTTTAATATGGATGAAATCCACGAATGTGGGGAATCATCCCTTAGATTTCTCCATGAAATTTTCCTTGAAAAAACTTATACCACCTTCTCAAAATATTCCTAAACCATACAAGTTCTTTCTCCACCCACACTAGTGCCAGGAAAACAACTATAAATATATCTTCAATGAAATTGTGAATTGTAGCATTAGTGACACTTAGAAGATGATATATGGTTCTCAAAATATCCAAATAATTCAATTTTATAAGTTTGTTGTCACATATGTAGTAGAAGTTTGAACTACTTTCGTTTGATAAAATACGCATAATAACAACAAGACGGTGGAAAAGGCTCATTAGACAACTCTCATGTATTCACACCAATTACGTGTCTCAGGACACTTTTTTAACATCGTTGGCAAGCTTCAAAATTCTAGAAATACTCAAATATCACATAACATAGATTTTTTTGGAGAAGGAATAAGCAAGATAAAAAGAAACACATCATTTCTTACATAACCCCTCTTGATTATGCAAAAGTCAATCCATCCTTTGATTTCAAAAGGATATCGTTTTGAATAAGTGAGTCAAATGCCTCTGTTAACAATTCTCTCATAGTCTCACAATGTTTTCTCATTGTTTATGGTGCATAGCAACATGTTGTTTGCTACAAAGTATACAACGAAAGCAAATAAATCATATACAATTTTTTAATTACAAGGACAAAAAGATAACTATGGAATTAAACATAAAGTCTTATGTTGGATCGTAGAGCTAGCTAGCTCTGTGATGTACTTGATTTTGTTGGCCTCACTTGATGTCCATGTTAGTTCAGATGCACTAAGTCTACATGGTCTACTTTACACTGGGCACCATCCTTGGAATGAGGGGAAGTGCCTGAGAGTTTCTCGAAGATCTATATTCTAATGGGAAAAAAATAGGGAATTAAACTCAAATAATTTTATTAATTTCCAATGGCTTATAGATCTCATACCTTATTATATATCACATAGCCTTTCAAGGTCTCTAGATCACAACTAAATTGCTAGAACCAAACTTTAGCCCCTTTTACCAAAGACTAAACTTTGAGAGAATGGTCCATTCATCAATGGTCGATTATCCATTTATTTAAAGGGGTATGGATAACTTTTAG
>ML787299.1:323843-340167 GCA_009831015.1 Picea engelmannii | reverse complement strand
ATATATATATATATATATATATATATATATATATATATATATATATATATAAGACTCTCTCTCTCTCTCTCTCTCTCTCTCTATATATATATATATATATATATATATATATATATATATATAGAGTCTTAAGATCATCTTATCTCATCTCATATTGTATTATGAATTGGATATATTGTAAAAGGGGGTTTCCCCCTCGAAGTGGACTATATTCATTGAATTTTTATCATTTTTAAGGTGTTGGATCATAACAAACTTACTGCATACTACAAACTAGATAACAAAATAAAATAAACCACACATAGAGATTTATTTACATAGGCAAAAGATAGCTAGGGAGTTAAACACAAAGTCTTTTATTAATTTCCAATGGCCAATAACTCTTGAACCTTTTGACATATCGCATAGCCTTTAAAGGTCTTTGAATCACAAAAAAACTATTAAAACCAGATTGCATCACCTATTACCAAAAGATTAAACTTGGAGAGAAAGATCCCTTCATCAATGATGAACTATCCATCTATACACAAGTGTATGGATGATTTTCAGTGATGGAACTAGCATGCAAGTTGTTTCCAATTATGTTAACTAAAATTCCAAGGACAATTGAGTAGGTATATTTCCATTCTCCTTGGTTCTTCCCATGTTGATGTTGCTAAAGGATAAACATCCTTCCATTCAAGACCTCCCTTTCCTTGAATCTATGATCTCTTAGGACCGCCCTTCTCCCTCAACCACCTCCATTCTCCCTATTGCCTCTTTCTCCCTCATTATGTTTTCTCCTCCTCTCTCCCCTTCATCAAACTCTACTGATGATCCCTCCTTTGTCGATTTTGAGGATTCGACCATATGTTTCCACCTTCAAAACAAAAACATTATGGCCACAGTGTCAGGTGATTCCGGTCTTGGTTTGAATCCTAACATGCACAAACCAAAAAGGGTAAAAGGCACATCTCACATCTCTCAAAGGAACAAAGTCATGCCCTAGTTGACATCTCATCAGGCAGACACCGTTCCATTTTCGAGTCCCTTAGAGTAGATCATGCCCCTGAGGGTGTCCCCTCATGAATTTTCTCTCTTTCAGTTGTAGGGGGTGGCGAGCCCCCCAAAAAAGCTCGTCCTGAAGTGAATAATTGCCTTGAATCATCCCAGTGTTATCCTTCTCCAAGAAATGATGCCTATTGAGGTCTCCGTGACACAAATGTTGAATTCATTATTGCCATCTTGGAAGTTCATAGGAAATGATGCTAACGATCATTCTAGGGGATTGGTGGTTGGATGGAATACTCGACTAGTGAAAGAAATAAACTATTGGGCTCTTGATTCTTGTCTGGGGGTGGATTTATTGATGGAAAGAGTGGGGATGGATTTCAAGGTTATAAATGTGTATGGACCATATGTTGAGCGCTTTCCCTTCTGGGACTCTCTCCTTAAGAAGTCTATGCTTAAAGTTGAGAATCTTATCCTGGGTGGAGATCTAAACTTCTCATTGGGGGAAGATGAAGTATGGGGCCCTAATACTTGATCAGATCATCAAACCGAACTATTTACTCATCTACTTATTCAGAATTGCCTCATTGATATTGCTCATGATCCGGATTTATGCAGGAACGCAATAGAATATACAAATAACCATGAATACAAAGATGCAATGGAAATAACACTTCATTTCATTAATATCGAAGAACTGGAATTTGTTTACAGACATAATATAAATAAACTAGCTAGGGCGCTGATAGCTTATCTATGAGAAGATATGTCGTGGCTACAAGCCTCTGACCTCTGTGTTCCAATGAGGCTCGAAGGCCTGTCTATTATTAAGAAACAATGGAAACCCTAAACATCCAAAAAACCTAACCCCAGGAGATGAAATGCCAGAATATTGGCCCCATCGGGGTAAATTGGTACACCAATTTCTCGTGGTCGTAACTTTGGCATACTATTTGCGTTTGACGCATATGATACATCGTTAGAAAGATCTATCCGAAGAATACAATTGTTGGCAGAAAATATCATTATGTTGGCCCTTGACCAAGTTTTGAGGAAGACTTGGTCATATTTGACCATTTTTGGGACTTCGACAGTCTGTCAAAGATGGAGCACAAGGCAAAGCGGAGATCGTGCAAGCTAGACCCCCTTTTTGGGTCCTTTTTGGGTTTTTGGGGATAATATAGTGGGAATGGGATGTCAGCCCATGGGTTTACCCATGTTTAGGCCCCTTTTTGTAATGTATAAGTAGAAGTCTAGGTTATGTAAGAAGGGACCTTTTTTGAGGACACTTGAGAAGTGGCTTAGTGCTAAGAGCTGATATGTGTGATATACTTGCAGAGCTAAGTGAAAGCATTGTAAGTGTTGAGTGCACAGATTGTAAGAAGGTTTTATGCTTAGAGATACTCGGGGAAGGAGGATCTAGCGAGGTGAGCAGATCTCCTGTCCTGCACGAAGTAGGTTTTGAGGCTCTGTGCTTGTAACCGATTGGCCAACAATAATAGAGAAGAAGAGTTGGTGGACATGGCCTCGGGGTGGGGGTGAACCTTGTAAATCTGTGTGTCATGCTTTGTGCTGTTACTTACATGTGTTTGCCCTCTCTTGCTAAGTGCCATGGCATGTTTAGATAGATTTACTTATGCTTTGTGCTTATTAGATGTGTATAGATGATAGATTTGATGTGTATGAAGTTGCTATGTGCTTGGGCTACCAGATCCAGTCTGTTGTATGCTGCTAAGTATTGAATCATCTTAGATCTAAGTATATACTGCAATGCTTTGTGTTATCTACGGAGTGAGATAAGGTTTAACTCTAGGTGAACTATTGATGCTAAGTGCTTTGTTAAGTGTGTAATCACAGATCTGGATCCCAGCTAAGGTTGTAGACACCTGAGTCCTGCAACCACCCCTGCCTCTACCTCGGGTGTTACTTCATCTGCTTCGCAGGTGTTGCCGAAAGGGCCGGTAGTTAGGATTTTGTTGGTGCGTTGTTGTAGCGTTGAACCCTGGGTTTCCCCCTATGCCAACAAATGGTTTCATTGCCAGGACCTGAAACTGTGATTGCTGGGAACTAAGGAAAAAGAAACTTTGCGCAAATATTCGTCCTGAACTTGTGGAAACTCTGTGTGTAGATCTGGCGCTCTGATGCATAGTACTCTACTCGACCTACGAAGCTTTGTGCTGAAGAAAAGAAGCCAGATCTGAAGAAAAGAGGCAAGATCTATAAGCTTTGTGCTATGATAAAGGTAAGAATAGCGAAAGTTTTAGATCTGTAAGCTTTGTGCTCTGATAAAGGTAATAATAGTGAAAGGTTTTAGATTTGGAATCTTTGTGCTCAATACGCGAAATTTTTTGTTTCTGAAGCATTAATTTAGGTATGATTGATAGATTTTGTCCTAGCTTGAAAACTAGGGTGTTGTTAGATGAAAGAATGTTTGATATGAATAGATCTGATGAGAATAATGAAAGATATGTTATACCTATGCATAGAAAGAATATTTGGACTAACGAGTGGATGCAGGATCCTAGATTTTTTTTTTTGCAAGCTAGCCATTATGATCCTAGTGCGCAGTACAGGAAAAGTTGGGGATCATTGAAGAGAAAGAGAGGATTAACTCTTTGTTACAGTTGCAGAAGACCAGGACATCTTGCTAAGGAATGCCTTGGGAGAAAACCTAGTTGTCTCTGTTGTAAGGCTATGGACCATGAAGTACTGGATTTCCCTAGAATGATTGCTAGACTTGAAAAGCTGAATATGGAGCAAGCAAACCCTGAAGGAGATCAAGAGACTAAGATTATAGAATAACCCTAGAAAGAATAAGAGATTATGTTACTAAAAATGAAAGAAACCCTGAATGAACATAAAGATGCCAGTTTGTCAAAGATCTTCAAAGAAAAGGAGAAAATCGAAGTAAGAATAGGAGACTTCGACATTGACTGTGCTCTGGATGAGGAAACATAGATGAACATTATGATAGAAAGCACTTGGGAAACCCTAGGAAGGCCTGCTATGGTTCCTTCACTAGGAAAAATAGGGTTGTTTAAAGGAAAAATGGTAACCCTATGTGGCGGGATTACCCAGATAGCTATGAGTACCCATGGAGCTTCGATAGAGGAAGAATTCAAAGTTATTAAATTTATTGAGGACCATGCCCCATTTCCAGCTTTGTTAGGCAAGATCTGGATTGAAAAAGACCAGATCCGAAGAAAAGAAGAAAAGGAAGCCCTAGAACAGAAGAAGCAAGAACTCATGGAATTTATGACTAGAAGGATAGCCTACTTGATGGAAGAACAAGAGAACAGATCTAAGTTATTCGACACCAGGGACTTGGACGTCGAAGCTATAAGAGAATTAGAGGAACCAAAGAAGACTGAAATACCTCATCCATATGTTGAATGAGTATTACCCTCGGATCTGAAGAAAGAATATCAGTTGTGCAAAGTGACCATGTTGAGAGAAGATAGGAATCATAACGGGAAAAGATCGACCGAGTTGAAGACTACTGGGAAGAAGGCTAGGAAATTAAGTAAGAAAAAGGAGAAGATTGAAAAGTTACAAGAGATCCTAGGTGGAACACTACAGAAGGAAAAATCACAGGAATTGAACTTCACCGAGATATCATAACAATGACATATGGAACTTCGCCGTGGCGAAGAAATCTAGTCGTTGGACCGATATACCCGTTCGACTTCTGCCCCAAATGGATAGAAAATCATTACAGGATCACCGCCAGACCGTTGGACCTCACCATAACGGATAGATCTACGATAATGGAAGCTTCATACCTGTTGCAAGAAGACCGTTGACAAATTTCCTATTTAGCTCATCGCACCGTGCCCGAAGAACACTTTTTCCAACTGAAAATTCGAAGCCCGCAGAACTAGTGATTGTATACAGTGATCATTGCAAGCAGATTGTTCATCCTAGTGCAGTATCTGAGATCATCGTGCCCCGATTATCTTTTCCGAGTGCGTATGTCTGACGAACTCACCGCAGTTGAGGAATCCATCACAGAGGTCCTTCTCGATTTAATGAATGAGAGAGTCATGTCAGAAAGAGGAATTCCCACCAGAGTCCAAGCATCATCGACGAGAGGAGTGCAAGCCTCCCTGTCGACTGCTCGAGAAGGAACATCTCGAGCTGATGCAGAAAGGAGAACTAAGCATAAAGACGACATAGCCAACACGAAGTTAGTGCCATCCATCCTACTAGCTTACATACCCCCTCTGAGCGGTGCGATTAACAGGGACAATGTCCCTAGAGACGTTGAATACACCCTAGTCACTGCATATCTATCAAAAGGAGTACACACCTACCGCGCAGATCAAGACAAGGTTACAACGTTGAAGTTTTGCGACTTCAACCTGGGGGACCATAAGGTTTATAGCATGCTCACCCCGTATAAGTACTTGACAAGAACTAAGAGCAAGAATTCGAAGATCGTCCCTCAACAATGGACGATGAACCTCGCGCAGTCTACTTTGCTCAACGTTATGAAAATACCACACTTCGGCAGATACCAGGAGGTGAGTGCTTGTGTAAAATTGCTGCTAGCAAGTTACCACGAAGGATACCCATGGTTAAACTGTCGCATAATTGTTGATCCGACACTGATCAATAGGATCATCGGACTTAGCATGCAGGGCCCTGATCCCCAGGATTACTACCCTGGAAAGACCGCGAACCACACTCTTTCACAGAAGATCAAAGAAGCTTATGGAAATGTCGAGAAGGGTGCGCGAGGCTACAAGGTAGCCTCTATCAAAAGTGGTGCAATGTGCCTTGCATGTCAACTGATCGCAGGAAAGTTGGTACGTAAGAATCGACCTACACAAGTATCAGGCTTCGTAGTTGACCTCGCAGGAAAATGCGCAGAGGGACTACAGATGAAATGGGCGAAGTACCTGGTAAACCAGCTAGAGATTGACGGTAGAGAAGCCCAGGATCATGGGCATGAATTCCATTTTAGCTGGCTTCTAATACTAATTTCTTTTGTTTCATGGGAGCTACCGGAAGGTACAACCTTCCCGGACCTTGACCCCTTTGAGCCACTAGCCGCGAAGTTCAGTACATTGTGGTACTCGACCAACATGAACAAGCAATGGAAATTGAATGTCATTTTCCACACATATTATAACCAATTGAAAGCAGCCATAGGGGGCGAACCTCACATAACCCCGAACACTTTACAAAGGTTCCGACCTCTGATAAATTTCAGTGTGGACCACCACTTTATATACCTAACTCCATGTGTCGATGAGCACCAGGAACAACTTCAGTCCTATTATAAGTTGACAGAAGAAGACCTAGAAGAGATCACCAAGGAATGGTCGGTGAACCTCCTTGTTGCAGCAGATCCAATGGACATTTCAGACACCAATAACCCAGAAGCTGCATAGGACACACCTGGGCCCAGTAAGACAAAGAAGACAAAGAAGTCTGAAGAGGTTTAGGTTTTAGATAACAGATCTGTAAGGACGGATTCCATCACACCAGATCAAGGAGGTAATGGAGAATACCTAGAGGAAGTCGAACAGAGGGCGGAGGACGAAGTCGAAGTTATAAAGAAGAGAAAAGGGTCACCTCCGAAGTCTCCCTCCCAGAATAAATCGAAAGCAACCGTAACTAAGATGCAGACCACGCTCACTCCGGATGACTTCAGTTTCCTCCTCGCAAATATGAACGAAGCCATAGAAGAGATAACAAAAGTAGGAAGTGAAGCAGGAGCAGATATATAACATGATTGAATTTGGGCTCCAAGAAGTGCAGTAGGCACTCTAGTCTAGCTTTGCAATCTCTAATGCGCCTCTGCCAGAAGGAACAACATAAGTGGGAGAAGCATCAACTCAATTTCGCAAGATTGCTGATACAGTCGAAGTATGCCTTCGACATGCACAGGAAGAAAAAGTGCAGGTTACTCATGCCTTAAATAAAGTACAAGAGGAAATCATAGAACAATGCCGAGCCATGCAACAAGAGAAGGATGCTCTCCAAGCAAAATTTGAAGAATATAGAGCGAAGATCCAAAAGGAGAAAGAGAAACTGCTCGCGAATCATATCAAGATGGAAGAAGAAGTTAACTAAGCATTCTGCTCCATCACTGGCTTAGAACAAAAGAGAGAAGAACCCTTCGAACGTCAAGTGATGAAGCTTGTTGAAGTTATTCAACAACTTCAACAAAGGGTCGTGGAATTAGAGCTTCAAACTATACCAAGTACCCTGCAAGAAGTGCATGACCAGTGAGAATTGAATGCTCAGAGCGCAATCGAGAGGATTAAAAAACTTGTTGCAGAATGAAAAAAATTAAGTAGCATAAGCGCGTAGATATATGAACAACTATTTGAAGACCCAGAGTTGAAGAAATTGGAGTCCCAACTCCAGGAAGCAAAGTAGCACACAGATACAATACATGTGCAACTCAAGCTCCTGTCACCCATCGAGAGGATGAAGAGATCCCAGGAACAACGCACCGCCCAACAAATCATTCTTACCATGCATAACAGAGTGATGGAAGTCACCCAGAAACTCCAGCCAAGCCAAGAGGCGGCCTATCTACTGTTTGAAGAAATTGAAGGCCAGGGAACAGTACTAGAACAAGTAGTTGTTACAGTCGAGCAACAACTGGAAGGGCCTATCAATGAAGAGGTTATTCAGGAATTCACTGAGCAAGAAGAAATAGCATAGAGACAAGTCGAAGCAGCTTGATCCAAGCTCGAGACCTTTGAGGCAAAGTTACCTAGACCTGAGTGATTCGGGAGGAGTCACAAGTGAGTGTTGGGGGCCTGTTGGCCCTTGACCAAGTTTTGAGGAACACTTTGTCATATTTGACCATTTTTGAGACTTCGACAGCCTATCAAAGATGGAGCGCAAGGCGAAGCGGAGATCGTGGAAGCTAGACCCCCTTTTGGGTCCTTTTTGAGTTTTGGGGGATAATGTAACGGGACCGGGATGTCAGCCCATGGGTTTACCCATGTTTAGGCCCCTTTTTGTAATGTATAAGTAGAAGTCTAGGCTATGTAAGAAGGGACCTTTTTTGAGGACACTTGAGAAGTGGCTTAGTGCTAAGAGTTGATCTGTGTGATATACTTGTAGAGCTAAGTGCAAGCATTGTAAGTGCTAAGTGCATGGATTGTAAGAAGGTTTTATGCTTAGATCTACTCAGGGAAGGAGGATCTAGCGAGCTACGCAGATCTCCTGTCTTGGGTAGAGTAGGTTTTTAGGCTTCGTGCTTGTAACCGATTGGCCAACAATAATAGAGAAGAAGAGTTGGTGGACGTAGCCCCAGGGTGGGGGTGAGCCACGTAAATCTGTGTGTCATGCTTTGTGTTGTTACTTACATGTGTTTTCCCTCTCTTGATAAGTGCTATGACATGTTTAGATAGATTTACTTATGCTTTGTTCTTATTAGATGTGTATAGATGATAGATTTGTTGTGTATGAAGTTGCTAAGTGCTTGGTCTACCAGATCTGGTTTGTTGTATGCTGCTAAGTATTGAATCATCTTAGATCTAAGTATATACTGCAATGCTCTGTGTTATCTGCAGAGTGAGATAAGGGTTAACTCTATGTGAACTATTGATGCTAAGTGCTTTGTTAAGTGTGTAATCACATATCTGGATCCCAACTAAGGTTGCAAACACCTGAGTCCTGCAACCACCCTTGCCTCTACCTCGGGTGAGACTTCATCTGCTTCGCAGCTATTGCCGAAAGGGCCGGTAGTTAGGGTTTTGTTGGTGTGTTGTTGTAGCATTGAACCCTGGGTCTACCCCTGTGCCAACACATCATGATAAAAAATTTCAATCGGTAGATGCCCAAAAAATGTCATTTAGGGCCTCAAAACGGCTCCGGAAGTTTAGGACCCAAAAAACTGCCAAAAATAGTAAATTGTGCTACAATTAAGGAAACTGAAAAATTGAAAGAAACAATGGTGGGGGTCCAAGTGGAATAGGCAGGTGGCCACCAATATCCACCTGGATCATTCCTCCCCCCTTAGGAAGTAATGGTCCCCATTGTGTTGAGTTCCTCCATGAGATGAGGAAACTTCTGTTAAACTTGGTCCCTGGTGAGCCACTTGCTCTGGTGAAGAAGTTGGCCTTCTTTGACAACACAATATAGATGGATCCTACATTGGTGGGTGTTCTTGATCCATGTGTCCATAATCCGATCAGTTGTGGCTTGTTCCATGCAGTTTGGGTTTAACTCTGTTGGTGTGAATTGTTCTGCCATGTCAAATGTGTCCAATAGAAGTGGAAAGTAAGGCTGAAGGTGGTCCACATTGAACACTGGGTGCAGAACAAGGAATGGTGGGATACTGAGCTCGAAGGAATTGTCCCCTACAGCCTTGGTGATGGTGTATGGCCCATATCGGAGCGGGCAAAGCTTGCAGTGGTGTCCAGCGAGGCACTCCTTCTGCAAATGTAGCCACACTTTGTCGCTCACCTAGAAGTTGTGTTGCACCTGATGTTGATCATGTCGTTGCTTTTACTTAGCATTGGCTTTCTCCAATATGTCATGAAAATATTGGTGAATGTGTTGAATTCGCTAAACGAAGTTGTTCTCCTTGGCAGTTTCAGACTGGACATGAGCCGAATCAGCCTGAGTAGCTGCAAATGGTATGGCTACGTCAATGGGACATAGTGGGTAGAATCTCAAGCCCACCTGAAAGGGGCGATGGTCGGTTGAGATGTGGAGGGCCTGGTTATAGCTATGTTGTACATAATGGAGGCTCTCATCCCATGTGTGTGGATGCTTTGAGTTGTACATGCGCAAAATGTGTACAATCGTCCTGTTCACGACCTCTGTCTGGCCATCAGTTTGGGGATGGAAAGCTGTGGACTTGGTGAGCTTGGTGTCCAGCATTGACCAGAGGTTGGACCAAAATGAACTGAGGAACCTGTTGTCCCGATATGAGATGATAGATTCTGGGATCCCAAAGTTTACCCACACTCGTTCAAAGAAGAGTTTAGCAGTGGCTTCTGTTGTGATATTCTTCTTGTAGGCCGCCATAATGGCCATGTTCTAGAATCTATCGACGACTACGAAAACACAGTTGTTTCCATTCTTAGTAGAAGGAAGGAATGACATGTAATCCATGGAGATGGATTCCCAAGGTCGACTAAGGGTAGGCAACATAGTATAGATGCCTTACTTCTTGATGGTCAGTTTGGCAATGGCGCAGACAATGCAAGATCTGATGTACTTCCCGACATCCTTGTTGAAATAATGTAACTGCAAAGAGTATTCTTATTATTATTTGATATATTATTTATAGGATTAATCCCCATTGTGGATTAATCATGTCGATAATTGTATTAGGACGAAATACCCTTTTGCGGATTGGTCAAAAGACAATTATAATAGGCAGAATAAGAAGTCGGCCCTAGCAGTTAATAAGAAGACCCAGAAATATAATAAAGGTGGGTTTACCCACCCAGATTAAGAAGTCGGCCCTGCCAGTGAAGAGACACTTCACACATGCCAAAACTTGTATAAATAAAGGAGGCTAGCGCCTCATTTGAACACAACTCACTTGCTCAGTTTGAGAGACAAGTTCTAATCTGTTACCGACAAAAGAGAGAGGGAGAAGAGTGGTGGATCTCTTGGAGAGGAATATCTGTATTGGTTTGAGTTATCTCTTGAACATTGTATTAGCAATTTATGATAAGGAATTTTTTGCTGGGTTTTCTTTCCCTAGAGGGTTTCCCAGGATAAATGTTGTGTCTCTTGTGAATGTGTATTTCTCAGTAATCTTGTTCTTATGATGCTCTTATCTATTGAAATGCAAAGAAATATAATAATGGCATAAGCATTAACAATCCTGTCGAAGGTTTGGCCAATAGAAATACTTTTGCAGTACTGCCACTATTTTCTTGGCCCCGAAATGCCCAATGACCTGACTATAGTGTGTTTCCCAAAGCATCTTGGCATGCTCGCTTGAAGGAACACAAAGGTGTCCCAGGTGACATAGTAGTGCATCCTAGAGGTGAAAATTTGAAACTCGGTTACCCTCAAAGAGCATCTTGTATGTGTGGCTGAAATCTAGATCACTCTTGTAGAGAAGCAACCAATTAGAAGTCTCGTGCCCACAAGGGTTGCTCACGGTGGTTATCGCCACGATCGGTGGTCGACTGAGGCATTTTGCGACATTATTGGTTCTTCCCTTCTTGTACTTGATGTTCAAATGAAATTGTTACAGATATGTGGACCACTTCTGATGGCGATCGTTCTGAAACTTCCCTTTTGTCTGTATTAACTACAGAGGTCAGCGGTCTGTGTGGATGATCGTTTCCTTCCCCAAAATGTAATGCTTCCACTGTCGACAAACCTGCACAATGGAATGCATTTCTTTGTCATAAGTGGGATACCTTCAAACTGTGTCGGACAATGTCGTAATGTGGTATGCCACTGGATGCCCCTTTTGAGTAAGAACTGCCCCAATAGCATAGTCAGAGGCATCTGTCTCGATCTCAAATGGTTGTTGCAAGTCTGGTAATGTGAGCACTAGGGCGCAACATAGGCGATGTTTCTATTCTACGAATGCCTTATGTTGAGATTCTGACCAAAATAATTTTTCTTTCGCTCCTCCCTTGGTGACTTGACTCAAGGGCCAAGTGATATGAGAGAATCCCAACACGAACCTGTGTAGAAATAAGCAAGACCTAGAAAGATGTGAAGCTTTGTTAGAGTGGCAGGGCTGGCCAATCTTGGATGACTTGGATCTTGGTTGGATCCACATGCACCCCACAATCATCAATAAGGTATCCCAGATACTGAACATGGGTCATGCCAAAAGTGCACTTCTCCAAATTGGCACACAACTTGTGTTTCCGTAGTGTTTGGAGGACCTGGCAGATGTGGTGGAGGTGATCTTCCCAAGTTTGGCTGAAGATCATGATGTCATCCAAGTACACTATTACAAATGAGTTGGTGAATGGCAGCAAGATGTCGTCCATCAGCCTCATGAAGGCCATGGGAGAATTTGTCAACCCAAAAGGCATGACCAACCATTCGAAAAGGCCCTCCTTGGATTTGAAGGTAGTCTTCCACACATCAGACGGTTTGATTGGTACCTGGTGATACCAGGACTTCAAGTCAATCTTGCTGAAATATTTAACCCCTTTGAGTTGGTCCAGAAGGTCATCAATCCGTGGGATCCAGTACCTATTTCGGAAGGTGATCTTGTTCAGCGCCCGATAGTCAATATAGAGTCTCCAAGTCCCATCCTTCTTCTACACCAACACGATTGGGCTCCCATAGGGCGATGAACTTGGACATATGTGACCTTTCTGCAATAGCTCCTGAATATGTCGCTTGATCTCATCATTCTCCAAAATAGAGCGTCGATGGACCAGTCCATTGGGCAGTGATGCACCTGGGGTCAGATCGATGGGGTTCTTGACCTGACAGTGCAGAGGCATCTCTGTGGGTGAGGTGAAGATTTCCGTGTACTCCTCCATGACCTTGTCCATTTGTTGTTGTTGTTGTGCAGAGTAGCCCTGTCTAGAGGTTGTGGCCACAGTCTTCTTCTTTCCCTGAGGGTGGATCACGAGGAAAACAAATTTCCCAATTTTGGAAATGAGCTTACTGTGTTGTTTTGTAGTAACCAAAGAGATAGCGACAGGCGGTGGTACCTCTGGTATCCTGTACAACTTATTTCCCAAGGTAACAATAACAACTAGAGGTCTAGACTCATACACAACACGTCTCTTCCACAAGTAAGGTTATCCTAATAATACATCAAAAACATCAAGAGGATCAATGTCACATAATACCTCATTGGTGAAGGGCTTGATGTCGTAGGGAAGGCGACATTGCTGGCTGATGCGGAGATCCTGTCCTTGGTGAAGCCACCCGATGGTGTACGACTATGGGTGTGTTGTGGTTGGAAATCCCAACTGCTTCACAACCTCTATTGAAATGAGGTTCTTTTGGCTCCCGCTGTCGACGATGAACTATAGCGGGGAACCCTTTACCCACATCTAGGAGTGGAAGATACGCTCCTCCTCCTCTGGATCTTCTGGTTCTTCATTTTGGATCTTCGTGGTGGAAATGGTGGCATTGGGCTCCTCATTGATAATTTGCTTCTCTCTGTGATTCCGCTTCTCAGTTTCTGATTCAGTTTCAGAGCATGCATCTCATTCAAAAGCCCTCATTTTGGCCACCAATGACTGTTTGGCCCGACACTCACTTGTGTTGTGAGTGGAGCTCTTATGGAACTCACACCACTTTCCCATGTCCTTCTTTGGCTTCACGGTGTTGTTCTTTGCTTGTGGCTTTGGCAGGTTGTCATGAGCCGCCATGCCTTGGTTTTGTCCCTTGGTCTGTGGTTTGGGGGCACTTCACTTGCTTTTGATTTGCAGATCTAAAGTCTCGCTTCTTCTGTTTGAATTTCTGCTCAATCTTAGCAGCATACCAGTATGCCGTACCAAGTGAGGAGATGTAGAGGAACTCCATTTCCTTTTGAATGTATCTGTGTAGACAATTGCGGTACTTCAACACCAAATGTTTCTCCGAATCTTTGATACCCAACTTTGTGTGCAGGGTATGGAATAGATTCGTCAGCTCATGCACATCTTGATTCCTTTGTTGCCGCAACATAGTCCATTGTATGTACTTTTACTCATAGCTCCCCACGGGATAATATTGTTCCTTGATGGTGTCTCAGAAATAATTCCAAGTGGGTACGACTGAGAACATGGATGGTTCCTCCTCGTCCGTTTTCTCATAGTAGGTTTCCCACCAATCCTTGACATGGAGGGGACTTTACGCAGTGAAAAAATAATCTTCTCCCTGTTAGAAAAGTCATGAACCGAGAAATACCCTTCTAATACATTCAACCATCTATCTACGACGTCTACATCTATTTGACCATCAAATATGGGAATGTCAAAGTTTACTTGTACCTTAAAAGGGGTTGCGCCTCTAGAGTGGCTGTTGGATGCAGATGCGCCGCTAGTGGGCAATCATTGAAGGATCTGGGCGAAGTTATCCATCATCGCGTTCCTTTGTTTTTCAAGGGGCTCCTCGAGAAATATTTTGATAGGATCTCTTGCTCCCTCGTCTTTCTTTTCATCTCCCATGGGCAATCATCGGGGTTTATGAGGCTGATCTTGCAAAGGTTCAACTAGATCAAGCCCTAACTCCTTATACCCCGACCTCGTTGGGGACATGCAAAGAAGGATCGAGAAAGAGTAGACCGCTCTGATACCACTGATCCAAATTTATGCAGGAACGCAACCTAATACACAAATAACCATGAATACAAAGATGCAACATAAATAACACTTCATTTCATTAATATCAAAGAACTGAAATTTGTTTACAGACATAATAGAAATAAACTAGCTAGGGCGTTGGTAGCTTATCTTTGAGAAGAGATGTGGAGGCTATAGGCCTCTGAACTCTGTGTTCCAATGAGGCTCAAATGCCTATCTATTATTTAGAAACAATGGAAACCCTAAACATCCAAAAAACCTAACCGTAGGAGATGAAACACTAGAATATGGGCCCCGTCGAGGTAAATTGGTACATCAATTTCCCGGGGTCGTAACTTTGGCATACTATCTCCATTTGACGCATATGATACATTGTTAGAAAGATCTATCTGAGGACTACAATTGTTGGTAGAAAATATCATTTCAACAATGGATTGGTAGCGGGGGTGAATCATACCACTCCCTGGTGTGGCTTGAAATTGAAGGGCATCCCAAGAAGCCTACCAACCCTTTTAAATTCAATACCACTTGGTTATCTGACGATGACTTTCAGAAAATTGTGAAGGAGAACTGGGTTGGCTATGACCCAAGCATTGGCCTCCCTACGGTTTTCCAATTTGTGGCTAATCTAAAGAGAATAAAGAAGCTGGTGTTCCCATGGGCTCTTTCCAAGAGGGCCAGAGAGGAGAGGGAACTTAGACAAATTGAGGCACAACTTGATCACATCTCTAAGTTTGTCGATAATGGATTTATCTCGATGGAGGCTAAAGAAGATCTCAAGTCTTTGGAGACCCATTGAAGGAAGTTGTTGGATGATCAAGAAGTTGAATGGTAACTGAAGAGTAGGGCCATCTGGTTGGATAAAGGGGACAAAAACACTAAATTCTTCCACGCCTTTGAAAAATGTAGGAAAGTTTCTAACACTATCTGGAAGATTAAGGACCATGGGGGCTCCTTTGTCTCTTCTTTCGAGGGTCTGGCCCAGCTGGGGAAAAGCCATTTCCAGTCCATTTTCAAGATGACATTGCTGGCTGATGCGGAGATCCCGTCCTTGGTGAAGCCACCCGATGGTGTACCACTATGGGTGTGTTGTGGTTGGCAAGCCCAACCGCTTCACGACCTCTATTGAAATGAGGTTCTTTTGGCTCCCGCTGTCGACGATGAACTATAGCGGGGAACCCTTTACCCACATCTGGGAGTGGAAGATATGCTCCTCCTCCTCTGGATCTTCCGGTTCTTCATTTTGGATCTTCGTGGTGGAAATGGTGGCATTGGGCTCCTCATTAATAATTTGGTTCTCTCTGTCATTCCCCTTCTCGGTTTCTGATTTAGTTTCAGAGCATGCATCTCATTCAAAAGCCCTCATTTCGGCCACCAGTGACTGTTTGGCCCGACACTCACTTATGTTGTGAGTGGAGCTCTTATGGAACTCACACCACTTTCCCATGTCCTTATTTGGCTTCGCGGTGTTGTTCTTTGCTTGTGGCTTTGGCAGGTTGTCATGAGCTGCCATGCCTTGGTTTTGTCCTTTGCTCTGTGGTTTGGGGGCACTTCACTTGCTTTTGATTTGCAGATCCAAACTCTTGCTTCTTCTGTTTGAATTTCTGCTCAATCTTAGTAGCATATCAGTATGCCGTACCAAGTGAGGGATGTCGAGGAACTCCATTTCCTTATGAATGTATCTGTGTAGACAACTACGGTACTTCAACACCAAATATTTCTCCGAATCTTTGATACACAACTTTGTGTGCAGGGTATGGAATAGATTCATCAGCTCATGCACATCTTGATCCCTTTGCTGCTGCAACATAGTCCATTGTATGTACTTGTCCTCATAGCTCCCCATAGGATAATATGGTTCCTTGATGGTGTCTCAGAAATAATTCCAAGTGGGTACGACCGAGAACAGGGATGGTTCCTCCTCATCCGTTTTCTCATAGTAGGTTTCCCACCAGTCCTTGACATGGGGGGTGACTTTGCGCAGTGAAAAAATAATCTTCTCCCTGTTAGAAAAGTCATGAACCGAGAAATATCCTTCTAATACATTCAACCATCTATCTACGACGTCTACATCTATTTGACCATCAAATATGGGAATGTCAAAGTTTACTTGTACCTTAAAA
>ML787299.1:273156-294819 GCA_009831015.1 Picea engelmannii | reverse complement strand
GGTTGACAGCTTAAATGTTTGCATACCGCGAGGCCCTTAGATAGCCTGACAACCTTAAATGTTTATCTAAATAGGCTTCTCAGAGTACATTTTCCCTCGAAATTTTCTATACAATGTTGCAGTGAATTTGGAACATATTGTTGTCCACCGCCAGTTGAATAGGCATTGTATGTTTCATACTTCTTCTAGGCTTAGAATGCAATTTCGTCATCGTTGAAGCTACATACATTGTTTACTCGTTCGATGGGTGCTTCTTCTTCGTTGGTTTGTTAGTTGATGCTTGTTGTTGTTTGGTTCACAATTTGACCTGCGCTTCTGTCTTTCATCGTTTCAGAGTAAGTTTCCATGCCATAATTTCATTTTCTATTCCTTCTTTGTTGTTCAGTGTTTGCAGTTTGCAAGTAATAATTTTTTCTTATTTCTACTAGCATGCTCGTCATATGTTTCCGGTTCCTTCTGTGCTTCGGCTGCAGTTTCGTAATTGTTGGAGACACATATGTTGTTTACTAGTTCGGTGGTTGTTGCTTGTTCATTGATTCGTTAGTTCGTCGGTTGCTGGTTATTTTTGTTTGGCTGAAGTTTACGATTTTGGGGCCCTAGGCCTGCAGTTGGGCTTGTTCGTTCTTTCTCATTGGTTTGGTGCTTGCCGTTTTCTTTTGTTTACTTCAGCTTTGCTGGGTTGGGGTCCTGCACTGACACTTGGAGCTGTTTATTATTATTATTATTATTATTATTATTTTTTGGGCGCTTTATGGTGTTCAGAACCTGCACCCACGAGTGGACATGCAGTTGTGTTATTTGTCGTCTCTGGCGAAGTCGAGATCCGTTTTGTTGTAAAATTTTGCTAATACTTCAGTGTTGACATGATAGAAAATAGTGGCATAAAAAATAATTGGACAACTACATTCGCAATTGCAATATCCATTGCTTTTTTGTTAAAATAAAACATGTGCAAGCTGCACTTATAAACCATGTATGGTGGAATGTTCCCATATCACAATACGTGTTCTTTATCCTTTACACAGACTAGTGTGACCACGATACAATTTGTCTTGTACTTGAGATATGATATGTACATCAAAGAGAATGAAAAATTATATTTCCATGTTTGGAAGCATATCTGGATACTTTGCCATGGAAAACCAAAATCGTTTAGCTATGGCGATGCACTTTCTTAATATTTTGTGGCTTGTAATATATTTTGGGCAAGGAAAAACTTTATATATTTACATCCATGGATGGAGAAAAACAAAGGTTCATGTTTCTACCTATCTTTTATTCTATTCGTTGATTCTCATTTACTTTGTTAGCGCTCTGTAAATTTCTTAGAGGTTGTTAGGAAGAAGAAATCTACGAGAGGTAACTTTATCCAACCGCTTTGGAAGTTGGGATCTAGCCTTACCAACTTCAGAGAGGGATCTCTCTATATGATTTAGATATGTTTCAAATTTTTAAATATTAGGCTAGATAAACAAATAAGTCGGTTTTGTTGTTGTAGTGTTTGTCGAGTTGGTTGAGATAGTTTACACATCCATTGGGCTATGGGGTCCGTGTAGTAAAGATGAAATCCGAACCAGAAAAAACAAAGGAACCTTTCACAGGGTGAGATAATATAATCACTGGATTCTTTAGTAGCATAAATGAGGAATAGCAGAAAAGATGAGAGAGACAATTACAACAAAGAAGCAATTAAGAATTTCCTTATTGCAAAATGAGAAGATAAAACACTTAAATCTTTTAAGATAGAAACATGGTATACAAGAGAAATCCTGCAACGTTTGTTACTTCCAAAGATTAGATTTAGAAAACAGTGTGATAACAAAGAGGGAATAACATTTAACTTAGAGAGAAAAACATCACCAGTGAATACACGCAAGAATCCTGTAAAATGCCTCCTGGTATTAATGGAAGATCTCTTAAAAAATATTACAGTATGATAGCTTGCAGGGCGTGAAGATCAACAACCCTCAATACTTTGAAAGATGAAGTATTTATAACTCAAAATTACAAAACAATCCTATCATCAATGACCAGGACGTGCTAAATCTATTTTTAGCCTAACTAACTTAACAAATTTCAGAAATCTAGGAACTGCTTGATGATGTGTCACAACTGCATGCTATTTTCTGGGTGAGCCATTGGTGAGGCCTCTGCATGACCTCATCTGACTGGAAAAATGAATGGGCTAGGACAACTCATCAGCTACTCGATCAGATCACAAAGTTCTTCCCATCGAAGATGACTGGGCACGTTGACTTTGAGTAGCCTTCGACAAACTTCATCCATTTCTGTGTACTTGGCGAAGGTAGGTTTGGTGACGAAGATGTATCGAATCTCATGCTGAATACTGATGTCCCACTGAAGTGCATCTAGAAACACCTTGCCAGTGATGCTGCCTTGAATTATTGAAAACTTTGAACTATCCTTAGCCACATCGGCCAGTCTCTTTTTGTAGTCTGGGAGTGTCATCAATTTGTCATTAATTACCTTCAGACCAGGAAGTCCTTTCTTCTACAGAGCCTCAATTTTACTAAAAAACCTTTGTACTCCTAGGTCCATGGCCTGAACCTTTTCTTCCAGCTGAAGCATTAATCCTCTCTTGGTCAAAACTCTTTTGAACTCAAGGATGGTCTCTGTTCTATCTTCAATTTTCAGCTCTTCCAGCTCCTCCCTAGTCTTAGAATTTAGGAACTTGATGATTTCATTAGCCTGTGTGGGAATCTCTCCCAATTTCGATCTGATCTTCTCAATGGCCCGTTTGCTTCTTTGCACCAACTCATTTTTCTCAAACATGATTTGTATCATTGGCCATATCTCGTTCATGGATTTGGTGATGTCTGTCCAAACACTTTCTTTAACTTCGGCCAAAGTTTTACTTGCCACTGTTTGCTTCCGGAGCTGTTGTAACTCTTGTTTGAGCTGGTCTGACAATTGATTTTCCTTGGAGAGGCTGATCTGATAGGAATATTTGAGTTCCTGAAGGTTCTCAATCTCCTTCTTAAGCCTTCTAATCTCTGTTTCCTGCAGGTTCATCTTTTTCATAGACTTAGCCAATTCAAATGTCTTTTCCAGAGATTTCAGTGGATTTGTCGATGGGACTTCTACTACTGATGTTGTGATCACTCGTGAAAGTGGAACTGCACTCAATGGAATGACTTCCATTGGCTTCAACTGTTCTTTCTCTTTTACCAGCTTCTCCATCTCAGCTTCCATTTCCTTTAGTTGTTGCTTCTGCTCCATGATTAGTTTGAGCATCTCATCTTTTTCTCCCTCCGTATCTGCTATTTCCTTCGCCCGTGAATCCTCTATGGGCGAGAGTTTCAATTGTTTCCTTAAGGAGGATATTTCTGCATTTTTCTTTTTAATCATCTCCTCAGCTGCCTTCACGTTCGAGGGATCGTACCCGATCTTAAGGACCAATTCCTTCAAAGTCTTGATCCTGTTGTCCTTGGAAAAGGACGATATATTCTCCAACTTCAACTGTGTTTGGACGTTGTTCAGGGACACTTGCAATTTGGACACAGTAGTGGAAGCATGTGCCAACGTATAGAATACCATTTCCCCTATTTTCTTGTGCAAATCCATCTGATCGACCGGATGCACATCCTTAGTCTGGAATTCAAAGGTGGCCCTTTTGTAATCAGTGATTACCTTTGGATCTGGCACCTGTGCTTGGAGGAATGCCATATGTATTCTTCCCTTCTCAGTGTCAAATGCTGATAGCAGCCTATGCTGTGCAGTCGACGTCTTCTTCCAGTACTGGGCGCAAGTACTGTTGGTAAGGGTCTGATTCCTTTTCTTGATCAAATCATATTTTTCAAAGATGCTCAGCTTTGGTCCTACCTTTCCTGGTTGGGTGGTTGATGGAGTATCTGTATATTTCTTCGGCAATGCTGAGGTTACCACTGAGGGGTGGACTATCAACCTTGGTCACTGTAGTGGATGGGAATTCCTTTTCCCTAGTCGGGTCAGGAGCTGAAAAGGTTTTAGACCTCTTGGTATGCAATTGGAATTCTTCTGACAACACTTCAGTGACAGGTGGAGATAAATCTTGCCTAGGCCTTTTCTCTTTCAGAACCTGTTGTGTGGTTGTTTGCGATACAGTGGGCAGGGGATCCTGTTGTTCTACTTCGACCAAAGTGTTAGGTTCCCATATGTCTGGTTTGCAAATTTCTCGACTTCAGGCCTAGATTCGTGGATATATGGGATGTTCTTGTTTTTCACCCTCATCTCGAAGATAATCCCACATGGATCGTAATGCCATGGGAAACTAGTGATGAACTTCATTTCCTTCAGCAACTTGTCTACTTCCTCTCCGGCGCCACGATTGTTGCATATGAAAGATCCAATCTGCCCTTTAATTTTGAGCTGTTGTTTTTTCTTTAGAGACACAAAATGGATATCATCAGAGTTTATCATCTGCCTTATGTACTCCAGAGAAAAAATTCTGACAGGCAGGTATTTAGGAAGCTTATACGGGGCCAACTCACACCCATATACTCTGATCTCAGTGTGATCTTGGTATAAATACCAATCACCAGTCTTGGTGTGATTCGAAAGATGCAGGATCCTATGAACTTCATCATTAATCCTAGGCTCGGGCCTGCCGCTAAGCATACTTAGCACTGGGTGATAGAATTGTTCGACAAACTGCTTGAAACCGAACTCTGTGGAGTTATGCTTGAGCAAGGAGGTCCATGCAGTCACTTCCTGGGGTCTACCATCTCCATCCATCTTCTTCATAGAAAAAGCAAATTTGTCCGCTTGGAAGAAAACGAACAAGTATGCCAATATGGAAGAATAACGGAACATGCCTTCCATGGCGAAATTGACAAATTGTTCGTGAATATTGTTCGCCAGGAATGTGCTGAATTCGAATTGGGTAGTGGGCTTCTCATCGGTGGAGAAAATGGATAAAAATCCCAGAATGGGTTCATCTACCCACTGATCTGAACAGTATCCCAACAAGGCACATAGGGATGAGATGATCTGGTTTCCTTTGGTTGAAAACATGGAAGAAGGGTAAGGGGGATTTGTGGAGGGAAATTGAGCAGATGGTGGGAGGAAAAGCTTAAATATTTGAGCTCTTTGGGGGAAAGTCATATTCTGGTATAATTCTGTGAGAATTTCAAGGTTAAAAGGTGACGCAGAGTCCGCTCGGGGTATTTGCATCATTTGGTCGATGGTTTCAAGTGTGATGAGGAAAAAAACTTCTCCAGACGTGGAAACGACAACTCTTTGCTTGGGAATGTAGTGGGCTTGGCACTTGAGGGAAAATTCTGGAAAAAGGTGAATCTGAGGAAAGAGATATAGGGGTAGGTTGGACTCCCAGAGTCCAATTTCATCACTCTGATCCAGGAAAACTTCTTTGAGCCCTGACTTAAGGTCTGCGAAATCGAAATCACACTTTGTATCTGTGATTAAGCGATCTTTGTCTGCTAGTGGAATCCTGTCAAGGTCGACAGGAGGCGGGAGAAACGAATTCTCCTCTCCTTCTGCTTGTTTTGACTTTGGCGCCATTACTGCAATAGTACCTGCAAAAAACAACGTTAGAGGGGATGACTGTAGGTGGGGGCGACTGACTGAATGGAGAAAAGCAGTGTAACAAAATCTTTGGTGCGATGAGTGGGTAAATGGTGAAAGAAAGAAGAGTGAGGGTAGTTTTGAGTAAACGGGTGTCCCTTGGGCACGAGGGATAGGTCAGCTGGTTAATGGATAGGTTATCCAGTAATAAATGGCCAACGAATCACTTAGAGTGTGAGATGGTAGATGACGATGACTGAGGAATACCGATGGGTGAAGTGGCGGTTACCGATTGGGGTAAAAATTACGGTGAGGGGGCTTGCCACGAGTGAATGGGGGGGAAGGAATGCCATAAATTAAGGGATGTGAATCTTTTTAGAAAGGTGGATGGTGACATCAAGAGGTGACAAAGGTATGTCAGTCAGTAGGAGGTGGTGGGATTCAGGATTGGTAGATTGATGTAGTATAGATAGGGGCCCGCCAAAGGAAAGATTCCATTCCGGACCCCCCCCCTTCAGTTAAAGGCAGATCATTTGAGGGGGTCCAAAAAACACCTTGAGCCGTTGATCTGTGCACCGACTTATTGACTGCAGATCGATGCGCATCCTTTATCACACATTTTGGACCCCCCCCTCCATTAAAGGCAGAATGGACGGGGGGGGGTCCGAAATCCAATATAGACCGTAGATCCACGCGCTTAAACATGGGCCATCCATATGTGCGCTGGTATTATCCACGATTCCGGACCCCCCCCCCCCTCCGTTAAAGATAGAACGGTCGGGGGGGTCCGGAAAAGTCTGACCACCGTAGATCTGGGTGTGACTATCTTAGCCATTGATATATGAGCGGGACATAAGTGAGGGTGCGGAGAATACATGCACCAGAGAACTTAGGATAACTGCATTTCACGGGTTTTTCCAAGGCTTTTCATGTATACACCACCATGGGGCTAGACCAACACCATTTTTAAGCATCTGAAACATGGTGCAACATTTATCATCCAGCTGGTTTTATTGAAATAAAACAACTAACGTATATTCTAACCTAGCTTCCTATGACAATTAACCCAGATTAGACTGTTGGGATAAGAACTTACTCTACCCTGGGGCTATCTAACCAAGATTAGATAGTCTGGCCAGATTTATTCACTAATCTAACCTAGATACTTTGGCTAAGATTAAACGGTTTAGCCAAACTCATTCACTAACCCTATCAACATCAATTTAAAAAGAAATTGGCCATGATTGAAAGGTATGGAACAAGTTACTATTATTGCATGGGGCTTTATTGAAATTCTTTTATGCCCTCTTTTTCTTTTTCTTTTTCTTTCTTTTTTCTTTTCTTTCTTTTTTCTTTTTCTTTATTTTTTCTTTTTCTTTATTTTTTCAAATTATTTGCAGAATGAAAAATCATTTGTCAACAAAAACACTAGAGATAGATAATATTCCAGTCATTAGTTGATCCTATAACTTATAGGGTGATAACATACTGTATGTACATATTACTTGTTCTCCGATGCATACCAACTTCCATTCATGTTCATTGTGTTTTGTGCGTTCCCACATTCAAACAAACATAATAGCTGGAGAAAACGACAGAGTCTTGATTGCAGCGGTGGAAGAGGAGATACAAAGGTACATGCTTGTACTATTATTTCATATTCAGTTGTTTTGTATTTCATTTATTGTCTACATGTGTGTTCACCTAGTTTATTGTATGTAGATGTTGTGTGCCTTTCTACATAATAACTTATGTTCTGTATTTTTCCTGCATTGCTACATTTAAACAAACAAAATGTCTGGAGAGGATGATGGACTCTTTGGCGCAAATGTAGACGAGGAATTACAAAGGTGCATATCTGTACTCTTATTTCATATTCCAGTGTTGAGTATTTCAATTATTGTCTGTGTATTTGTTGTGCTTGTTCCACTGCTTTGCACTTTTTTTTTTTTAATAATCCTGTATATATATATATGATATGTATCTTTCTGCTTATTCTCATGTGAATCGTATTCTGTTTGCTGTTACATTGAAATAAATAGAACTGTTTTTATTTATTTTACATGTCTTTCTTCATACTAACTTGCCTTCACGTCCATTTTATATTCAGCGTTGCTACCTTGAAAGAAATGAGTTGGTTGGACAGGAAGATGAATTCTTCTATGCAAAAGCAGAGGGTTCTGTGGTACAATCTTAGAAAAGGTATACCAACTGTGCTAGTAAATTAAATATACAAAGCAGGTGGGGGAAATATAATATTAGACTAGAAAATGATGACTTGGAAGCAATGGGCCTTTGTTCCCTCACCATTTCTACTTTTTTCCATTTTCTATTATCCCTTTTTCTTTCTAATTGCTCTGCTTAGTGGTGTTTCCAAAAATGCCTTGGTGCGTGGGTTGGTGGACTCATGGGTTCACATTTATGGTCACGCTTCTACCTTATTCCATACTTACCCACTTTGTCGATTGCAGGTGCCGGGCTGGAGGGTTCAAGATTTCTCCCCTGGCTTCCAGGGTTCCGCGATATACAGGTTGGACGGCGTGCCCCGCCATCACGCCCTATTTCCTGTTACACATTTTTCTAGTCAAAAAATTAGAGGCATACAATTTGACCCTTGGGTCCTCATGTTTCTTGAGTATCCCTTGACACCCTATTTCGTATTCCATCTCCTTCCACCCTGCATGTGACATTAAAAACTATTATGGATAGTATACAATGCATATGCTTGTTTATTCCTTCTGATGTTCATCTACACATGCTTGCATCATAAAAAGTTGGACTAGTGACATGGCCATGAGCAGTCAGTCATCCCAGACATCAGCAGATTGACAAGGCCAAAGGTAAAGATGCATACATTATGTTCCTAGTATGTTTACCAAACAAATATCCTCAGCTATTTATTCATCTACGACATGGTGAATATGTTGATTTCATCCACAATACATGATTTGCAGTTCACAAGAAGTATCAACAAGTACAAGCGACACAATGAACATAACGTAGGTTCCACAGACTAAGAGGTGTGGTTGCAAAACTCTGGCTCCATAGTTCATCGAAACTATGTGTCTACTTGTAAATTTATGCCAGAAAAAAAGAGAAAATAAAAAAATAATGCACACTACCATTCACTTTACTTTTCCTGTTCAAAAATTGTCACTAGGTCTAGACTTGTAACACCCAAAGTACTATCAATAGAGGACTTGAACAACCGCCAAACTGGACAAGTGTTCATCGGGGACATAATGGTCGTCTATAGCACCTACTTGGACAAGGCAAACAAAACTAGATCCATTATGCATGCTGACATGATAGACAAGGAGGCCATGATGACACACTGACTATTCCTACACAACTTGTCCAGAAACATGCAAAAAAGATATTGCTAGGTAATGGGATATCCATTACAAATTTTAATATATTGCCCAAAACAGTATATGACCGTGGTGAGTGTGATCGGATTATTTCGCTCAACGAAACATGTATTGTGGAAAATATTCCCGTTGTTTGTTCAGATTATCATTTCATCCCGGATGCAACTATCAACCAACTTGCATAGAGCAATGGCATTTACCCAATCAGAACCATTGGCGCAACTGTCACACTGGTGAGAAAACTTGGCTCACAACACATTCTCCATATAAAAGATGGAGAGTCGGACAACGACAAGGTAGTGGTACCATTCTCCATATCCAGTTTTGTCCTTTACTTTCACATGTGCATGTATCTCGATTAAGTTACACAAATATTGCACTGTTCCATGTTGTAGCTGCAATTGCTTGATACCTATTCAAATTTGTTTTAGTCAATGGAACAACAATTGCATAAAGGGAAATTTCCACTTATGCTCTTCAAAAATATAACAAAGAAAATGGATGTTAGAGAAAGGATCTTTCGCACAACCCAAGCAACATTTGTAACAGAGTTGTGAGTAGACATAGTACAGGATCTGAAGAAACTAACTATCTCTACAACTGTTGTGTGTATACATCTACAAAATCATACTCCCTTTGCTCAAACAAATAGCCTTCACCAAATTTATGTGGTTTGTTTTGTTTTGTTTTGTTTTGTTTTGTTTTTTTTTTTGGGGGGGGGTGCAGTTGTGAATTATATTGTTCAGTGTATTAATTCCTATGTTTTGTGTTTCCAGTTTGAAGGTGTTTTGGTTGCAGCGAATGTGTACTCGACCCCCTTTGAGATCGTATGTGTGAAATGAAACTCTCCTGATTTTGCTTCCGCTTTGATAAGTGATGGTACGATTGATTGACTGTGATGTAGTGAAAAATGTCCATATATATATGGGCATTGCCTCAATGTTTCCATCTGAACCATGGGAAAAACAACCGTGCATTGTACAATTAGGCAACCTCTATTACAATATGTGCTTCCTGGGTTAGTAGAATTGTCCTATGAAGCACATCTACAGAAGAAGGCAAGCAGTGTCTACATGCTGCACAACTTTCAGATACACAACAAATTTAACTTAAATGAGGAAAATGCAATATTGCATATTGACTGAAGGAAAAAAAAAAAAAAAGAAAAAAAATCATATCAAGCTTTGGCAGGAAACAAAAATATCTCATGTCTCTGTAATATTTCTTCCACACCCAAATGAATGTTCGTCGACTCGAGTACTTGAGAATCTAATTACAAATGCAATCAATGTTGTTATTTTGATGTTTTCTTGCATCTCCCACTAAGAATTTTGCAATGTGTCTCTGCAATATTTCTTCAACATCCAGATGAATGTTCATCGAACTTGAGTACTTGAGAATCTAATTACAAATGCAATTGATGTTGTTATTTTGATGTTTTCTTGCGTCTCCCAGTGAGGATTTTGCATATTTGTTTCGGTGTGAAAATAAAAGAAAAAAAATATGGCGGGTGGCTATTGCTTTGATGGAGGATCCTGCACGTTTTCTGGGTGCCCAAGTTCGACAATTGTTTTTCAACTATTTAGCCATGACAGGATTTCTGCAATTTTCTTTCGGGTGCCTGAATAAAATAAAAATTTGTCTCCAACTATACATTTATGGTATGGTATTTTCATTTACTCGATGTCGTAATTGAAAAAAAAAAGGAACTCGACATGGATTGAAATATCATCTTGAGATATTCAGATCTCACTATAGAGATTGCACGCACATAAGATTGTTCGGTCCAAAAATGATATCAAATTGTTTGATGCAAAGGTCGATGTGTGTTGCTCTATGGAACCGTGTGGGATCTTGCTTGCAGCATGTTTGGAGTTTACTTGGTTCTTGGTTGTATGCTTCGTCTGTCAATTTGTATATTGTGGAACTCCGAGTGTTGTTTGGAGGACACGGAACAATAGAATTGCAAATTTTTAGCCAGCCAACCCACAAGTTTTCCTGCCAATTTGTATAGCATAGAACCATGTGTGTTGTTTGTAGGACACATAACTATAGAGGACATGCTTTGCCCTTTAATATAACCTCCATGACACAAATGTAGTATGTGGCTCATTTTGGCACTTTCCCTTGATCGATGAACTTGGTAAAATTAATCTCCTAAAGTAATTTGAAATAAACGAATATATATTGCGCGAAGTCAATGGAGCTATCATATCAACAAGAGGCCCTTAAAATTCAAATTGGTTGTTGTTGTTTTTTTTGTAAATTAGTAATTGTATTAGGGCCTTCGTGAAAAAGTTACAAGATGTCTATCATGTGTGGAAACAGTGCCCATATGGGAAACCACTGTTGGCACTTGTAAAAAAAATAGAGTGGCACTTTTCCAAAAAAACATAGTATGACATGCAAAAACTACAGTGCCATGTAGGGAAAAAAGCTAAGAGTAAACTAAACAGAGCGGGATGTCTGTAAAATAAACAGAGATGGCTAGGAAAAACATGAGCTAAAACTTGAAACAAGAGAACTTTAGAAACCTGGACCAAGCCTTGGGCCCGCGAAGGCCTGGGTCTTCTTCATTTTTCCTCTGTCTCGATCCTCAATTTCCTGTCGGAGGTCATGTAGAAAGGACATCAAAATGTCCAACTTGCTCCATCTCTTGGCATCCTTCTTTTGCAAATCCCGAAGTGTGGACTTGAAGTCCTCTTGTCCTTTGGTGAGTTCACACAGTGAAGCTGTGATCACTTCCTAGTTAGCGCACTTGTTGTAGGTAAATCGAAGTGGGGAGTCAGACGAGGTGAGGGAGAAGAGGTATATTCAAAGTGGTGGTGAGATGGGGAGAAAGGAGGAGGCAGGGGATGAGGTGGAGAGGGGGGGGGAGGTGCGTAGCCCAGAGAATTCCCCAGGTTGTCAAACCACTCTACTCGACAGCCATAGGGGTTTGAGAGCAGTGAAAGGTCCTAGGTAACTTCTTGAATTGGGTCTACGGAAGGGGGAGCTACGATGGGATCCAAGACAGGGAGAGCATCGTTATTAGGTGGAGGTTCGAAATTCGACACCTCCCCGCCCCTGGTTGCGTACCAAGCCTCTCCTCTCCTAGATTTACCTCTTAGATGCAGCATGGTGGGGGCTATCGGTGGCTTGGGGATGAAAATGTAGAGGAGAAACATAAGGGTCCGTGAGGTCAAGTGTAGAGAACTCCAGAGAGGGAGAAGAATAGGAAATCGGGATGGCTGGAGAGGAAGAGCACTGAGAAATAAAGGAGGAAGAATACTCCCAAGCTCGGCTGTAGGGGCACCATATCTGGGGTGAGGAAGTGATAGGTGAGGCAATCTACACGATGCCATGAGAGTTCTCATGCTGCAAGGCTTCCATATCGTGCGACAGGTTGGCCGCAAGTGTGGTCTGAGGGGTGGAAACAACTGCATTTAAGCCTTGAGGTGATGTGCTGGGGGGACGAGTTCCATCAAGTGCCAACTGGATGACTGTCTGTCTAGGTGTCCTCCCCGTGGCCTGACCACGCATTGTACCTGGTAGCACCCCATCTGGGGGTCGATATTTGGTGTTAGCTATATTTATGCAGGCTATCACAAAGGGATGAGAGGAGGTGGAGGTGGGGGAGCATGAAAATTCCCCTTCATTCAGATCGACACAATAATTTGCTAGTAGATCGACCACTTGGTTTTCCGATCTTCTAACGTGGGATGGAAAAATTACCTAGTTAGGTTGGAGAATGGACTTGATTTTGAAAATCCCATTCATAAGTCTCCAGCTTGGGGAAGTTTTTTTCGGGTCTACCCCATTAAGGAGATGACATAGGAGATAGATGACAATTTGTGAGTATCCTTCTACAATGATGAGGAAAAGCTCTTGATCTTTGGCTGCTTGTAAACCTCTGAGGAGTCCCCAGATTTCCGCAACGTTGTTGGTTTTGTGCCCTAGATTTCCTGCTACAATGTGGAGGATTTCTCCTTTGCTGTTGCGGATGACTGCTCCATAGCCTGCCAGTCCTGGATTCCCTTTGGAGGCCCCATCGAAATTCAGTTTGTGGCACCCTGTTTCTGGTGCCTCCCAAAGTGTGGGGATAGGCTTATGATTGATATTGGTGTAGGGGCTGGTGGTTAGGGGGTGGAGTTGGAGTTGTCAAGATTTGAGGATGATACACTCATTCATTAGGCAATTTAAATCCTAGTCCGTCCATGGATGCAGGGAGATTGTTTCTTTGATGTTGGAGTGAATTGTGGCCCAGACCTCCTGCTAATTCCCAGTAGCTGATTTGAATATTCGTCGATTCCTTTCCTTCCAGATTTTCCAAAGAATGAAACCTGATAAGAGCCGACAAATTTTATTGAGGATAGGGTATTGGAAAATCGAGGTGCGCCATCCTGCTAAAGTTTCACGTATGCCTGTATGATTTATGTCCGTGGTTCTCATGAGGCTGGTACTGTGATCCCAAATGCATGAACTGTAGGAGCAAAGATTTAGTAGATGGTTTTGAGTTTCCTCCTCTGAACCACATAACTGACACCAAGAAGGGCCAATGAATCCCCTTTTCCTTAAGTTATCCCAGGTGAGAATGCTATTGTGCGTAGTTAGCCAGAGGAAGGTGTTGATTTTTGGCCAATATTTTGTTTCCCAAATCTTGTTCCAGACTTCTTATCTCGGTAGGGATCCATGGACGAATTTGAGTTGGTAGGCCTCTTGAATATTGAAGGTGCTTGTGGAGGTATGTCCCCATCTGAGGATGGCGTTCCCTTGTTGACTTATAATTTTCCTTGAGTCCAGATGGGCCAACAAAGGTTGGATGTTTAGCTCATTTGGGATGTTCAGAGCCTTGTGGGATTTTTTTCAAGTGCGTCAGATATCTTGATTCCTTGTTGGGTTCCAATAATACAAGAATTTAATTAGGCCTTCTTCTGTCATGTGGGGAATGAAGGCGCTCACATTTGGATCTATGTACAGGGTGGGGAGTTGTTGCTAGGAGTCACTCCATAAGAGGGCCAAGGTTTCGATGTGCAGTTCCCAAAAAGAGTGGTCTGTAATGAGTCCCCTGTTGTTTCTGGCTGCATTCCAGATGAGAGAGCGATGACTTTGACCGTTCCATTTGATGAGCTCCCTTTCCGGGGTTGTGGGGGTGTATTTTTTCCTCCACAGGTGCGCCCAAAGGTCTTGGGGTCACTTCAATCATATCCACCATATTTTTGCACTGAGGACCTTGTTGAGAAGGGCTGGGTCTCTGAGACCCAACCCCCCACGCTTTCTTTGGTTTACAAACTTTTTTCCAACTTACGAGGGTCATTTTTCAACCTTCTTTAGTGCCCTGCCAGAGAAAGCACCTTTGGATATTTCTTAGGGTACTGAGGATGAAATTCAGAGCTGCCAGAGCTGAGAAGGCATAGACTGGAAGATCTTGAAGTACTGACTTAAGGAGGATGAGGTGCCTAGGAATATTGAGGGATCATATAGCCCCAACGAGATTTTTTTGCGAAGTTTGGATAGTAAGGAGTCCCAAGAAAGATTTCTTAGCAGTTTATCAATGAGGGGGATTCGTAGGTAAACAGATGGTAGGGTGTTGCGAGTGAAACCCAGTAGAAGCGTGATATGGTTTTGGATCTCAAGTGGCGTATTGAAGAAGAAGACTTTTGATTTGGAGAGGTTCACCTCCATGCCCGAAGATTTACAAAAGAGGGTGATGATAGAGTTGATGCAGAGGGATTCTCGAGCTGTGGGCACTCCCATTAGGAGTAGGCCATCCACGAATTGACTGTGGGAGATGGGAGGTGAGATACCATGGGGGGTGAGATGAGAGAGGGAGTGATCCGAGATGGCTTCTTTGATGGTGCGACTCCATCCTTCCGCCATGATTATGAAGGGGAAGGGGGAGAGCAGTTCCCCTTGTCTTATGTTTCTGGAGGGTGAGAATGGTCTCGAGGGGACTCCATTGATCAGGATGGAAAACATAGTTGAAGAGGTAAGGTTGACTATCCAAGAGACCCATTTAGGTTCAAAAGAAAAGGAAAGGAGAGTAGATTTTAAGTAACTCTAGCTTAATTTATCAAAGGCTTTTGAGAGATCCAGTTTTAGGATCATACCTGGTGATTTTGTCGAGTGGAGAGAATGGATTACTTCATGAGGCAAGATGACACTGTCCAGAATTTGTTGGCCTTCCACGCAACCAGATTGTTCTTTCAAAATAATGAATGGTAGTATGGGTTTAAGATGAGTTGCAATGATCTTCGTTAGAAGTTTGAAGATGACATTGCAAAGGGCAATGGGCCAGAAGTGCGAGGGGGATGTGGTGTGGTTTTCCTTGGGAATGAGGGTGAGAAAGGTGGCATTGAGGGCTTGGAGGACCTGTCCCGATCTTCTTGAGTCCTCGATTATTTCCAAAACATCTTCACGAATGATTCTCCAGCAGTGGTGGAAGAAATCTAGAGTGAACCCGTCCGGCCCCGGAGCTTTCCCTAGAGGGGTGTCCCTTAGGGATTGATCAACCTCCTCCTAAGTTATTGGTCTCATGAGTGCCACGTTCTGCTCTTTGGTGAACTCCCTGGGGATGTTCTTGAGGATGGTATCGATTTCCCGGAACCTATCCAGAGGGGGTTCTAAGAGAAGGTTTTTGTATTAGGAGAGCTTTTCTTTTTCTATGTCAACATACTGTTGAATTTCCATTCCTTGGTCTGAGACCAGGTGAGTAATGCGATTTTTTTGGTGTCATTGGACCATGGATCTGTGGAAGAATTTGGTATTTCCCCCCCCCTCTTTCAGCCACTCGATGCGATATTTTTGTCTCCAGAGGATTTCTTCTTGCGCCATTCTTTCAGCTAGTTGGTTACTTAGTTGAGTTTCCTGGTACTTTAGGGAGTCTGTGAGGCCTTGCTTCCTGATCTGCTGTTGGAGGCTTTGAATTTTCTAGTTGAGGTTATCTTGAGCATGAAATATATTTCCAAAGGTGGATTTATTCCAAGATTTTAAATGTTGTTTGATATTATTTAGCCTCTGTTGGAATCTATACACGGGGGTCCCTGTAGGTATGGCTGCTTCTTTCCACCACAACTTGATGTTGGCTTGGAAGTCTAGGTGTGTCAACCAGAATTTCTCAAATCGGAAAGGCTTTCTGTTGGGAGTGACACTGATGTGGATAGTGAGGAGAATCGACCAATGGTATAATCTCAGGGAGTCAATGATTGTGGCATTCCAGGCTAGACCATCCAGCATTACGGCTTCCGAAATAAGGAAGCGATCTAGTCTGCTGGAGACATGTTGAGCCCCCGAGCGCCTGTTGTACCATGTGAAAGGTACATTGTCTGTACCTACATCTATGAGATTCCAAAGTCCAATGAAGCGATTGAAATGGTCACTGTCATTTCCCAAAGTGCATGTGCCCCCCTTTTTTTCCTCCAGACCTGTTATTATGTTGAAATCTCCCCCGAGGATCCATCTTTGGGGGCCGATGTGATTGACTATCCAATCCAAGTAATTGAGGAAGGCTTCCTTATCTCCTACTCTGGTGGGGCCGTATACATTTGTGATCTATCCAAGTTTGTTTGATCCAATGAGATGAAAGGAGGCAGTGATGGTCCATTTGGATATGAAAAAGTCATCCAACAGAACTATGGATGGATTCCAAAGCATCGCCAGACCACCAACGACACCCTTGGAATCGAATTCCACATGATTGGCTTGCTTACAACATTTTTGAAGAGTAGAATAATCCTCCTATCCCGTGCATTTTGTTTCTTGCAGAATGAGTATGTCTAGCTGATCCTACTTGATTCTTTCTCGAAGCATAGCTTGTTTTCTTTTTGCATTCAAGCCCCTTATATTCCAAGATAACATCTTCATGAGGATGATGGGGGTTGGAGGGGAGCGAATTTGTCTGAGATCATATGTATCTGACTTGAGTTGAAAAGAAAGTTCCCGACATCTTGAATGAGTTGATGTTTCGGTTTCCTGCCCCCTTTTTTCTCATCTTTTATGGGTTTGCATGGATCCTTCGAGGCTCCCTTTTGTATTCCAAGGTTCACACTGGCTCTGGTTGATCCTCCTTGCTGAGGAGTTGAGAAAGACTTTATGCACCTTACACAGCTGGTCTGGAGGTATAGTGTATAGTTGTTGCTTGTGGTAAGCTTGCTCTGGGTGTGCCATGTCGATGCCTGCTAGCTCCTGATCTTCCAGGTATGTGTCTGGGTCTCCTATTTCCGGTCCGAGTGTGGTAGGAAGGGAGGTGTCAGAGAGTGGTAGTTGAGAGGGATCAAAGGTTGAATGTTTGGGATTCATGGAGCTCTAGCCTTTAGCAGTATTTGTCAGTGGTGTCGTTGAGGAGGAGGGTATGTCGACCGAGATTTGGAGGGCTTCGAAGGAGTTCTTGGTTGGGGGTCCTGGGAAGGCCTGAGGGGGTGCCTTTTTGAATTGATGTCTGCATATACCCATGACGGGTATGAAACCATCCTTGGACTTTTCAGGGTATTCTAGAGATGGTTTGGTAGGATTGTTTAAAGGGAACTCGTGGAAGAGATGTTCATGCTCGTTAAATTTTCAACAACGAAAGGGGATGTGCTCATAGTCGAGGGTTTGGGAGCATTCGTCGTCTTGATATTCCAGTGTAATGGCCGCGGGGAGGGGTTTGGACATGTTCAAATAAACACAGATGCAGGCATAGGCGGTGTACCTTCGTTGGCTTGTCGCTTCCAAATCTTTGACGTAGATGCCAATGGTGTTGCCTATTCCTGCAAGGATATCTTCCAACCGAAATTACTGTGGGAGCGAGTAGAGTCTCAGCCAAACCGGTGCATGTGTGAAATCTTCCTTTTCAGGGCTGAATATTTCTATCCAGAAACAGAGGAAGAGGTCGACCGAGTTGTAGAAATACAATCCTCCTTCAAAGATTCAGTTTCTGTCTCCTAGATTGTGCAAGATTATGGTGAAGAAACCTTTTGATCCAAGTTGGAGGTCATAGTGGCCCTTGGGCTTCCACTAGTGCTGGATCCATTTGACTAGATCCTTTTCCAAGGGCCATAGCCCTAAAAATTTACCTGTCAGGGAAAAATACCTCATATATTGTTTCCGAACTTCTATTCTTGGAGAGTTGATGATGTATTTCAGAGCGATCAGGGCTTACATGATACATTTTCTTGGTTCCCAGGTGCGAATGGTTTTCATGTGGGTGGCTGCTAGATCGATTTCCATTGGCTTTTCCTTCAACATATCTTCCTCCCAGATGATCTATTGCATGTCCTCCGGGAGTTCGAAGGTTGGCCTTTTGGAGTGGTTGGAGCCGTGCTCCTTGGCGGTGACAAAATTGTAGGAGGGCGTCGGGGGCTCCCCTCACTCATCCTCCATGGCCGCAGTAGTGGAGAGAGGTGGCACACGATGGTTTTGAGGCAGAGAATCCTAGCAAAGCAATCTTCAAATTAGTCCTTGTTATACTCGCGGTGATAGAATTTAAAAAAGATTTTTTTTGTTTACTTCATTTTTTTTTAAATAAAATATTTAACATCCTTTAATAATTTTATGTAAATAAATTGTACAATATCAATATTTAATATTAATAATTTAGTATTTGAAAATAATGTTAGATAGTTGATAGGGATCACCATCTGTAAACAATCGCAATCTTGATCCCTCTAGCCTTGGAGTCTGTCTGTCAATTTGTATACCATGGAACTCCAAGTGCTGTTTGGAGGACACAGAACAATAGAACTGCAATGTTGAGCCAGCCAACCTGCAAGTCCACCTGTCAATTTGTATATCGTGGAACTCTGGGTGCTATTTGTAGGACACAGAACAATAGAGGCCCAATTTTGAGCTTGCCAGCCCGCGATCCAAAAAGTGGCTAAGTATGGAATGAGGGATCCATACATGCTCTATAAAATCTCATGTCCATACTTTATAAAAGTACATATTTAGTATGTATTACTCGTTTTTTAGAAAATTTCTAGGTGTGGAAGTTGGCAGATTCATGTCTTCATATTTCCACTTACTTTTATATCACCAGCTCGACCGACCGCTTTACCGTTTCATATTGTACAAACTTTTTGGATCGCTGGTTTTCGAATAGGCGAGTTACCAGATAGGTGGGTTTAACATTGCGTTTCCATTATTCCGCCGCCTGCAAACAACACTCGGACTTCCATGATCTACAAATTAGCAAACAAATTGAAATAAAAGAATATATACTATGCAAAGTATAATGGAAAAATCATATGAACGAGAGGACATTAAAATTCAAATTCATCATTGTTATACTTGAGGTGAAGCTAACAGTACAAAAAATTACTTAAACATCCAAAAAATGATTTTCTTGTAACTTTTTGACACTTCTCTTATACAAACAGATTCTGGAAACTATAAACATCGCTCATTGTGTCTATTCCTTGATTGAAGAACCTGTTAACATGTTTAATGCACTTCATAGTTACTGTTAAGACCATCAATGGGGCTTTCTTACAACAATTTCCGCTTGCAAAAATTGTTATCCGCTTTCTCTTTCTGGTTACTTACTCATTTTTTGGAAAATGTATAGGTGTGGTGTTTGGCGATTTCACGTATTTATATTTCCAATGTTACCTTTATATCACCAACCTGACCGACCGCTTCCTCGTTTCATATTGAACACAATTTTTGAATCGCGGGTTCCCGCATAGGCGGGTTCAACATTGCATTTTCATTGTTCCACCGCCTACAAACAACACCCAGACTTCCGTGATTTATAAATTAGCAAACAAATTCCCCTTCATCTCATTTGCATTCACTTTCTGTTTACTTCATCCTTTTTCCGAATGTCTCATGCTTCTATATATAGCACCCGAAGTTCCACAATATACAAATTTCCCTCTCAACATTGGGCTTCCACTATTCCCATACGTACAAACAACACCCGAAATTCTGCGATATACAAACTGATGACCGAAATATGTCACTAAGATACAATTTGACCATCGGCCCCTCACGTCTCCTGGGTATATTTTGTGACCCTTTTTTTTGTAACCCGCCCGACCGCTTTCCATACTTGGGCATTTCTTGGAATCTGTTTCGTGGGTTGGCGGGTGGAGGAAATGTACAATGCTTGGTCGCTCTTCGCCATCCCTTCTACCTTCGTACTTATTTCTAGATATGCAATTATTAAGCATTAATGCTAGTAGTTCATCATGCAGGAACCATTAAGATTGTCATTAATGTCCGGAAGGCCGTAGAAGATTTGTCATTACTATGAATTAAACCAATATTTGTGGAGAAGAGTGTTATCCTTTCCAAGTATTCATTTCAAACATGATGCAATCTCTTTCGTGTGTCAGCCGGTTGCCACCTTTAAGAAATCTCTAATTCTTAATCACTCTTCGCCGTCACCGCCACCTTCACACTTTTTTCTAAAAATGCAATTAGTGAGCTTTAATGGTAACAACTCATTACACACGAACCCTAGAGATTGTCATTGATCAAAAAAAGGCTCGAGGAGATCTTCCATTGATACACATTAAATCATGATTTGCGGAGGGTTATATTATCCCTCCCCAATTTTCATTTCAAACATCGTTTGGAAAAAATGGAAATTCTCGTTAACTTGCAACAACAGTTATGTCTAGATACATTAATCACTTTCGAGCATGATGGCCAGAGGTTCCAATATTCTATGGCATATTCTTACTACTCATCTCCCTCCACCCAGGAGAAAAAAGGGAGACGGTCCCTTGGTACACTGAGAGATATATTTCAAGCCAAAGAATTCCAAGGCAACCCTGCCTGCTCAGAGAACCTGCCCAGTTCCATTGATAGCTGGTGCAAAGGTTTATGCCATGGATTCCGAGCCGGAAGAAGATGATTTGATGGACGATGATATGACAATGGATGATGGCAATGTAGAGACTATTCCCACTCCTGCGCCCAGATTGAAATCAACCATAATGGGTGGAACTTCCCGGCTCAGTGATGGCAGTCCTGAAAACAGCAAAAGAAGGAGTTTTAGAAAATAAACCGACGCTGAACGCAATAGTCGCTTTACAGCTCGAAAGTAGGAATTCCAGCGGTCCAAATTAGTTTGTTATGGGTGAAAGTCTTTCATTGTATGTAAATGATATGTTGATGCTCCCAGAGATATATTTCAAGCCAAAAAAATATTCAATTGTGGGACTACTGTTTTGTTCTCTGGATATACAATTAACATCTTAGGGAATGAGGACCAGAACTCCCACTGGTGCAAGGCATATTCCTATTAGTCATCTCCTTCCACCCTGAGTGGACTAATTTGGGCCACTGGAACTGCACGTGCAACCTGTATCCCTGAAGTTTTCGACTGTGGAGAGGCGGTTTCTTGGTGTTTCCTAACTTTCAGTTAAGGGCTATTCCATTTTCCCTGCAACGTTTTTTGTCTTCTTCCTCATGGGAAGCTTATGAGAACTATCAATTTTGCGACAGGATGATCCATCGAGGAGAAAGATGCAAGGATTTCCTAAAACAAAAGAATGGTAATCAGTTTTTTATGCATGTTTAAGAGCATCTCGATGGCTCCTGGATGTTGTGGATCCCGTGCCTCTATTTGTGGCAGATATGTTCAATGTTTAGGCCCAAAGAATTGGGTCCAATTTCTAAGGATAGATATACAATGCTCATTGTTATTTTTTTTTAAATGGATTTCCTATTTAAAAAATTTGCCTTGGAGTCTTGGTTGCTGCTTCTTTTATGATTTAACACCTCTTCTCATTGGCATGGTTCAATAGTCTCGTAGTTCTTAGATATTGTATTTTCTTAGGTAATTTGTTCTAAAATGGAGCAT
>ML787299.1:253327-265915 GCA_009831015.1 Picea engelmannii | reverse complement strand
CACTGCGGGACCACTCTTCTGTTTCTTTGTCACCTCAGGTCTTCCTCCAGATGTTAAGGTTGTCAGAGCCAACATTGATGTTCAAAGGAGAATATTCCAAACAGTTCCTAGCAAAGAATAATAATGGGTTGGAGCTCTTGCCCAATTTATTGGAAGACCCGATGGTAGTTCCTGAAGATATCACAAGCTTGTAGGTTAGTTCATTTAGAAATCCATTCCGCAAAATTGCCTGGTTGTTTGCAAGAATAACGGGACAGGAGTCCGCAATAACTATTTTCCAGATGGCTCTTTATATTTTGTATTTCACAGTCAAGGAACAAGCCATTTTTGATTGGGACAAGCTAATTTCCCATGAAATCTGTTCCCAATTCTCAAGCTTCAATAGGGAAAAGAAATTTTGTATATCATCCTACTTAGTTTTTGCAATAGCACATTGTTGCCATTTTCCAGAACTGTCTCTGTCCAAGAGTGTCAACTGAGAATTCGACCCAGTAACATTCTGGTACTAGGCCTTGTGGAAGCATAAGGCCTCCCACTATTTTTATTAGGTTTTTAATGGCTTCCTGTCTGTTTTCAAAGTTTTGTTGTTAGGAGAAGATGCTCCCTACATGTCTGAACAGACAACTAGTTTTTTGGACAGGAAGGGGACACTTGAACATTTGGATAATTACACTGTGATAAGGATTTTTGGCTCTAGGGGAAAACATGCTCTCCTTCCATGTCACATTACGGGCATAATGTTTGTTACAAAATTATCACGACAATACAACTACTAGTTGCATATATTCCAAGAGAAGAGAAAAAAAATAGTTCATTCCTTTGCCTTGGAAAGTCGGGGACTTCGTGTTGAAGAACGTCAACAAAATTGACGAATTCATAGCCCATTCTAGCAACTTGAACCTGAGATATGTTGAAAGCTTAAGAGGGTTCGACCCCAATAAAAATTTTCTACAACATTTACAAACACTTGTCTTCAACAATAGTTTTTTCAAAAAACACCTAACCAAAAATAGAGACATTGGTGGCAATGCTCCTGCTTCTGATGCCAGCGACCTAGACACACTACAAAGCAACACTAAATTGTACAAGCAACAGGGAAAAGGCCCCGGTGAGAAGAGTGTTCAATCGACGAATAACACTCCCAAAAGTATGATATCCCAGAGCATCACTCCAACGACCCACCACAACAACAAAGAAACTCAGAGTTCTTCAAATAGAGGAGGAGATAATGACCCTCCTCACTCTAAAATTGATAGTACTCACAAGCTTCCAGTAGACAAGAAGAGAAAAAAAAATGTGGGACAGGAGGAAGAGCCCGAAATTCAGAGTGAGAACATGGAACTTGAGCTTGATCTAGATAGTGCACTCCGCTACCTTGATTAGCCCGGACACATGATCCAACATAGTTGTCCAATGGACATATATGATACCGAAAATTTTGTCGAAGATGAATCCTTCATGTTCCAGAGCACTATTTTTGACAGCCAGTCCAAAAAATTGATTATTGAAAAAAAAATGTAAAAAATAAGAAAGGAAAATCTCGTTTAGAGGTTAACCTTGCGAACATGCGGCCGTCCCAAATTTGTCAACTTCACATAGCAACCAGAGATGCACTTCATGATTCCATTGGAGGCATTGAGGCTGATAATTCCAGACTGAAGGACCGAGTCAAGGAATTAGAAGAGGCTTTGATTCTTATGGAATTGCTTTCCAATAATTTGGAAATAGCCATGCCTGCCACCCCTGCAGCCAAGTTAAAAGGATCCTCCAGCCTCCTCGCATCTTGTAGAGGATATGTGGAGAATAATATCAAGAAAATAATGGAAATGGTTACTGAGGCATGGGAAACATCACAAACCATGACTTCCCTTGGAACCAGGGCAAATCATTTTCTCTAACATTTGTAGGCGAAGTTAAAATATGAAGAAAATTTCTATTTAAACACGGTCCTTCCTTTTGGCACCATTGTCAACAACATGACAAAAACAATAAGAAGAAAACAATATATTCCATCCAAAAACTGGATCGGTCAATTAAATGCATGATGGAAAGAAAAAGTAAAGAACCTACATCTCATTGTTCAGTCATGTGAACAAGCCATATCAAAGAAAGAAAAATTATTCACAAAGTTGTCTAGAATAAACTTAGCTGGAAGGACCAACGAATTCCAAGACCCCAACTTAATCGTCAAGTCCTTGTCCTTAACTAGGAAAGACTTCGATAAACAGGTTGATATGTTTAAGATGTTGTCTTTGGAAAATTTTTACAACATCCTTGAATATGGTCAAGATGACGTCGATGACTGGCTAGTTGACTATTCAGTACAGAATGAGGAAATTGATCAGGCTCTGCGTAATATTTCTACCGACTTCGGGGAATTAGGAAAGGAACTTTTCAACATGAAAATACGAAATGAGATCAACATCGCCCCAATGAGAAGCTACATTGAAGAATGGCTCGAAAAGGAATTGAAGCAGGCCATTGATGAAAGGGAACATGAAGTTGCCACGATTCTAGTAGTCATTGACGACATCAATGAAAAGGCACCAGCAAGAAAATAGAAAAAGGGGTCGTATATACCACCACTATAAGTTTACTGATTGCATCATGTTTTGTTTATCAATCTAGTTATTCCACTTTTTCAAATAGAAATGTCTAGCCAAAGATTGATACCTTTCAATTTTTTTTTCCAAGTATTGCACTCTACTATCGCCCACTTCTTCTTTCTACAGTCTTGTTTCTTGTACATATTTCTCTTATGGTCTATGGGAGCCCCAATCCCAGTCTATATGACAAACACATTGAAATTTCCAGGAATATGTAACAAACTTTTATTTTTTGATATATTTCAAATAAAACTATTTTTTTTATCTCCTTTTATATTTATGTCATCATACATTTTTATCTTTCACCAGTATATATGACAAATGCATTTAAATTTCCAGGAACATATAACTTATTTAATATATTTGAAACCAAACTATTTTTTTGTCTCCTTTCATATTTATGTCCTCATAATTTTTTATCTTCCACTATGCACAAATTGTATTTTGTTATATACTTTCAAAAAATAAATGGGGCTCCAGAGGCCACGTGTCATTTACTGCATGGATACCACCTGTGCTTCATGCTACTTGCCACATCTCCACTGCAGTTTTCATTTGCCTCCACTACTTTTTCCTATCCCAATTCAACCCGCCAGGGACTACGCTGCCACACAACCTTGTTAGCTTTGGAACAATTGGATATTAATAGTGATGGAAAATTTTCTATGATGGACAAAGAAAATCTTTAAAGAGGATGTAGTCTATGCTTTCATTGCATATATATTTGTCATTCCTGAACTCACATGTATCATAACCCATAACTTCCTCCTCAATATGCCATATATTTTCCATAATATTTGTTTCCCACAAAATGGTTTATTATAGTTACATGAAGAGATTTTGTGATATTTTCTTTACTTCTTTTAGAGGTGCTTTTAGAATATTTCATGATAAGCGTACCTTTTAATTATAAGTATGCTTACAAGTATGCATAGACAAATACATTGTTTTAAATTTGAAGTCTTCTTTTTTTGTTACAAGTATGTTTTGAGAGACTTGTTATAACTTGGAAGGCCACCACATATCTATCTACATGTTCTACTAGATAAATCCTCCTCTGCTAGGATAAAGACTCATGGTGTTGCTTCTAGGATTGAACCAATGATATCTTAGACTGAATAATTTGGTGCTTCAATTGTGTCATTGGAAGTAAATTCCATGCAAATATTTCTTAACATCCAGTACATAGACAATAAAACAAAAAGAAGATCCGACACACAACAAAAACTAATACACAAACAAAAACTACTTACTAATTTACCTTCGATGAGGACTTGAACCCATATTGATTTCCAACCTTCTTTTCTCAAATACTCAACAACTCTCATAGCTCCAAGCACAATAATTTTTTCCTCTTCAAAACAAATCTATGAACCTAAGAAAATGACCATAATAGTAGTGAGTTAGGGAAATATGAAATCCATTGTATCTTAACTGATCAAATCATTGTGTTGCATGTGAAATTAACCTCCTCGAACCAATATAGGATCAATAAAGGGAGTAGACTTTCCTGCTAAATTATATGATCCATGAACACGATTCTAATAATGTCCTAAAATGTTATTTCCTTACCCACCTATAGAACTACAACAATGGTAGAGGAAGCAATAGCAAAGAAACATGAAGCATTTGAGTGAGTATCTATGCCAGTCTCATACCCATAAGCAACAAATATAGGTGGCCTAGCATCAATGCCATAGTAGTGTATCCATCCATTCCCATCAATCTTAGAGCCATTGTCTATCTCAACAATATCAACATCAACATCAAAATCAAATCCAAAATCAAGGGGTTAACCTCGTATTGTGATTCTTTCTAAAAAAACATTTCACACACTATTGAGATTTCCTACCATATAAATAAGCATATATAATATTCCTTATACTTATGTGTTGGAAATTGGGTTCAACACTTCTCACGAGTTTCACGACATGGGTTAACCCTGTCTTGTAGAGCCTAACTCTGACGATTGTGGCATACACTAATGTCTGTGGGTTTTGGTCTAACGACAATTGTAGTCCAACAAATGGTATCAGAGCGACAAATCTTGAGTTCAAAACTCACCCGATACGCATTGGAGGGGGGAGATTGTTGGACATTTGATTCAATGCTTCCCGCGAGTTTCACGACATGGGGTAATCGCCTCTCATGGATCCAAACTCTATGGATTGTGGCGGAGATTAACGCCTGAGGTTTTTGGTCTAACGACAATCGTATTCCAACATTATGTTCCTAGATTCTTTTGTATTTGAGTAGAAAATGATGGGAATTGTGAAGATCGACAAGTGGACCAAGTAGTTTGTTGGAGATTTATCAGATGTTAGCATTCCTACCTGCAAAGGATGGACTTATGCTTAGCCATGCAAAAATTCTATCATAGTTTCATGAAACAATGCTTACAAGATATTTGAGGCAATGTTGACACATTGCAAGAGTCATGCTTTGTTTCAACATACATTTTCATTTTTTCTTTGTTTTGTTATGTTGGAGAACACATTTATAGAAATTAGAGCTTCGTTAGTATTTTATCTTTATTTTTTATTTTTTTAGGTTGTAAGTGTTTATGTAATGTAAATTTGAATGACACTTGGAGGAACAAACTTCACAAAAGAAGTGTATGGGGTCCATGAAAAATAAAGATGACACTTTCTTTATATTGTTTATTATGCATTGGTATTGGGCCTATCATAAATGCACAGGTACTTTGCAAACCTGAAGAAGTAGATTTTTGAACAACACTTATTTGTTTTGTTAAATTTGTGTTGCCTCATAAATTTCATTAACACTAGCATTATTTTATATGCATATTCACAATACACACTCGTATGCAAATAATTAGTTGATTATTGTTAGAAACAAATATTTGTATACCTTGAAACTATTACAAATACTTACCGCCCTAGTTTTATCTTAAACATTGTGGTCTCCCTCCTTAGATTAAGGATCTTCAATCTCTTTTTGTGCAATAATATAGCTTCACTACAAGTCCCTCTAGGTTGGTTGATCTTTCAAGAAATTTTAACCAGAAGAACCCTCCACATGGGATTCTCTATCTCTTTCCATGACCTAGACATCATGGCCACTCAAACCCTTCCAAGATTGACCATATGACTATTGGTTTGGTTTCTCTTCCTCCCATTTTCCTTCACCAACTATTAACTTAGTCCTATCTCCTTCTCCCTAAATTGACAAAATTTTGGCATCTACCCAAAGTCAAATTAATAACCAACCACAAACCTAGAGGAAAAGAAAGACAACATGAAGAATAAGAACCACATTTAGGGGGGAAATGACCTCATTACTAGGGGGAATGCTACTCATGATAGGGGCAATGAATATCCCAACCAAGGACCATATTGATATGGTATCCCCTATCCTAGGGATAACTAAGGAGATCATGTCTTGAGGCCCACAGGTCCTAGACATGGAGTGTCGAGAGACATATGAATTGAGAATGGCCTCTCTTTTCTTCAATGTAGCCCATCTATCAACAACAACAATATCCATACCATCAACATGGTATTGAAGTAGAAGTAAGTCTTCCTCCATGATGTAATGAGTCTGGATATCATGGTATGTGTCATTCTGATTATTGAAGCACTTGAATATGTTGCACTGAATTCTCCATCATTTCATAATGTTTTCTTGGAAATTATTCTCTTTAACTTGTTCATACCTGGAAGGGTGACATGATGCGCTAGTAAGTTGATCTCCCTTTAGGATGGGTTGCCATTGGGTGGGTCTATGAAAAGTCATTGTCCATTCCCTCCATACTAACCACTTTCCATCCTTACTCCTCTAATTTTCCCCTACCTTTGTTCGGGCATTGGGTTTGCCACACTAGGAAGGGTTGTACCTTGCCTTGTGGGAAGAAGGTGATAAAGGCCCAGAGGGTAAAAGTAATTGGCAAGAGTTAAAATCCAAAATGAAACCTTTGACATGCTTCACCCAGGGATTCCTGAGAAAGCAGTAAAAGGATTTAAAGTAAGAAAAGGGAACCCGTAAGATAAATAAACACTCAAGGTATTAGTTGGAGGATGGGAGGTATCATCATGAGCCCACCTATTATGACCATGGGTATGTATCGGTATGAAACTACCATCTATTTGGTCACCAAACCAAGGTAGTGGCTCTTGGTGGCATAGCTAAGAGAAAGAGGGTCTCATCATGAGCCAACCTTCTCATCTCAGTGAAATGCTTGTGGGAAACGTTGTCACCTCTGGTCACCAAGCCAGGATAATGTCCCTCAACTCTTCCCTTGAAGCATAAAAGAAAAAGATAAAAAGGAATAAATCTAAGAATAAAAATAATTGAATGGGATAGGAAAGAATGACATCTATGACAAGATGTAAATTGCCCTCTATAGAGGCACCCACAGGTAAGATCTACATTTCCTTGTTATCACTGCACCCCATGCCCAAACACTTACCCCATGCCACCTCACACACACTTACATGACATGGATTGGCTCTCAGTTGAGAAACACCCCAAACTTGAGGAGGATTAGCCCAATAGGATACCTTGAGACCTTCTCCAAACCCAACTTGTTAAATTGCATAATGTCTTTGAGAAATTGTCTGGGTAAAGGTGGGCTTGATGCACATGTTTGGGTAATTTGACTATTATATGTGATTGACATTTCTATGATCCATGTGACTTATGAACCCCTGGAGGGCGTACTTGTTGTTATTGTAGGACTTTTCCCGGTGGATAGGTACATATGGGGGAATGATTAGCTAGGACCTCCATGGGGCTAAAATCCCAACAGATGGATGTTGTGACCCCAACCAGGGGTAGAGAGACACCAAAGACTTGCACCAGGAATAAAGAAGGATGTTTCCCTTGAGACACTTTGACATACCTAGACCCAGGGGGATCCATCCCTTCCACCTGGACGTTGACCCTTAAGATCACATGACATCATCATTTTGACCCTACTTGTCATCCAGATTTGGGGTGTGCGTTTATGAGGGAAGTTATGTGCTGGTTGGCACGTGTGGCATCATACAAAGCCTTTGGAGGCCAAAAATTTTTCATGTGGGGTCCAATGTTCCACCCTAGTGGCTCAACGTCACCCTATAAGGGAATGATGTCACCCTTGGAAATGATCTTAGGGTTTAATTACTTTCAATTATGTAAAAAATGGATTTTTGATGTAATTTTGCCAGGTTGGCCTTTTTATGACATAATTTTTAATTAAAGGTCATTGAAATTGTTTAAATAAAGAGAAAGTACTCTCATTTTTTCATCATATCACTTAGCACACAAGTGGTGTGGTATGAAATTCCCGCCCTTCTTGGGAGTTATTGGCTAAAATTTTAGGTGCACTTTCTCTTGGAGGCTAAATTTTGCAACTTGGATCATTTCTTGGTGAATTTACTTGGCATTCTAGGGTTTTATGGCTTGATTATTCTTGGTGAAGTAAGTAAATCTGCAACTCTTTATTTTATTTGAATGGTTTATAGTAAATTTTCTTATTCATGTTAAATATTATGAAATTGCTTGCTTGACAAGCCCTTGGAGTAAAGGACTTAATTTGGTACTTCTTTACTCTTCATTTGCTAGACCTTGCTAAGAAGATTTTGACCTAGGTAAACTTCTAGAGCCCTAAATACTAACACTTTAGAAGTCATTATCTAGTCAATTGTTGCTTCAAGTATATTTGAATAGTTTAAGGAAGGGAGATTTTGCTAGAGCCTAAAATTGCTTACACTCTAGCAAGTTTATCCTTAGGGTTTGGATGTTTGAGGCCTTGAAGAGCCAACACCCCTTCCATACATCTCTTATCCTTAGGTAAATATAATCATTATGTCATTTCTCCCAAGATAAAACCGCCACCTATAGATCCCATTACCCTATAAAGGCACTAGTCTACTCACTATAGTGATTGATTCATCAAAACAACTCTCAAACTATCTTCGTTGAAACATTTACTAACCTCTACTAACATTAAACTACAATAATTCATTAACTAACTTCTTGTTGTTGCAAAATATTTCTAAAACCATCTAACACCAACAAATTCATTTCAAAACTGACATTAAATGTTGATTAGACATTGCCAATTTTTCTTGTGATGAGTAGTTATCATCGTGTCAATGCAAAGCTATATTTCCTTGTCTTTTTCAAGCAATTTCAAGGAATAATTATTGTGGTTGTTGCAAAATACTTATTGTTGTTGTAAATAATTACATTGCTGCAATTTTATATCAGCTTACTTGTTTTTTCAGAGGTTCATGGTCTTATGAAGCACTAACATCATTTGGTACTTGGAAGTTTCCACTCTTTGTTGTCTTTTTCTGGGAAGGTACACCTTATTTACCCTTTTTCTTCATCTCTATAAAACACAAATAACCTTTGACTAGAGTGACCTGTGAGAGGGGGGATGGAATTTCGGATGCCTTTTAGCATAGCCTTCTCAAACCTTCAGGTCCCCAGGGATGTCTCCCTAGAGGTAAATCTTAATATATCCCTAAATAGAAAGGGGTTTCCTGTTAAGGTGACAGTGATAGGTCACCCCCTGTTACACCAATATTTCATCCACTTGCCTTGGGATTTGGGAAAGTAGAGATTGTGCGATGACATTTTGGTGCTGTTGTCAGGGAACAATGAGTGAATATTCCTCGAACGACACTTTTTCGGTAAGCCTTTATCCAAAGCCTTTACTTCACAAAGCTTACCTGGCGACTCCACTGAGGATGATTCCCTATTTTCCCTTTGATGATCCCTAGAAGGATTATCTGGCGATTCCACTAATGAAAAAACTCACCATGTCCTCTCAATGGGACCCAGGTAATTTTAAACCCTTAGATATGATTAAAATACTGGGTTACCCTCAACAAATATCTTCGAGGTATGAAAATTGGTTCCCTATATTCAATGGTAACGATGGGTTTATAGTTGAGGATCACATGGATAATTTTTGGGATTTATTTCAACTCCACCCTATCAGTGATGATGTTGAATATTTTGCGATGAAACTTTTCTCTGCCACTCTTCATGGAAATGCTAGGAAATGGTATGACAGTCTCCCTGATGCCAACATTACATCTATGGACCAATTAGAAGAAACCTTTCTCAAAATATGGAATATTAAAATAGAAGATATCCACATGCTGATAAAAAGACTTGAATACATGAAACAAACTCAGAACGAGACTATCAAGGAATTCCATACTAGGTTTGAGAATTTGCTACACCAAATTCCTAGAAGCCATCAACCTGAAGACAAGTACCTCACTTACCTCTATACCAATGCACTCTTAGTGAATTTAGGGTTTCTCCTTATTAAAAAAGAGCCAAGTTCAATCCAAGAAGCTTATTGCATGGCTATACAAATCGAGGAAAATATCTCCTTGTTCAAGGGAGAACACCTTTTTACTCCAGAAACTAAAGTTGATGACCCCAAAGATACCCCATATGCTCTTAGTCTGGAAATATTAGTTTTCCTTGAAATATTTGTTAGTAAATTCCAGGAAAAAAATGAACAATTCATCGACCAACAAGAGGTTAAGGAGAAGGATCCTAATGAAGTTTTCCAATCCCATGAGGAAGAGAAAGAATCTACTCATGCTTCTACTGAGGATAATGAAGACATGGTTGAAGAGAGAGAGCCTGGAGATATCAAATATGAGGATAAGTATTAATGTGTGCAACTCCCTCTGATGAAGCCATTTGAGATCTTATTCCTCCGGCAAAAAAAGAAGAAGATTAGGTTAGCCACTTTCCTTTTTAGGTTTTTGACGATACCTTATTCTATGATTCAGAAGGTAAAGAATAAAGGGAACCCTTGGACAAGCTAGATCCTCCATATTATGAAGCTAAATATGTAAGGGAAAATCATGAGGACGAGGCACTAATGCTTTCTTCTCCATTTGTTGAAGTTATCGAATCTTCTGAAGCTCCTGCACAGGAAGAAGTAAACACGGTAAGTTATTTCCCTTTCCAAGATTTTGATGATGCTTTATTTTATGATTTGGAAAGTGAAGAAGTGTTAGAGGAGACCTTGGATGTTTTAAGCCCTTAATGTTATGATAAAGGTAAGGACTTTGTTAATAATATTTATGATTTCATACACATCGGGAAATGTAAATGGGATGTAATTGGGTATGATGGGGATCCCATTTACAACATTGAGGGTCATTTCCAAATGTTGCCTTTGCAACTATCATATGAGGTTACTGATAATTCTTACATTTGGCGACAAGGAGATGATGTAGTTGTAGGTATTTTCCAAGCACCCAAGGGTGACCTAGTTCTATGTTCTCATGATGATTTTTGGTCATACCTTGAGGATTTTTATGAGTATTCCTTTGAGAAATTGGATTTATTCCATGAAGAAGATTATCAACCACCATTGTGCTCAGATCTTGATAAGGGTGAGGACATTGCTTTCCTAAAGTAGGGTACTTGTGACAAGGTTTTCCAGCCTCCTTCGAATACTTTACCTTTCTATTTCACTAAGGGTGCAGTTGGAAAACATGTCCCTTGTCTTGAGTTTTCTCCGAGACAAAGCCTACTTTTAGAATTCAAGGGTAGGTTGAATACCTTTAGAATAAGTTTACTATCTCAGTCTTTCAACCTTCCCTTATAAAATTGTCAGTCATCCTCTAGGTTCTTATTAGTCCTTTCCTAGACCTCGGGATGTGAAGATTTCCAAAGTAGCCAACCTTCAGACTCCTTGAGTCAATATTTTGAGGCCTTGATTTTTCACGATCCCTTTCTAAGATGGATTGAGCACTTTCCTAGAAGTGTGACTAGGCATAATTTTTCCCCTCCCTCCCCCCTCTATGAGCTAGACTCTCCAATTTCCGATGATGTGACACATGTTCTAACTCATGTTGTTTTTGTGCTTGACTTGTCATTGTTTTGGTTTATGATGAAGCACATATGCATGTATTATGAGATATTTCTAGGATGGTTTCACTGGTTATTTGACTACACCTAGCATTCGACCAAGATGTAAGTAGAGGTAGGTAGGCATTTGCATCCATTGTATATATAATATGAATATCATGCTAGTGCAGTTGTAGTTTCATTTTCATATTGTATTTCTCCATTATATATATATGCATTCTTCTTATTATATCATATATGAATGAGGGGTGATATCACCACCCTGAGGATTACTGATGTATTTTGTTGAGATCTAGCAGGCACATGTCATACCATCGATGTTGATGTTCTCATGAGCTCTATGGTGAGAACATGTTCCTGATTTGGAGCTAGATGTTATCCCCTGTCCTAGGGATAACTAAGGAGAAAATGTCTCGAGGCCCACAGGTACTAGACATGGAGTGCCGAGAGACGAATGACTTGTGCATGGCCTCGGAGGGCCCCTCTTTTATTTAGTGAAGCCCATCTATCAGGAACAACAATATCCAACTCACCAGCCTGGTCCTAAAGTAGCAGTAAGTCTTTCTCCATGAGGTAATGAGTAGCGATATCATTATATGTATCACTCTGATTATTGAAGCACTTGAATATCTTGCATCAATTTCTCCTTCATTTCTTAATGTTTACATGGAAATTATGCTATTTAACTTGTTCATACCTGTAAGGGTGACACGATGCCCTATTAAGTTTATCTCCCTTTAGGATGGGTTTCCACTGGGTGGGTCTATGAAAGGTCATCTTCCATTCCCTCCACACTTACCATTTTCCATCCTTACTCTCATTTTCCCCTACCTTTGTTCGGTCATTGGGTTTGCATGACTAGGAAGGGTTGTACCTTGCCTTGTGGGAAGAAGGGGATGAAGGCCCAGAGGGTAAAAGTAGTTGGAAAGAGTTAAAATCCAAAATGAAACCTTTTATATGGTTCACCCAGGGATTCCCAAGAAAGCGGTAAAAGGCTTCTCAGTAAGAAAAGGGAACTTGCAAGATAAATAAACACTCAAGGTATTAGTTGGAGGATGGGAGTTCTCATCATAAGGAGACATATTATGACCATGGGTATGTAGAAGTATGACACTACCATCTATCT
>ML787299.1:198507-217800 GCA_009831015.1 Picea engelmannii | reverse complement strand
CGGGGGTTCGGGGGTGAAGCCCCCGAAGGAAAAATTGCCTTGTAAATGTATATTTTAATTTCATTATAAATCTAGACCGTTCATTATAAGGTCACATATCTAACGATAGAGATTATGTTAGGGTTTTTTTCCCTAGAAGGAAACCCTCTTTTATGAGGGAAATGTATTGCGGCTATGGTTGATGGCAAATATTGTATTTTGAGATAGGAGATTGTGAGAGAAAGAAGAGTAAGTTACAACGGGTTTGTTGTAGGTTGTATCCCTTCATATGCTGGATAATAATAAAGGAAGGACCTGACAATTTCTCTAGTGGACGTAGCCCACACTAGGTGAACCATGTAAATCAGTGTCTCTATTGTATTGTGTATCTTATGTGTTTTGTTTCTGCATTTGTTTTATTGTATTGCTCCATGGTCCTGTTTTTCTAACAAATGGGGCTAATACACTTCCCCGTGATGATTATACTTGGTTCATGTTTCACAATTATGTGAAAGGACTTCCCAAAAAAATCTTACATGCATTCAATGATTGGTTTTATAAGTCTAAGGGGGTGGATGGCTTCATTTAAGGCACATAGTGTAAAAGAGATCAAATCTAATGTTGATGCTTGGAAATAAAGGTTTTTCTTTCCCATAGTCCTCCTTTTCTCTTTCCCTCTGATGGAATCATAACCCCTCTCATGCTTTCCGACACATGGATCTTGGACCATTGCACATTATATTCTAGAATTAATATTTACATAGCTTGAGTTCATCATGGTAAGCCTACCATGTGATCCATGAAAGTATATTTACATCATAGATGCCTAGCCATTCACTAGTTAGGCCTTGGATTTCAACTCTTCACTAGGAATCCATACAATATCTACGTTGTTTACATATGGGGTGATTTATTTAACATCACATGGCTTGAATCCTGTCATTTTTTGGGGGGATCTTTTTTTCCAAGGAAACAAAAAAAACTTTATATTCAACAAAAAGGAATATATATATTTATGCCCTTTTGAGAAGAAATGATACTCTTGATTCTCCACTTATATGTTCTCACAATCCTTCTACATATCACCATTTCACATACATATTCCATCTATGAGAAAAATATTAACTTCAGACTATCCTTGGGAAGTAGAATTTTAAAAAATAAATACATATTTCCCTCCTTAAAAAAGAGATTAAAGAAGAAAAGATATCTCATCATAGAGACATCCATTATAGAATTCCTGGAAGACAAAGGCACCATCCTCAAGGTTCAGTGCATCCTTCGACAAAATATCTTCTTTGGAATTCATTTCTTTAAAATATGCTTGCACTAAAACCTCATAAGATCATCAAGAAGGGATATTAATTGTCGGAGCAATGGTTGAATGTGCACCACATGTACTTGTAATTTGTTTATTTATCCACTCAATTATAACCTTCGAATCTCCTAAGATCTAAACCTTTCTCAACTAAAGAAGATTTACTAAATGAAGCAGAGCCCACATTGTCATGAATTCCTCCTTCATGTTTGATCCATTCCCCAGAGCATAACAGATTTCGAAGAAATGTTCACTTGATATAAATAACACCACCCCCACTTCACATCTTGGGGGATATCCTTGGCTCACCCTATGGAAATATCCATAGGGCATCCCTTCAAGAATATTTGGCATAACTGGATGCTTGATTTTAGACTTTTTTTGGCTCACATTCAAACTCCCCTACCAACTTTAGAACCATACCAACAACCACCATGGGGTGGATGAAATTATCTTGAAAGATACAACAATTTCTTTCCCACTAAATGAGATATACTAATATGCATGATAAAGATGAGAAATCTCTTACCACAAATTCATCTTTCCATGTTGAGATCCATTCCTCTAAACATTCCCCCTGAATACTTACTGATATTTTGAAATGGTATGAAACCATCTACCAAACCTAGAACACAAAAGAACAACTATGAAACATATGAGTCACTGATTCCACTTCATACCTGGAAAGAGAACATCGATTTAGACCAAACCATCCTCTTTTTAGTCTGTTGTCCCATGTTAATAATTTTCCTTCCAAACCCATCCATAACACAACTTTCATTTTGAGTGGATAAGACAAATTCCACAGAGGCATCCACCACCACTTTTTTAGACCATCGAAGGAACCTTATGCTAAAACAATGTATCCTAATTTTACCATGTAAGAACCTTATTTAGCATTTTTTGACCAAATCATTGAATCTTCATCCTCCTCTCTCAAACAAATGAAATTGTATCTAAGGCTTCATGTCATCTTGGACCACTCTTCCTTCAATCCATCATCACGACCCAACTCCTCTACTGAAAACTATTATGATTGCCCTGTAGCATCCACACCTTGGGAGACAACATCCCAAATATAGAATAGACCCAAGGAAATTATTTTTTCAACCAACTCCTTCGAAAGTTTGAAAGAACCATTTGATTCTTCCCATGGGTCTTCTCCTATCCTGATTTTCCTTCTGTCTCCAAATTTCCACACCATTCAATCACCAATTATAGGAAAATCATCAACCAAATCTTTCCACCCTATAGAGCTAGTGTACATCAATTTCTTGGGCACTCTAAACCATTCTTCAAACTACTTTCCTACCAAATATTTTGAAGTCCTAACTCTTCCCCACAACGATCGGTTATGAATGAGCCTCCATAGATTTTTTGCAGAACCAAAATCCTTTGGCATTGACAACCTTGACCAACTTACTAGTGGAATTCCATCAACCCCTTTCTTTCCTCACCACAAAAACTAGAAATGATTTTCTGATTTTCGATAGAATCCCTTTAGGGATTTTTTCTATCATGGCCCAGTAGACTAGGATTTCACACATAATTGAATTTATTAAAACTAGAAGCCCACCTATAAAAATCCATCTGTTGACCCAAAAATCAATACATCCTTGTATCTTTTTAAATAACCACAACCAATCATCATACACATAAGCATTCAATTTTAATTCAAAACCTAGGTATTTTAAGCCTTCATCCAGATTTGATCTAGCTAAGGGAAGCAAAGTTGATTAGGATTCTAGTGTTTCTCCTTGCAAGTAATTCACTCTTAATGAATACTTTGACATATTGATTCCCATTCCCATAGCCAAGCAAAATAAAGCCAAGATATATTTAATAGAAAGAAATTCTTGTTGAGAACCTACACCAAAGAGCATAACATCATCAACGAAAAACATATGAGACAAAATTGAAGACTCATAAATTTTTATTCCTTTGAGTATCCCAATCCTCTTGGCATTTTGGATTAGCTTGCTTAAGCCTTCCACAAAAATAAGGAAAAGAAATAAAGACAAAGGATAACCCTGTCAAAGGCCTCCAAATGCCCGAAAGGATTGGGAGGGGGAACCAATAATAATCACATCAGAAGAGGTAGACCCAATACAACCCATAATCCAATTTATTGTCTCCAGGTTCATAACCATTTGAATTAGGGCTAGTCTCAAGAAAACCCATCTTGCTTTGTCATAGGCTTTGGAGAGGTCAAGCTTCAAGAGAAATGAAGGGATATTTCGGGTCTTTATCGAATGTAAAGCTTCATGTGCTAGTGAGATTGCATCATGAATTTTTCATTTGAAAAAGATACCAAACTATTCCTCTGAAATAATTTCTTCAAGGATGGGATTTAGTATATTTGTGATGATCTTAGAGATTAGCTTGTAAATTAAGCTAGAATAAGAAAGTGGACAAAATTCCTCAAAGGAGGCAACTTATTTTTTCTTCAGAATGAGGGCGAGAAAGGTCTTATTAAAGGATGTTAATACTTTACCAGAATGTTGGGATTGTTTTACCACTTTGAGAATATCCTCCTTTAAAAAATCATAGATACCCAAAATAATTCCACGGGGAGTCCATCCAAACCTAGACTCTTACTTTTCTAGAAATCCAAAGAGATTTTGTGTATTTAATTTACCGTTATGTCCATTTTCAAAGAATCATTCATTTCTCCCAAAATATAATGAGGGAATAAATCAATCACCTTCAAAATCTCAGCAATGGGTCATCTTTGCTGCTGCGATGTCTTCGTGAGAGGATACTATATCCCCCTCTAGATTTTTTATTTCACTAATTGTGTTTAAATTCTTGCAGTGCTAAGTATACCTATGAAAAAATTTCATTTTATTGTCAACTTATTTTAGTTAGACTTATTGGATTTTTAGGCGCAATTTAGCTTCTTCCATTGCAAATATGTCATATTTTGTCTTCTGGAAAAAGGGACCCTCTCGGCCTATCCACCAACAATGTCTCCAACCTTGCTTTTGTTTCCTTCAAGGCATGTTGAGATTTTCCATTGAATGTTCACTCCCAAGATTTGGATACATCATATGTTTTCTCAAGGTTACGTGCAAATTGTGACATAAAAGAAATCCCAATATTTGAATCCAAATGAGACCATTATTCCTTTATTAACTTTCTAAAATCATTATCCATCAACCAATTTTCATTGAATTTAAAGGGAGAAGAAGGCCTTTTTCTCTCGCTTAAGTATTTTTGAATAATAGGAAAATGGTCCGATAAACCCCCAATAGATACCCAAGAAGAGAAATTCCAAGGCTTAAGAAAAAGGTCCTCGGAAATTAGTAATCTATCCAATCAATTAGCAACTAATTCCCCCCCTTTGCACCCATTCCTCTAGGTATGGGATAACTTAGGAGGCTCCATATCAACAAAATGATTATCAGAAATCTAGTTAGAAAAGAATCCTTCTTGGGCATCCTTCTGGGGATGCCCTCCCAAAACTTCCTGAAGAGACAGTGTAAAATTTAAATCTCCCCCCAGAATGACATTCGGGGAATCCAACCATCCCAAATAGTGCAATCCCTCCTAAAAAGGGACTTTGCTCGCATATGGACCATAAATATTGTTGGCCCTTGACCAAGTTTTTGAGATCCTTGGTCAGGTTTGACCTATTTTAGGACTTCGAAAATCTATCGAAGGCAGATTGCAAGTCGAAGTGGAGATCGCGGGATATTGGCCTCTTGTTTAGGGATTTTTGGGTTTTGGGATTATGTAACGGGTATGGGGATGTCAGCCCATGGGTTTACCCATGTCTAGGCCCTTTTGTAATGTATAAATAGATTTCTAGGCAATGTAAGAGGGGACACTATAGGCATCTGTGTGATGTTGTGCTAAGTGTGAGTAATAGTTATGAATGATTTATGCATGTTATGTTGGACACTTGCTGAGCTAAGTGCAAGTGGATGTAAGAGGCTTGTGTAGGGCTTTGTGTTATAACCTAACTCGTGGAGGGAGGATATGGCAAAGTGCGCGCAGATCTCCTGTCCTATGTGGAGTATAACCTTGTGGCTCTGTGCATGTATATGATTGACAAAAGACAATAAAGAGAAGAAGATTTGATGGACGTCGCCCCAGGCTGGGGGTGAACCACGTATATCTTGTTTTGTGGTTGCTTTGTGCATTATGGTTGTTTTATGGTTCATATGATTAATGCTTAGTGCAATGATGTATGCTTAGATGAATATGATATCTTAGTGCCTAATGATGTAAATAAGATGCTAGATCTGATCTATGTCGATGTGCTTAGTGCTTGAATGTGTTGAATCTTGTTGAATACTACACTACGTTGTAATTAGTGTTTATCTGTGTTGTAGACAAAGGCTAAGTACTAATGAATGACAACCACTAAGTGCTTCGTTAAGGTGTTGTAATCATATATCTGTGTCCTAGCTAGGTTGCATACATCTAAGTCCTGCAACCACCCCTACCTCTACCTCGGGTGAGACTTCATTTGCTTCGTAGGTGTTGCCGAAAGGGCTGGTAGTTAGGGTTTTGTTGGTGTGTTGCTGAAGTGTTGAACCCTGGGTCTGCCCTTGTGCCAACAAATGGTTCCTATTCCGGGACCTGAAACTGTGATTGATGGGAACTAAGGAAAAGAAAGAAAGCTTTGTGCGTAGATTTGTTGCCTTAGTGCACAATACTCTACTTGACTTACGAAGTTTCGTACTAAGAGAGGAGGCATATCTGAAGAAAAGAGGTAAGATCTGAAAGATGTGTGCTCTCACAAAGGTAAAGTGATTTTTTTTTTTTAAAGAGGTAAGATTTGAAAGATTTGTGCTTGTTAAAGGTAAGATAAGTGGGAATTTTTTCAAAAGTATGGATCTACGCATGTTTGATATGAGTATATCTAACAGAAATAATGAAATATATGTTATTCCTATGCATAGAAATAATGTTTGGACTAACAAATGGATGAAGGATCCTAGGAAGCATTTTCTATAGGTTAGCCACCATGATCCTAGTGCGCAGTACAAGAAAGCCTGGGGATCATTTAGGAGAAAGAGAGGATTAATTCTTTGTTACAGTTGCAGAAGACTGGGACACCTTGATAAGGAATGCCCTGGTAGAAGACCTAGTTGTCTTTGTTGTAAATCTATGGACCATGACGTTCTGGATTTCCCTAGAATGATTGCTAAGGTTGAAAGAATGAATATGAGACAAGAAAAACCTGAGGAAGGCCAAGAAACTGAGACCATGGCAGAACCCCAGAAAGAATCAGAGACTGTATTAATACAAATGAAAGAAACCCTGAATGATCACAGAGATACCAAATTATCAGAGATATTCAAAGAGGAAAAGTGCATAGAAACAAGAATAGGAGACTTCGACATAGACTGTGTCCTGGATGAGGAAACACAAGTGAATATTATGACAGAAAGAACTTGGGAAATTTTAGGAAATCCTACTATGATTCCTTCATAGGGAGAAATAGGATTATTTAGAGGAAATTTGATAACCCTATGTGGAAGACTTACCCAGACATCTATGAGTGCTCATGGCACTTCGACGGAAGAAGAATTTGAGGTTGTTAAATTTATTGAGAACAACGCCCCATTTTCTATACTACTAGGAAAAACTTGGATTGAGAAAGATCAAACCCGAAGAAAAGAAGAGGAAGCTCTAGAATAGAAAAAGCAAGAACTAAGAGACTTCATGGCTAAGAGAATAGCACACTTATTGGAAGAACAAGAAAACCAATCGAAGCTACCAAGGACCAAAAATATGGATGTCGAAGTTGAAATAACACAAGAAAATTTGAAACACCTGTCTGTACAAGAGAGTAGAGAACCTACTCGATATAGAGAAGAAGCATCGCCCTTGAACCCTAGTAAAGACCATCACCAATGAAAAGTTACTATGCCAAGAGGATATAAGAATCATAATGGGAAGAGGAATACTGAGACACAGATCACAGGGAAGAAGGATAGAAAGCTCAGCAAGAAGAAATCAAAGTTAGAGAAATTACAGGAAGTTCCAGAGAAGACTTCACAGAAGGAAGGTCTCTAGAATTTGAACTTCGCTGAAATATCAGAGAAGATCAGATCGACACTTTGCCATGGGAGAGAGATATGACCGTTGGAGGCATTATAACCATTAGATTGACGTTCTCGGACAGTTAGAACAACAATCATGATCAGAAAGCTCGCCATTGGACCATTGGGGGGATCTGTTACATCGTTGTCTACTTATTTCGTCGACTATTGCACCGAGAACACTTTCGCGAATTGTATCTGAGCCAACAAGAGAACTCATTGTTACTGTGTTGTGCTTACTGAGACTTCAATAGCTATTCTATTGCATTGAGCATTTGTTCATCGATCTGAGTTATTTGATCTCAAGCGTGCATGTCGGACAAACTTAACGTCGTAGAAAATTTTGTGAAAGAAGTTCTAATCGAACTTATGGTTGAGAAGGTGATGTTCATTAGAATTCAAGCTTCATCGACGAGAAGAGTAAAATCCTCCCCGTCGACTGCTCATGGATATAGACCATCTCGAGTTGTGGTCGATAAAAGAACCAAGCATTGAGATGACTTGGTGAATGCAAAGTTAATACCATCCATCATGCCCAACTACATCCCACCTTTGGTCAGCGCGGTGAATCGTGAAAGTTTCCCTAAGGACTTCGACTGCACCTTGGTCACTACGTACCTCCCGAAGGGGATACGCACAGGCAAGCCTCAGTTGGATAAGATCATGACACTAAATATCACTGACTTCAACCTAGGGGATTGCAATAACTTCAGCATGATTTTCCCTCATAGGTATTTGACTAGGACGAAGGGGAAGAAGTCTAGGATAATCCTCCAACCATGGACTATGGACCTCGTGCAGTCCACTATTCTGAACGTGATGAAAATACCCCATTTTGGAAGGCACCAGGAGGTTAACGCGTGCATTAAGATCCATCTATTGAGCTTCCATGGCGGCTACCTGTGGCTAGACAGACGCATCATCGTCAACCTGACGTTGTTCCATCGGATCACTGGATTGAGCATGCAAGGACTAGACCCGCAAGACTTTTACCCAAGGAAGGCTGCAGACTGTGCCCTGGCATAGAAGTTTAAAGATACATATGGTGATGTGGAGAAGGGGAAGTGAGGCTACAAGGTAGTCTCCATCCAGAATGGCACCGTGCAGCTTTCTTTCCAGTTAATTGTTGGCAAGCTAGTCCGAAATAATAGACCCACGCAGGTCACAAGGTTTGTTGTTGACCTCACACTACAAAGTTATTACAAAATCACAGAGGAGGACCTAGAATAAATGACTAAGGAATGGCCTGCAGAGCTCCTTATCCATGTTGACCCCATAAAATTGTCTGACCCCGAACTAATCGGAATCTTGATGGTCACTCGTGAAGGGCATGATACACCTGGAACTAGCAGAAGGAAGCAGACATAAGAGGTCCAATAGCTGAGCAATGCATCAAAAGAAACTGCTTTAGAATCACTTGGAGGAGGTGATGATGAAGTAGATAAATAAGAGAATAATGGAAAAGAATATCAACAGAAGAAAGGTGAAGTAACACCGCCACAAAATCCCCCTGATGACGTAGAACCGTCTAACAAAAGAAAGGTTTTTCCTACAACACCCACATCGCGGAAGAAGTTAAAATCTAGTAAGACCAAGCTGCAGACTATGGTCACACTCGATGACTTCGACGTCACCATTGCAGCTATATCAGACACCTCAGAAGATATTTTGCAGAGAAATGAAGCTAAGCAAGAGACCATGTATGAAAGAATTGAAGAAGAACTGCGAGGGATACAACATGCCCTTCACTTCAACCGCACAGTTTCCGCTGCGCCCCCACCATAAGAAGAAACAGAGTTGAGAGATGAGCCTACCCAAATCCACAGACTAGCCTATGTGACTGAAGCTCTCCTTTATCACGCACAGGAAGAAACAAAACAGGCCACAGTGGCCTTGAAGCAAGCACAAGAGGAAGTGATAGAGCAACGTCAATTTGCGTAGAAGGAGAAGGATGACCTCCAAGCAAATTTCGAAGAGGAGAAAGCACATATCCAATATGAGAAAGAACAACTGCTCACAAAGCAGGTTGGAGTAAAAGAAGTAGTTAGCAGAGCACTTCGCTCTGTGACAGGCTTAGAGAAAAAGTAGGAAGACCTAGTGGAGCATCAAGTAGCGCAACTTGTTGAGGCCATCCAACAGCTTCAACAGAAAATAGCAAATCTAGAGATACAAACAATACCAAGTACTCCGTAGGACATGCGAGACCAAAGAGAAGCCACTTCCAAAAGAACAGTTGAGAGGATCAGAGCATTAGATTTGGAATGTAAACAAATTAGCAGTAGAAGTTCCCAGACTTATGAGCGACTTACCGAGGACCCTAAACTGAAGACACTGGAGTCACATCTCCAGGAGGAAAAGTGGCAAGCAGTGACAGTACAGGCACAGATGAAGCTCCTGTTAGCAGTTGAAAGAATGAAAAGATCCCAGGAACAACGCACTGCTCAACAACAGGTCCACACCATATAGAGAAAAGTCATGGAAGTGACTCAGAGGCTCCAACTAGTCCAGGACGAAGCTTGCCAACTATTTGAGGAGATTGAAGGCTGAGGAGCAGAGCTGGAACAAGTATTCACTTCAGTAGAACAACGCTTAGAGGAACCTATGAACAAGGCAGTTATTCAAGAGTTCGTCGAGCATGAGGCCTTGGTGAAGCAGTAGGTCGAAGTAGCTTGATCCAGGCTCGAGGCTTTCAAGGCAAAGCTACCCAAATCAGAGTGACTTGGGATGAGTCACAGGTGAGTGTTGGGGGCATGTTGGCCCTTGACCAAGTTTTGGAGATCCTTGGTCAGGTTTGACCTATTTTGGGACTTTGACAGGCTGTCGAAGGAGGAGCACAAGTCGAAGTGGAGATCACGGGATCTCGGCCCCTTATTTAGGGATTTTTGGGTTTTGGGATTATGTAACGGGTATGGGGATGTCAGCCCACGGGTTTACCCATGTCTAGGCCCTTTTGTAATGTATAAATATATGTCTAGGAAATGGAAGAGGGGACAATATAGGCATCTGTGTGATGTTGTGCTAAGTGTGAGTAATAGTTGTGAATGCTTTATGCATGCTATGTAAGAGGTTTGTGTAGGGATTTGTGTTGTAACCTAACTCGGGGAGGGAGGATCTGGCGGAGTGCGCACAGATCTCATGTCCTATGCGGAGTAGGACCTTGTGGCTCTGTGCATGTAGATGATTGATAGAAGACAATAAAGAGAAGAAGAGTTGGTGGATGTAGCCCCAGACTGGGGGTGAACCACGTATATCCTGTGTTGTGGTTGCTTTGTGCATTATGGTTGTTTTATGGTTCATATGATTAATGCTTAGTGCAATGATGTATTCTTCGATGAATATCATAGCTTAGTGCCTAATGATGTAAATAAGATGCTAGATCTGATTTATGTCAATGTGCTTAGTGCTTGAATGTGTTGAATCTTGTTGAACACTAGGTTGTGTTATAATTAGGGTTTATTTGCGTTGTAGACAAGACTAATTACTAATGAATGACATCCGCTAAGTGCTCTGTTAAGGTGTTGTAATCAAATATATGTGTCCTAGCTAGGTGCAGACATCTGTGTCCTGCAACCACCCCTGCCTCTACCTCGGGCGAGACTTCATCTTCTTCGCAAGTGTTTCCAAAAGGGTCGATGGTTAAGGTTTTGTTGGTGCATTGTTGAAGTGTTGAACTATGGGTCTGCCCTTGTGCCAACAAATATTGACCAACTTGAACTTCAAATTTAAACTTTGATATTCCATATCAAGCACTATGTTGAAAGGAATGTTGTTGAGAGAACATACTTTTAACTATGTGTTCCAAGCGGTAAGCAAGCCCCTTGAGAACCCAACTAAATATAAAGAGAAAAGGACATCTATTTTAACTAGCCTTGCATTAGCTCTTTGAATTTTTCACTAGGACACATAGTTTCTTGTATAAAAAGGACATTCAGCCTATGCAACTACAAAATCCTTTTGAGGGATAAAATTTTGTAGGCACCCCCAACCCCTCATGCATTGTAGGAGAGAAAAATCATTGAGAAAACTTAGACTAATCCATATCCACTCTAAGGTCCCACACTATGGTTGACTATTTCCCAGACCTAATCTCTTTTTTCTCTTGGATTTGAGCCAAAGATAAATGTCATTTTATTCCCACCTGCCGCCCGAGGGTGTTTTCAAAGGCCAAACCACCCCCACAATCACCAAAGGACCCAAATTTGGCGTTAGACGTGAGAAAATAGTCATACTTCAAAGAAGGCTTTGACTTGGAACTATCTTCTGATTCCTTCAAGGAGGAGAAAGAGGACACCCAACAAGGAACATTCATTGGGACTCCATCATCACTGAACTATATGACATGAGAACTGACTCCCTCCATAGGAAAAATAGACTCCTTCTAAGGAGTCTTCTTATCCAAGTCAAAATGGGAAAGGGGCATGAATTTAACACGTGACGTCTCATGGACACCATTATCGCATGCATGATTTTATGAATAACCCGCCCCCCCCCCCCCCCAACATAAGTTTTAGATAAATAAAGAACAAGGCTTATATTCTTACCACCCTTAGATTTGGATACTCTCACTAACATAGTGGCCTCTAGAGAACCACTTCTTTTAGTCTTTTTGAGTAGAGGCTCCTCACTGCCAGAAACCCTAGCTCACTCAAGCCCACTTTAGTTGACCACAATTTTTGAATGGCAAAAATTTAGAAGGGTGTCTATGACATTGGGCATGGAGATGACCCACTTCATGGAATCCATAACACCTAAAAGGGACGTTTCAGTAATCAATATGCTAGTTCCAGGAGAAACCAACCAAAACCAACTCAGTTTCATCCAATAAACCATTTCGAGGATCAACGTCAACCTACAACTAGGCCCACAACCTATCTAATTTGGTTTCCCAATCCAGTTCAAACTCACAGAGAATGCCAAAAAAATTACCAATTGCTTTCAAACATTCCTCCTGCTAGAAGACCAGTGGCATGTTCAACAAAATGGACCACACTTTATATGGCACAAGAGGATCCCTTGTCAGGTTGAAATTTATGATCCATTCTTTGAGGAGGAGCCCCTAAGGACCCCAACCCAAATACCTACTAAATATTTCCTCCATATTTAATTTTGTGTGGAGTTTAAATCATATCCACCCCCTCAATAATATATGAAACACATTTCGATATCTAAGGATACCAACCCAATTTTCATCAATCCATTTCATCACCGAGTTGGGGAAAAATATTTTTACACAAAAGCACCCAATAGTCATGTGTCTCATAAGCTCCAGGATCGAGCTTGTAGCTACATCATTTCTCACAACCATTTTTTTCTTCTCCTTTCAAACCTGTGAACATCTATTTCTTGGGGCCTTCTTATGTATAGAGGGCATGCTCTTACAATCCCCACATTTTTTCATTTTCCCAGAAATAGAGACAATGTGAGAATCTACAGTGGGAGGAGAAGAATGTTGAGGCAGAACCCCCTCCTTACCACTACATGCATGCAACTCCCCTACCTTTGAATCCTCAGGGATGAGGTCAGAGTTGTTCTCACGCTTAAACCTTTTGTTCTCTCCTTCCTTTGAAACCATGTTACCTTGACCACCATTCGATGGCACATTCGACGACTCCAGAAGTGCCTTGCAGATATCCTTCCTGGACTGTTGATCTCATACAAATTCTCCATCTAATATGGATATTTCCTCGGTATGTCCCACGTCACTATCATAGTCAACTATGTCATATTCCCTACAAACATCCATCTAAATTAATTTTAGAAATCTCTCACGTCATAAACTATGATCCCTAGACACGATCAAGCATGAAATAAAAACTAGGCTCTGACATGGGATCTAGATCCACTCACCATCACCATCATCGAACCCTAACACCATTATATCAACTCCATTTACTCCTAACACTTGAATTGTGTCATTATAACCATACATTCACAATTTATACATAATTTGATCCAATACATTCCAAGGGTCAAAACTAGGGTATTACACTTAGAAGTTATTGTGACATCACCATCTCCTCCCCCTCCTTCCCCCACCTCTCCTCCATTTGCATGAGTTTTCAATATATGCATGCATCTTCGATCATAATATTCTATGACCCTAAATCTATCTTAGCGGCCATGCTTCTTCAAACATAAGTGTATATGACCCTAAATATATTTTATTGGTTGCTATATTTTTAGCTAGTGTTTAGAACCATTTCCACCTCGATTGTCCCATCAACATTTTTTGGGGGCCTATTTGTTCCTCTAGAAATCCCTTAGACTACATTTCCTTTGACTAATATATATAATTCATCCTTGGTAGCGCCCTCTTTTGCACCAGAAACATATATATTGGACCAATGTCCCCATTGAAGACCATGGCTTTTCCACCACATAGAATGGTTTGAAAATGATTAGAGAAGCAAACATGTCCATGAATTTTATAGATGACAAAGAATATTTCTAGAATTTTCAATGGTTGTTTCTTGAATGAAACAACTAAACTATATCTCATTATACATAAGTATTATTCTCATGGTCATCATTGTCCCCTTTAGGTATATGACTTCCCTTTGTAATTTTTTGTAGATTCCATCCCATCCCATTGAGTTGCTTCACCACTCCAAGTTGATTTCTCTCACACATCAGACATAAATTCTCTTCCTTGCATGAACTTCCCTAGTTTACTGAACTTTTCATTTTGGCACCCATGTTTCCCATCCCCACTAGGATTAGGGTTCGTCATAGTCTCTAACTACATAACAAGCCTCATTTTCCACTCGTATCTATTTTTGACCTCTACCCAATGGAATTTTGGGATGTTATTATTTGGTTTGTTGCTTCATTTTCCACTCATGTTGTTGAATCCATTATTTAACTTCATCCATGTGTCGAAGCCCCATCTACACACAAACCTCCATCTCCCACCCTTCCCAGTGAAACCTACCCTAGGTGTCTCTCTTTTCGACACCCATCTCCTATAACATTCTTTTCCCATTGTTTAAAATTGTTTTAATTCATATGCCATATGTCTCCTTGTTGTAATGTACTTATTATTGTATTATTTATAAAAGAAATAATAAAAATAAACATCTAGCAAACACGAAAATTAAAAAAAAAATGAATTTGAATAAAACAAGGGGAAAGACACAAAAATTGTTGTATGAAAACAAAGTTTTTCACCATGCTACATCTCTTTCGGGCTAGCTCCTATGGTTGTCAATGTTATCCTTGTTCAAATAATCTATACTATGTTTCCTACTCCTATCCATTTCCAAGTCCCATTTGGTTTTGAGTCCCATCTCATGACATCTTGCCAGCTTTGTTGTCATGGATCTTTTGTCTTGATCATCCCATCCTTCTGATTCATCACCTCAGTAATTGAGTCACAATCACAACTTATGTCTATCTTCATATTTATGGTCCCTCGTATGCCCACAATATTAGCATCTCTCAGTCCTAACTTTGATATATGATCTACTAGCCATATTAGGGTTATGTTAATGCCATTCTTAGTGGTCATTTATGCTCCATTCAAGGGAATATATATGTCTTATACCCATCACAACCTCATCCCATTCTATCAAGTCGAAGTACTTATCATCTAGTAGTGCTCTTCATGCCTCATGTTAATTTCATGGAATCATCATTGCCCTTTCTCCAATGGATCTACCCCTATTGATCACAATTCTCTCGGGGGTTGATTTAGAGTCCTAGTAGATTGGTGGGCCATTTTTCATAATTTGTGATTTAGCTCATATGTCATTGTGCATTTCCATCATTTTTTCCCTTGACTATATGGTTCCTTTTGGTGTTTGAATTCAAAACATCCATTCACACCAATTTTTTTCATGCAAGTACTTTGGTACCCATTTTCATTACAGGTGGGGTACCTTGCACATGGTAGTGATTCCCATCATTAATTATTGGAAAAATGGTTTCTCCCATACTTGAATAAAACACATTATCACATCATGGAGATTTGTACATCGTGACATCAATGTTTCAAATCCAGTGGAATTCCATGAACATGCACAACTCCTTTCAAGCATTATCATGAGCCTTTGGACTGATTTTACCTTTAACAAGTTATTCTCATGCCCCAACCCTCTCAACACTATGGGTCACATCTACTACATTTTTTTTTGGATAGTTGGTTTTCATTTATGTCAACCCTGGTCAATCCTAGAAGAAGCCTTGGATCAAGGTTGAAAACATTTAGAAGTGATGGATGTATTTGGAGAAGTATCAAAAGTGATCCCCTTATGGCTTAGCTTTAATCATTGCCCTCACAGAAAGATGCTTTGAAGAAGTATACAAGAATCCTTGGAAAGATGGATAAGTGGTTAAGTGCTTGAAAAGTCCCAGAGGTGTGGTCATGAATCCCAAAGGTGTTTGAGGAAAAATAGGATGAAGGACATCACACATGCATGGAAAACCATCATAAATAGATAGTCCTCATCATTTTGTTTCCAACATTAGGTGGTACATCACGTGGTTCCTCACGATTGAAGATATATGCCCTCTTGAAGTTGGAAGCCCTAAAGTATGGTTAAGAAGCCCTAATCAGTCATTAATTAAAGGGTAAAATGGTTATAACAAGAAAGTACAGGTTGGCCCTACTATCGCACAGTTTGTTTTTAGGAGAAAAGGATATAAGATAGAAGGCCCAAAATGGCGTAACAGGAACCTATCCCACCCAATGTCACCACAATGGGATGGTTCTCTCTCTTTACAGAGGTGAGGCCCAAGGGAGACATCCCCGGTGACCTAGGGATTTGAGGAGGCTAAAGGATATTTATACAAGGGTAAAGAATTCCCCCTCACAGATCACCACCAAACAGATAGTCCAGACTAAATAGTCAATAATAAAGTAAATCCCTAATGAAGAACACCTGCCTGGAACAAAACAACAACAAACTAATATATGCAAGCTATATTTCAATGGGTTAGTACTTCATAAGACTATCCGATAAATATATATAAGCAATTAGCAATAAATGTTGACGAAGTCAATGTTTATCAATAGCAATGAAAAGATATAACACTTCACCAATAAATATTGGGACAATGTGGCATTCAATGTAACCAATCAACACTTCATTCAATAAATGCCTAAACCATCATTCAATTGCTCTTAGAACAAGACGTTGCTACATTAAAGATGAAATAACCAATGATGACGTCAACAAATAGGTTTAGTAGGTTAGTCTAGGCTAGGGTTAGTGTAGTTAGGGTTTGAAATTCAAAGTGTTTGAGAGTATTTAGATCAAGTTCTACTTCAAATCTTGGGGGTCTTAGGATCAATGCCTTGAAGGAGGCAAAGACTAAGGACAAGAGGGAGAAGTTTTGAGGTGTTTCTAAGGCAAGGCCTCAAAATCAAAACCCTAGGGGAGAGAGGTTCACTCTGGTGTTGCTACAACAAGGCCTCGTTCTCTCTTCTCCTTCCTTAGGTCAATTTGGAAAAATGGCTAGCTCAAATGAAGCACAAAATCAAGACAAGAAGGCTTAATGAGGGAGAGTGTTGCTACAACAAGGCTCTTTCATCAAACCCTAAAATAAAAATGGCCCTAAGTGTAGATAGCTTAGGCCTGGGACGTCTTCTTCCTCTTGAATTCTAAATGGTACAACTAGCATAGGAGAGGAAGAAAAAGGAGTGTAGCTATGGCTAGGCTCTCTTTTTCTTCTTAAATGGCTGAAAGGTTCTCTATCAAGGGACATGAGACAAGGACCTACTTGTGTGCTTGTCACTTAGGGTGTTGATTCAACAAATTATAAACTTATGCAAGAAAATAAGACTACAACCACTCATTTAAGATTTTTTGTAGAAAATAACTTACAATTCATCAAGAAATAACCATGCAAACCCTAGTTGTAACACCTTCCTTCAATAGAAACACCATAGAATGCCAAAAATTCTTCCTTCAACAAGTACGCCTCACTAAATCATCCAATAACCCAAGATAGGGCACAAATTTTAGACCTCACCAAGTGGTGAGTGAGTGATGATAAAATGAGAGTCAAAACCCTCAATATATAGTGTATCAATGACCTAATTTACTTTTTAGGTCATAAAAAGGCCGACAAGGCCATAATACCAAAATAATATTGTTTTTACATTAAATTCTAGACTAAAACCCTAATGAAGAAAAAAGGTAAGACGTCACCCCTTTCTAGGGTGACGTTAGCCCCTATTAGGGCAAATGTAGCCTCCTGAAGCAAGACGTTAGCCCTCATTGGGATCCTCCAAGCTGCCACACGTGCCAACTGCCCTATCCATCTGCCAATATGCTCATGATGACTTCATAAGTCTCTTGGTGATGTCCTAGGCCATCTAGAGCCAACATCCCACTGAAAATGGGTCAATACCCCTAGGTCAAGTTGTGTCGGGGTGCCTCTAGTGGAACATCCTCTTTTTCTCCTGTGCAAAGTCTTTGATCATCCTCTGCCCTATATTTTCCCCCTGATGGGGTCTCAACATCCATATGGTGGGCTCTTCATCCCCATGGAGGTCTGAACTGATCATCTCCCCATGTGTATCGGTCCAAATGGTACATGTCCGTCGGGTATGGTCCTGCACATCAAAGGATATGCTCTCCATGGGCTCATCAGTCATAGGGATCATAGCAATGTCAATCGCATTTCATCATTAATATTACTAAACACGTGCATAAAATCCCTAATACATTAGTTGACAACTCAAAGAAATTACACAAGCCTGCAATACAAGTCTGGGGAAAAAGACAAGGCGTTCTATTGGGCTAGTGTCCATAATGTTATCTCCCAAAATGAATCAGTCAATTTATTCCATTTTGTAGGTGATAGCATGGTCATTAATAGGATTTTATATAAATTTTTAGAATTTAGAAGTGTCAAAACATAGGATTTAAGATTTTATCTTAGAAATAAATTGATCCTCAAAAGGTCTTTTCAAAAATTTGAGAAAAAGCCTTTCAACAGATAACATCTATTTTGAAGTTGAAGTTAGCTGGTGAAAGCCTCAGGTTTCAACAGTTAAAGTGTACTCCCCGTAGCAAGCGAGCCGGTGAAAGCGCTAACACGGATTTTTCTCCAATGACTCCAGAAACCCAAAAAGGACACGCCAGACACATGTCATACAATCATCATGGCAAGCTAATGGAAGAAAATGATGATGATATCGTTTCATCACATTTTAGTAGGACATCATGACAGATCATGCTCACGTAATTCATGTGACAACAAGAGGAGGGTTTGAGGTGACGAACTCTCAATCATCATTGGAGATAGAGGATAAAGTACCAGCCATCTGGTGACATCAAATCACCATTTCTTATTTTGAACTTGCGGTGTTCAAAGATTTTTATGATGAGGTTTCATATTTCAATTGACAACACAAGGTCATTTTCACCAGTTCCAGTCTTTTCCTTATCAAGAAGATTACTGTGTCAACCGTGTGCAAATCGACCAACGATCAAGTCACAGATGGTGAGGAAGCAAGGAGGGTTACTTTTGAGGAAAGAGTTAGATAATTTATCCTTTTTGCAGTCTTATCCAGATGTGCAGAAGCAATTCTTAGACGTAGGTTGTATGACATATGTGGAAAGGTTACAGGAAGGTTATCACCAAGAAACATCAGAAGTCTTTGCAAAGTCATACGATGGAAAGAAAGCTACCGTGGGCTCTCTGGAAATGATAATTGATGAAGATGCCATCGCTTTAGCAACTGGCTTACCCAGAACAGGCCAAAGTTGGTTTAAAACAACAGTGACCAAGAACTTGGATTTTAGGGTATACCTCAAGACAAAATTCCGATGCAAAACCTGGAAGAAAAGCATCCTTATTTCTTACCTTGAAGATGAATGGAAAGATTTGTTCAAAGGAATTCAATTATACTTAACCTCATAGGGAAGGTATGACAAGTTAATGTTATATCATTTTAGACTCCTAGATCACTTCACAGGGAAGGTCCTTCTA
>ML787299.1:172916-187172 GCA_009831015.1 Picea engelmannii | reverse complement strand
TATATATATATATATATATATATATATATATATATATATATATATATATATATATATATATATATGGGAACAAATATCATTACAGATCTTGATTGGTTTTATTACAGAAATAGTGAATTCATTATTATTTTTGAAACACTACTTTTAAATATAGATGTGGATTGGGGAAATGTATGGCAGTGGTGGATGTTAATTATTGTGGATTGGAAATTAGCGTTGTTGTTGACTATTATGAAATGAAGAATGTGCGAATAAATAGAACATAACCTCTTACAAATTGTGTGAATTACTTCTATTTTGTAATGGCACCGTGTCAGATATTAATGGACAGTGACATTAGGCAAATACACAGCAATTATGACTCAGTCATCTAATTGTTGGTTGATGCATATTTTTCTTACTACAAAATATGTTATGGACTACTTGATTAATCTCGTGAACAATAAACGTTTTTTTCCCTCTCATTATCTCATTTTCCACTAATTACAACCCCCTCACATATCCCATATTCATTTTGTTCACTCCTTGTTTTGATATTGATTACAACCAAGAGAATTTATGTGTTAAATGGATGAAGTGGAAGTATCTTGAGTGGATTGCAGTAAGGTTTATTGGGTGATTTACAATTGATTGTTGTTTTCATTGAGCAGTGAAAATTTCTTCTCCTCATTCATTATATCATATTTTCTCTCAATACAAACCCCTCATGTATCCCAAAACACTGTTTCACCCCCCTGCTCATTGATTAACGTTAGAAAAATTTGTATGGATTGGATTGCATGAGCCTGATACATTCTAAGCCAAATCTATTTCGTCTTTTTAAGGAGTTGTCATGCATGGTTATTTGAAATACTATTTGCTAATCGTTAACATATGTAGGATGAGTTTTTTCAGTCGGGGAAGCCATGGCCGAGGAAACAGAGGTAGAGGTAACTAGAATTGATGCCCAAGAAGGCCCAGGTTCTCTATATATTTTGATGTTGATTCAGAAGAGCTTGGCCAATTGTTTCACGCTGGATTCTTTAATTGGATTGGGTAGGGAATAGTCAAACCTAGGCCTGAAAGGCCTCCTTTCCAAGCCCCTCAAGCCCCCAACATCCCTATGCCTCCTCATGTCTCTTTACAGCTTGAAGTCCCTGAAAATGATGGGTGGTAGCAGATTGTTCACCCAGTAGTCTCCCAACATCGTGGATGGACCAACTTGACTTTGTCTGCTCCTCCACCTTTGAACCCCATTGTCCAAGCTGCCCCTAACCACTCGCCAATGCAATCCTCCCATGCCAGCAAGAGATTAAAGACTGAATCCCACCATGAATTTGATAAAGGAAAAACTACTTATGCCCCTTCTTCACCCTTCGATGACTCCGACAAATCTGTGTCTTCACGTATGCATTTGAGGGACGATTGTTCCCATGTGATCTGTGAGATAAAGCCTAAAGGCTCTGCCGAGTCCAAGGAAAATTCAGGAAAATCAAGAGATGACAACAACGACCAAGGAAGGGTTGCATCACATACTGGAAAATATGGTTTTTGATTTTTAGGTTATTTATTGTTTTATGATGGTGGACTTCATGGATTTTGGACAACATGTTTTATTTTGGATATATGAGTATTATTTTCAAATATTTTCAAATTTCATGAGCTAAAATTGCCAAAAGTAAATGTGTTTGAGGGGACGCACAAGGGGTGTGGTTTCTTAACTAATGGATTATGTGATGATGGTTATGATTGTTATGAACTAAAGGGAGTCACAAGGGGTCCCACCTACTAGTTATTATTTATTTATGACCCTATTATAATTATTACTCCCCCCCCCCCTAACTAAAGTTAGTTGAGTCTTTAGTTGGCTTAGCTAATAAGATGGTTCAACTACTTCAACCAATTCTAATTTGTTAAAAGAAGAAGTAAGGGGAGGACCAAGAGGAGGAATAGAAGCATAAGCATGCTAAGGCTTTGAGTTTGTGTTGAGATAATTCAGTTTTCATTCATTCATATATTCATCATATCCTAATTCTCTTTTATGATAACAAGGTCTTATTGTAGACAACAATATTCAGGGCTAAATCAAATCATTCAAACACTTGTTCTTCAGAGGTGTTGATCTATCTTTGATAGTCTGTGTAGACTTGCATGTTTGTGAATTAGTTTCCATGACTGACAAAGGCTATTGTGCAGAGTCGAGTGGGAAACAATCTGTGGCAAGATGATCCAGCTTTTAGAGTTCAGTTTTGGTTTTCTGTCAGAGGTCCTTTTGTATGTTCCATCAAGCATGTCTAAGTTTGACTTTGGTCCAAGATTTCTGTAAGATATTTTTTAAATATGATGACTCTTTGGTGAATTGGAATGAAATAAAGGATTTCTTTATGTCTCAATTGCCTTGATTATCATCTTGGTGTCTTTACTTTTGTTCTTACATTTATTTCAACAACTGATATGTTCAAAAAAATACATAAAAAGTGAATTTTCAGCAAGCTTTTTGTTGATAAAAGACTAGCCTAAGCACTTGTGATTAATACTTATGAGTTAGGATATATATTTTTGTTGGCTATAAATATAGGGTGATATTCCCGTCTACTTTACTTTAGCCAAGTAAAGTCTCGAAAATCTTAAGTAAGATTAATTCATATCTTTTCCTCAACATTTATTTGGCGACCATACTGGGGAGATCTTCGATATCTCTCTAGTTAAATTTAATACTCGATTTTCATCCATACATCTTTCTTTTTTTTATTTTGATTCTTTGACTGTTTTTCTTTTAATGACCGTTCTTGTTGCAAGGCAACCCAATCTTGAGCCCGGTCTCCAAGACCAGACCAACATTGCTTTAAACTTGTTTCGTACTATTTTAGACAATGCTAGGACCCGTGTTGAGCTTAATCGTTCTTGGGCAGCAATTGAACAAGACATTAGTACTCAAGAACAATTGGAAGCTAGACATAGGCAGCCTAGAAATCAATAGTAACCTTTCGTTTCTTCAGTTTCGGCCATTCTTTCATGTCCTTTGACTCTCGTGCTTCTAGAAGAAGAAGAGGATTGTCACTTGAAATCAGTGTGATTGTTGAGATAGGAAGGAGAAACATTGTGCTATCTTCCCAACAAAGTTCCCTAAGGAGAACATTATCTTATTCATCCAGCTCGTCTTTCTTTCCCTCATCTATCATCTGCAAGATGACATATAATGGTGGATCTGGTGGCACTGGAAGTGATCCATCTTCCCAATATTCATCGTCATTGATGATTGGTATCTTGTACATCCACCATATCCCCATCCAATCTACTACGAACCCTGCCAAAGTCATCAAGAAGTATGGACTTTTTCAGTTCGAAGAAGACGCCATAGCTACACCATGGCATGTCTCCTCTCCTCTTAATCTAGCTCCTGCTACTCATCCACTTCCAAAGTTTAAAGAGCATTTGCCTAAGTTTTTAGGAAATAACATTGTTAGTACCAATGAACACCTAGTGGCATTTTCTAATGATTTTCATAACATAGGGGCCAACGACAATGATACTTGTATGCACCTATTCGTCAATTCCTTGGAAGGGAAGGTTGTGGTCGACTTCTTTAACCTGTCTCCTAAGATTTTGTCCACCTGGGAGGAATTAATCTATTGGTTGAGATCCATTTACGAACAATCCAAAATCCCTGCTGAGAAGTTAAGGGAGTACAATAGCGTCACTTAAAAATATGGTGAGACCATCAAGTCTTTCAACTTGTGTTTCACCAAGTTGTATAATCAAATCCCTAAACTTATCCACCCTCAGAACCAAGCCACTTTCATGCATTACTACAATTCATTTCCTTCTCCTTACCGTCATAGGCTTTAATAAAAATCCACTGATAATCTTGGTTCCGCTCTACACACTTGTTCAGAGTACGAAGAACAACTTGAACGAACTAGGCTACCCTAGGGAAAATCAGTTAGACAGACAAACATGTCCGCTCTCTTACATCTAGTACAGTATATTAAAAATTGTATGATAGCATTTGAGTGGAAGGGTACTGTCTCCCCTCTCACCCCCGGAGCTTCATCCTCTTTTTCCCCTCCTTTTAGAAGTCCAGTTGAAAATAATTTTCATCCCAAAGCTATCCTGCCTAGGAGTTGGTGTAACTTTTGCGAGGAACACCATGAAGAAACCACGTGTGAGGTAAGGAAGAGTGTTGGAGACAAGATCTTTGGTAAAATACCAAAAGCCACTATCATGTTCCTATATTTTTCTGAGCTAGAAGATGTCATGGTTATCAATACCAGAAAAAAAGCCTATGCCCCAAAAGGCAAGTTTGACCCTCCTCACAGTTCTTCTAGCCTGAGCTCATCCTCAACCGTTGTTGCGCCCTAGGTTCCTAAAATTTCTGAGAGTCAAAGAATCACTCCTCCCCACCCCACCCCCCCTCTTCCAAATACAACATCTTGAATCAATTGGATAACATCAAAGTAGATGCAATCCTCCTAGACATGGTTGTCGTCCCTGAACAACAGATGCATTTGAAACAATTCATGGAAGGAAAGGATTCCGTTGTGGCCAATCTTTCTGAATATGTAAGCGAAGAGGATTCTTTTGTAAATAAAGTAGGTGTACATAACTTCATATACCCTGTAAAAAAAAACCCTTTTTATATTTCTATAAATATCATGGATAAAATCGCCCATTGTTGCCTCATTGATGGTGGTTCAGGCCCAAGTGTTATGTCGAAGATTATTATGGAAGAGATAGGCTTATCTTGTACAAACGAAAACACCCGAAGCATGCTTTCCTATAATAGTCTACAACAAACAACCATAGGTGAGATTAAAGACGTAACCTTGGTCTTATGCGCTCACCCCGAGATAAGGACAACCCTCAACATTCAAGTGATCGATATGCCTGTAAGCAATTATTCAATTATCTTGGGAAGAGATTGTAAATCCCTAACAGGTGGATATCTCTCGCTCGATGGGACACATTTATTTGTTCCTCGAAATGGAAAGAACATTATAGTCCTGAGAGAAGGAAGAATTTCACCCTACATAGAGAGTGTTCCGCAATCTAGCGTAAACTATATCAAAGAAGACGTAGGAGTATATTCCATCTTTGTTGAAGAGAATAATATTCCTCTGGAAAGAATCGATTCAGATGATGAATTATGGCGTATGCACTTTGATGGTTCACGCTCTAACAAAGGTAACAGGGTTGGTATTATCTTGGTTTCCCCTGCAGGAAAAATTCATAATCTGTCATACAGGTTGGAGTTTGTTTGCGCAAAAAATGCCGCTAAATTCTAAGGTTTGTTGTTAGGCATTGAGAACGCCCTTAATATTGGTTGTGGTCACCTTTCAGTTTTTGGAAATTTTGAGCTTGTTGTGAACCTGATACATAAGGCATGCTCTCCTAGCGGCAATTTGATGGAACAATACTCCCAAACTGTTTGGGAACTTGTCTTGAACCTTATATATTTTAACATTACCCATGTTAGGAAGGAGTTGAATTCAACAGTTGATCGGTTAGATGTCTTTGCAGCCTCTCCTACTCAGCAACTCTTGCCTCACTCGCCTGATTGCGCTTTCCAATCTCGGCATTGTCCATATATTCCTAGACATGTAGGATTTTGGGAGGCCCTCCCGGATGATGAGAGCATTTGTGTTATCATCCAAGATGAACCTCTTAAGCCCGGGGAAACTATGTCCATGGAAAATCACAAGATTCCTAAGGGCTTGATTTTGCTTGAGGCCTCATTTTCATGGAGTGTTAGGGGAAATAAAGAAGAGGAGGAGGAGGAGTTACAACTGAAGGTGGTTGAAGCCATCTCCATGAACATTAGGACACCTGGATCTTCATTGAACGTTAAAATAAATGTCTAGGGTTCTGATAAAGAAGGAATAAATTCTATTGAATTACTCAGTGGATTTCAAGAGTTTTTTTCTTGGTTTAATATGGATCTTTGTGGTTTTGATCCAGGTCTTGTTCAACATACTATGAAACCAGCTAGGAAAAAATGAAGACTTGTTAACTCTGCACTGAAGGCAACCTTTCGAGGGAAGTTGAAGATTTTCTTAAGGACTGAAATGTTTTCTTTAGTCCACCCTAAATGGTTCTCCAATTGGGAACCTGATTCAAAGACCACTAATGATATTAGAACTTGCATTAATCTTCAAAATTTGCAAGAAATTATGAGAAATCCTTTCCCCCCTCTAGTCAACATGAAAATGTTTATGCAACAAGTTGTAGAGTTACACTTGGAGCCCTTACCTGACAGTTTGTTTGGTTACGATAAAACCAAGCTAGAAGGGGAAAATATTCACAAAACCACTTTTACTACCAATTGTGATACTATGTCTTACAACTGTTGTCCTTCTGGTTTATTTGATACAAGTATCGCCTTAAAACAGCCTATACACACAAATTTCGATGAGTTGGTCAGTCGCCATGCTTACCTTGATGATTTAATCGTATGCGTCAAGAGGCTAATAGTTACGTTGAAATTTCAAGTGTTGGTTCATTTCCATATTACTTTTGTCTTGGACACTAACTCAGAAATTTCAAAGGAATTACAGAGAAAATGGTTTTCCCACAGCACTAACAATCCTCACTTGAAGTATTGTGAGGGACCAACATGAAAGGTCTTTTTGCTGGTGGTATTCTTTTGTATACTAATAGTTTATCTCTGCTTTAAATTTGTGTGCTTTTGTTTTTGCTTTACAGGTTTTTGCTTTCTGATTTGACTTTTGCTGTGTTTTATTTCCATCTTTTACCGTTGTCTTTTACTGCTATTGTTTTAATTTCTGCATTATTACTTATGTTACAATTTTTGTTTTTACCATATTTTAAGTGTTTGGTCAAGTTAGAAGGTTGGATCAATTCTGCCATAGTGACACCTCCTCAAAAGCATTGTTAGTCAATAACAATCGATCTTACACAGTTGTTATGATCTCTCCTCTGAAGGGCCTTTTGAATTTGTTACATATTTCCGCTGCTATCTTACGAGGAATTGGTTGTTTTCCACTTCTTCTTGCCATTTCTTTATCCATCGAGATCTTAAGAGAAAATCTATAATTTTTCCTCTTTCAAGTTGAGAGCATTTTACAACCAATTGACTATGCATACAGTGGTAAAACCCCTCATACTTAACACTTTTCATGAGTTATTCCCAAATTCCCGGTCATCTTTCCATTAAATCCGCTCACTTCCCCTGTTGCATAATCATTCGAGTTACGTCTTCTTGAAATTACTATTCTTGATCTGTGAAACCATGGGTTATGAGTTTTAATCTGTTAAAACAAATTTCCCTGTGGAGTCGTCAGTTTGTTGACGATTGAAAACATCAACTAGTTCTGTCTGCAAAGTGTTGCTAAAGCCTATTATTATAAAACTAAATAATACTAGTAAGTGGGACCCCCTTGAATTATTTAGTTGTCGATCTGTTCATTTTTTATGTTATTATGATGTGATACAAAAATTTACATGGTTGATGTTAATGTGGTTGTCATTGATATGAGTTAAGATTTGAAATGTTGTCCCTTCATGATACTACAACCTGCTATTCATATATGGTATTTGGCCTTCTCGCACTAGCACAAAAAACATGTTAGTAAAGTCACATAAAGGGCAGTTTTGAAGAAGGCAAAGTATTACAATGAGTGCAAAGGAACCTAGTTCTGTAATACTACATGCATTTGTTGATTATTGTTAAACCTTAGCTAACAAGGAAATGGCTATAAAAAATAGTTAAATTGCATTTTTTATATATGCATATGGTGAAAATTTTGGTGGCACATATTGGCAAGGAGGTAATGCAATGGTTTTGCTTTGGTAAATGTAATCGGTAGCTGATATACATGTGTTAATAATGTTGGTGGCTCATGGAAGTAATGGTTTTGCGATTTTTTTGGTGATTATGCTATGATTCGGGTTGATGTTGATCACACTATTAGTGTTGATTCTATACATGATCGTTTAGATTGTATCGTGGTCAAGCGATTTTTTTGAGTTATATTGGGAATATAAACATGGGTGGCGCATTTGGCAAAGTAACAATCCAAATGGTTAAATTGTTATACGGAACTCAGATTATGCTATGGTTTAAATATGTTGATATTCTCGATGCATTGGTTGATTAGTGGTGGTAATGGGGGGCACGTTGGCGTGTACTGTGGAGTAAATGAGATATGGGTGGAGGCAACATGCATTTACTGCACGTCACCTCTACCCTTCCCATTGGTCGCCACCATATTCGGACAATTGTTTGATCTTGTTGTTGTGTTCGCGCTCCTGATTTTTGGCAGGGTGAAACCGCTCGGCCACCTCCCATATTAAGGATTTTGATGAATAGGTATGTCTCTTTTGGCCATTCTTGACTTCACTCTGGTTATGAAATATTTTTGGCTCAGTTGTGTGGGTTTGTGTTTCTCCTAAGTGTTGCAACTGTGTGAAATTTTGGTTTTAAATGGAAATGGATGGTTTTGCGTAATGGTTTTAAGTTCATCAAAGTTGTTAGTCTTCCTGCGTGATAGTTCTTTGTTGCTACTGCGTTTTGGTTGAATGGTTTTGTTTAAATCATGGCTGGAAGGTTGTCGTCACGATTCTGGGGTTTAAATAGATCCTTGTCTCCCTGTTTCGACCTTGTCAAGGAACTGTCTCACGTTCACAAGTGAATCATAATTCTCCTTGTGCATACACCTTTGGCCTTGAAGTTTCACTGCAGTTAGTTTCGTTCCTCCTATGAAGGCTACCATGCAAACCCTTAACCCTCTAGACTAGAGTTGCATAGGGAGATTATCAAGCCTATTAAGTTGTTCTCAATTTTTGTGGTATATTACTTCGAATGAGGGCTCACCCGTTGGTCGTATAACAGTCATGTTGGTATGGTTTTCGTCACTGCCTTTGTGATAATAGCATGAACCTTACATTGCCACTGCATTTCTAAAGTTCACAGTCACCCGCCTTATGTCAAATAACTCAATTGTTTTTTAATGGAAGGGCCTCTACCTGTTTCGATTGGATGCATGGGTATACACAACTACCTCGGCTTGTTCGATCGATTGATTTTATTTTTTTACCATAGTGTAGAATTGTTGGTTGATGTACAGTCGTTAGTTTTTCACTTATGGTGATTTGGTCAATGGCTGACATTGGTCACAAATGCTTAGGGTTGCTCACATAGGTCGCGTCTGTGTATGGTATTTTGCAAATGAAACATGAGGCATGATAACTATGGGTTCCTGGGGCCGAACGATAATCGAACTGGATAACTTTAGAAGGCATATCCACGACATCCTTGTGTTGTCAGTTGAAAAATCATGAGTACGCATGGCTTAATTGAATCACGGTGTGACTTAAATGAACCAGCCGCTTATTAATGAGAACAGTCTCAGCATGATATGTTGAGTTATTTTCATGATTGTGTGTTTGTTGCGATAAGTGGAAATGTCACATTATGGAGTTTGGTTAGTTGTGCTATGTGTGTAGTATGGGTAGTTTGTTTTTATACTCAACGATACCCTCATAATTTTAAGCATGTTATTTATTGCAATTGACCACTGTTGATGATAATCACTTTGGATATTTGGCTCGGATTTTAAGTTGCATTGAGTTGTTTTGTTTACAATGGTATGGTTACGTTGCCTTGGAAATTTACTCTTGCATAGCCTGTGTCTAAATGGTGGTTGTTGGTCATATAGTCAATTGCCATTTCAGGCGTGGCATGTGAATTTTTTATTATTTTGATCTTTCTATTGCATATATATATTGGAAAGAATATCATTAGAGATATTAATTGTCTCTATTACAAAAATAGTGAATTCATTATTATTTTGGAAATGCTACTTTTAAATATAGATGTGGATTGGGAAAATGTATGGCAGTGGTGGATGTTAATGATTGCGGATTGGAAATGAGTGTTGTTGTTGACTTTTATAAAATGTAGAATGTGCAAATAAAGAGAACAAAACATGTTTGTAACATCCCGCTCTTGTGTACACTAAGCAAACTTATTCTTTGAGGACACTTGCTTGCAAGTGATCCTGATTATTACACTATTGGGTGTTTGATTATGATTATGAGGCATTATGGATGTGATGACATGTTATTTTGTTGTATTGATATAGACAGGTGTTATTGACTCGGTTATTCTGAGTGTGCAGGACTTTGGACCTCGAAGATGCAGAGGCATCGATAAAACCTCTTGGACTTTGGATCGAGTCAGGGAGTGGACTATTGGGTTTTTATTATTGTTGATATGACATATATGCATCTCATTAGATGTTATGATTGTGGATTTTATTTCTAACATGATTCGTTGATGATGTAGGCTGACGATATCTTGCCGACAAGACTCACATGTGGAGTAGAGGGGTCATGCACGACTACAAAAGATGTTGATGGAGAGGTTTGGACAACAACCATGTCACAGCCTACTAGCACTCATGTCATGGCTCGAACTGTAGGTTAACGATTACCTAGTTCGATAAGACCCACGATGTCATGAGGGCTGACTGCGACAGTCGCTCACGATGATTCTAAGGGGCGCGCAATAAGGCAGGGACTTTATTCCTTAGATACCCTTAGTCTCTAATTTGAGTTTTATATAAGGGGTAATTTTATACACTTGTTAATTTGAGTTTTAGATAAAAAGAGAAAGAGGGAAATTTAAAAGAATTAGGAAACTAAGTGAAAAAGGGGGAAACTAATCTAAATTGAACTCAACTAGTAAATTAGTAAGGGGGCAAGTCATTAAAATGTGTAAGGGAATTTGAGGACACCTAGGAGCGATTCTAGGAATGTTTTTAGGTGGGTAAGGGAAATAGGAGTAATTAAACAATTAATGAAATTAATTTCTGGTGCAATGAAGGGGACGGGTGACACATGTACGGAGAGGATTTTTCTGAATTAAATTATTCAGCAATAAATTAAATGGAAAATTGGAAAAGAAATGACTTAGAAACTATATATAAATGAGGGAGGAGGAGGAGGATGGATCTCTTCCTTGATGCGTAACGTTACACTGCAGAATTTTAGACTTGACTGACTTATCTTGTGGGAGTTGGGATACCCAAATCGGTGAGGAGTGGTAGCTCAGCCTTGCTAAGCGAGCTGGGAGCTAGTTGTTCTTGGGTTTGGTGTGTGTGGCCCATTTGCGGCTTAGGGGGGTAAGGGGGAAGAAGAGTACCCCTAGCGTTGGTTGGGAGGTATCGGTGAAGTCACAACAGTCGACAAGCGAAAGCGGGACGGAGCGCGCGAGACAACGACTCGAAGCTGTCACATTGGGCTACGGTACGCAAGATTTATTTTGCATGGTAGATTACTATTGATCTTATGCCTTCATTTATGTACTTTTAATTGTGTGAAGAAAGGGTTTTACTTAGCATTTTAATTGAGAACTTAAATTCCCCATAGCCTTAAGCTCGTTGCTTGACTTGATTCCCTTGGAAATTGATCCCTGAATGTTGTAACTGTCCTATTGGTTTTATTGATTTGTTGCGAAGAGTTGTGCTTTTTACTTCACCCTCATCTCTAGTTCATCAGTCCACACCTAAGCAGTCGGTGAGGAGTCGAATCGATGGTCGTCACTTCGGTGTTAATAGACCTATAGATCCTAATGTCTTTCTTTTCTGTGCGTTGATGATGAGCGAAGGACGTTTTTGCCCAATTGTCTACTCTTGTTGATTGTTCCTGGTTGAATGATTGTCTTGCGCCTTGTTGCGATTGATTACCTCTGTGATTTTTTATATTTTCTCTCAACAAACCACCCATTACCTTCTGTGTTTTTAGATCACCTATGCGTTGCAGAGGGTATTATATTCTCTGTTATTTTATTATCATATCCCAACTCTTGAATGGAAGAATCTCAACGTTGTCCTCTTGAATGACTGTGTTTTCTTTTAAATTAATGTGACTGTGATTAACTCATTATTTGGCCGTTACCCTTGTTGACAACGTTGTTTTTAGCTATCGGTGACTGCAATTGAATTTTTGACAGCAAACGATCATTGACAACGCTCTTTTTACCTATTATTGATTGTGAATTGAGTAAAGCCATTTACCCTTGATTGTGAATTTATATAGCCACTTACCAGTTGACTATGAATTTTTATAGCGATTTCGAATGCGGATTTATGTTTGACTGCGCTTTTATGGTCATGGAGGCCTGAGTGTAATCTATGTGTTTTAAAGTATGTTGGGTACTGGGTGCTTGATGTACGCGTTTTTCTTTTTAAAACTCAGTGCAAACTTACCCGGATTGGGCAACGATTTTACAGATTGTGGAACACGTTTACTTATGATTAACTCAACGCATCCTTACCTTGGTTGGGCAGTGTTCCACCTCTGTGATTCCACCCATTTTATGCCAGCTTATCTTAAATTTGTTCTACGTATTCACCTATCCATTGTGCCTGAGCAGTCCTTGAATAAGGAGAATACCCATGAAGTTGGGTTAGAAGTCAATTGATGGATCAAAAGATCAGTACGTTGATGCAAGGAAGAGTTCAAAATCACATCTCAAGATAATTATGAATTGTTTATCATTCTGTAGCTCAGTGACTTGAATAAGAAGTTCTTATGTTATCTATTTATTTTGCAACCAAATTATAAATGTGAGAGTGCGAAGTTCACATCTACTTCCAAACTTCGATCTTAAATGAAATCAAGTTGTTCTTTAAAATCAGTTAACATGCATGTTTAGAATTCTTTTAATTTTACCTATGCTTGGTTGGCACATCATATCCCCGTATCCAAAAAATTAGTTCAGTAACTTTGAATATGTTGTTAAAGACTTTTAAAATTCATTTTTCCATATTTATGAAGAAAATCTTATACATCTCTCAGAAGAATCTGTGATAAATTCCATTCATTCCAATTTGATTCATGATTGAAGCTGGTGGGTTCGCTCCAACCTCCAGGTCTAATTCTTCTTTGTCTGCGTGTATAACGAGAAATTTTATATATATATGATTTCCCTGTCAGCGTGTATAGAAGAATTATAAATATATATGATAATAGAATGTTGAAATTTATGGGTAAGGTAATTTATGGGGCATGATCTTACAATGAATTTTGTGTTAGCGATTTTTCCTGTTTTTAGACAATGTTGTAGTTGATTTCTCTAAATACAACAGAGATACGTTCAGACAGCAGTGGGATTAATTACTGGATGAAGAGGGAAGCAATATCTATATTTTAATTATCATAATTACAATGGTTTAAAACAGGACAGTGTTTCCCTTACTTCCACAGGACAACGATTTCAATGATCATAAATGTAACGGATTTATTAGTATGACAACGTTCTATATTTGTGTTGATATTATTCTTATGACAATGAATTTATGTTGGACTGTATTTTTATTTTGCTGACAACTTTACAATTGACAAATTAGACATAATGACTTCGTTTTTACAATTTTTACCCCCAATTTGGTTGCCAGCTAACTGATTATGACTCAGTGGATACGTTTGGTTAACTAACACACACCTTAAGGACTAAGGACAGGGACTGTATTATTTTACCATCTTCAGTTCCGTAGTTAGAAATGGTATTAAAATTGTTTTCAGTTTAAAAGGTCTTCATTATTTAGCAAAGTTATTTTACTCTCACATAGATTATACTTGTTCCATAGATTATAAATTTATAATTGTTCTGAGGTAGCGATTTAGCATTTATTTCATGAAATTGTTATACAACTATATCGTTATCAGTTATCGATAGATATCCTTTAGATGTCAATCTTAGTTAGCAACCTTATAAACCTTAGTACATACTGTTAAGAACCAAATATCAATATAGCATAGAAAAACTTCAGAATAAGTGCTCAACGCCTTGAAAAAGAGAGAAATTCATATAATAAGCCTCTTTGAGGGGGAAACCTCCTTATTCTCACATAAATGTACAATTACAAGATGATTCAAAATGAAAATGTCTCATTGGTATATATATGAGACTAGGAGGTATAATTACAACTAATGGACTAAAGCCGACACAAATAAAATAACATTACTAATATAATATGCCCCAATTAAGGGGTAATGAGCCACTATTTAGGGCTTAACATGCCCCTCCCCTTGAGACGAGTGTTGTATGTAACGCTTGAGTTACTCTAGATGATCTTGTATAAAAGACTCATCTTCCCAAGTGGAATCTTCAGCCGGTAGTTTCCTCCATTTAATGAGATACTCTGAAATGGATCTATTCCTCAGCTGGCGAATTCTTGTGTCAGTGATGGCTTCAGACTCCAATATTATTTTTCCTTCCTCGTCAAGTTTTGGAAATATAGTTTGAACTGG
>ML787299.1:146401-160994 GCA_009831015.1 Picea engelmannii | reverse complement strand
CATTAGAGACTTCTGTGTCGGCACGGTTTGAAACCAAGAAACCAAGTTCCTTCCAACTGGGTCTCCACCACTTCAATCCTCCACCAAAGGCAAGCTCATAGAAAAGAGATAATGAGATCTCCTTGACAATAAGGGAAGAGCTTGGGGAATGAACACTGTGTTCAGACTTGAGGGACAAAGGGATGCAGACTCAATATGAAGTAATTTCTCCAGAGTAACTTTGCTCTCAAAGTTGAATGCTTTCTCTCTCCTTTTTCCATAGCTCGAAATTGTGCTCTTATAGGCTCCAGAATGAAACTGAAGGGCCAAGTCAAAACGTTTCCAGTATATGGAAGGCCAAAGATCAGAGATCATTTTTCGTGACATTGAAACTCGACCTCATTTTGTATTTTCTGGCACAAATCCTGATATATGCGAGTTGTAGTGTAGCAGCAAGCGTATACGCATCTTGCAAAGCAGTTAGGAAGTGTATATGTGGGAAAATATGTAATTTTTGGCTCTGGATTTATCAAAAATGGGTTGATAAGTCTGCATAGGGAAATGGGAAAATGCCCTTTGTGCAAGATAGCAATGGTGAGGCAAATCTTTCTATAATAAATGGACAGTGAAATTAGGCAAATACATAGGAATTATGACTCAATCATCTGATTGTTGGTTGATGCATATTTTTCTTACTTCAAAATATGTTATGGATTGCTTGATTAATATCATGAACAATAAACATTTTTTCCCCTCTCATTATCTCATTTTCTGCTAATTACAACCCCCTCACATATCCCATATTCATTTTGTTCACTCCCTGATCTAATATTGATTACAACCAAGAGAATTTATGTGTTAAATGGATGAAGTGGCAGTATCTTGAGTGGATTGCAGTAAGGTTTATTGGGTGATTTACAGTTGATTGTTGTTTTCAATGAGCAGTGACCATTTCTTCTCCCCGTTCATTATATCATATTTTCTCTCAATACAAACCCCTCACGTATCCCAAAACACTATTTCACCCCCCTGCTCATTGATTAACATTAGAACAATTTGTATGGATTGAAATGCATGACCCTGATACATTCTGAGCCAAATATATTTTGTCTTTTTAAGGAGTTGGCATGCATGGTTATTTGAAATACTATTTTCTAATCATTAACATATGCAGGATGATTTTTTTCAGTCGAGGAAGCCATGGCCGAGGAAACAGAGGTAGAGGTAACTGGAATCGAGGCCCAAGAAGACCCAGGTTCTCTATACATTTTGATGTTGATTCATAAGATCTTGGCCAATTGTTTCATGTTGGATTCTTTAATTGGATTGGGTAGGGAATAGTCCAACCTAGGCTTGAAAGGCCTCCTTTCCAAGCCCCTCAAGCCCCTGACATCCCTTTGCCTCCTCATGTCTCTTTACAGCATGAAGTCCCTAAAAATGATGGGTGGCAAGAGATTGTTCACCAAGCAGTCTCACAACACCGTGGCTGGCCCAACTTGACTTTTCCTGCTCCTCCACCTTTGAACCCCATTGTCCAAGCTTCCCCTAACCACTCGCCAGTGCAATCCTCCCATGCCAGCAAGAGATTGAAGACCGAATCCCACCATTCATTTGATAAAAGAAAATCTATTGTTGCCCCTTCCTCACCCTCCGATGACTCCGAAAAATCTATGTCTTCACGGATGCATTTAAGGGATGATTGTTCCCATGTGATAAGTGAGATAAATCCTAAAGGCTCAGCCTAGCCCAAGGAAAATTCAGGAAAATCAAGAGGTGACAACAGCAACCAAGGAAGGGTTGCATCACAAACTAGAAAATATGGTTTTTGATTTTTAGGTTATTTATTGTTTTATGATGGTGCACTTCATGGATTTTGGACAACATGTTTTATTTTGGATATATGAGTATTATTTTCAAATATTTTCAAATTTCATGAGCTAAAATTTCCAAAAGTAAATGTGTTTGAGGGGAGGCACAAGAGGTGTGTTTGATTAACTAATGGATTATGTGATGATGGTTGTGATTGTTATGAACTAAAGGGAGTCACAAGGGGTCCCACCTACTAGTTATTATTTATTTATGACCCTATTATGATTATTACTCCCCCCCCCCGAACTAAAGTTAGTTGAGTCTTTAGTTAGCTTAACTAATAATTTGGTTCAACTACTTCAACCAATTCTAATTTGTGAAAAGMAGAAGTAAGGGGAGGAACAAGAGGAGGAATAGAAGTTGAAGAATGCTAAGGTTTTCTCTTTGAGTTTGTGTTGAGATAATTAAGTTTTCATTCATTCATATATTCATAATAGCCTAATTCTCTTTTATGATAGCARGATCTTATTGTAGACAACAATATTCAAGGCTGAATCAAATCATCCAGACACTTGTTCTTCAAAGGTGTTGATTTATCTTTGATAGTCTGTGTAGACTTATCTGTTTGTGAATTAGTTTTCATGACTGACAAAGGATATTGTGCAGAGTCGGGTGGGCAGAAATATGTGTTTGACTTTGGTCCAAAATTTCTGTATGAGATTTTGTAAAGATGACGACTCTTTGGTGAATTGGAATGAAATAAAGGATTGATTTATGTCTCAATTGTCTTGATTATCATCTTGGTGTCTTTACTTTTGTTCTTACATTTATTTCAACAACTGATATGTTCAGAAAAATAAATAAAAAGTGAATTTCCAGCAAGCTTTTTGTTGATAAAAGACTAGCCTAAGCACTTGTGATTAATACTTGTGAGTTAGGATATATATTTTTGTTGTCTATAAATATAGGGTGATATTCCTGTCTACTTTACTTTAGCCAAGTAAAGTCTAAAAATGCTTGAGTAAGATTAATTCATATCTTTTCCTCAACATAGTGTACTAAAAATGGAACGCTAATGTTTGATGGTCAGAACTATGCCTTCTGGAATAGAAGGATGAAAAAAAAATTGCATGTATAGGGATTTGATGTATGGAAAGAAGTAGTAGAAAAAAACACATCACCTGCCACTCCCCCAATAGATAAAGGTGGAAATAAACTCGGTGAAAACAATTCAAGGGATATAAATGATATTATGAGTGGCCTAGCTAGCTCAGTGTATTTCAAATTTATGCAGTGTGACTCTGCAAAGGATATTTGGGAAAAACTTCAAAATATCTATGAAGGAGATGCCAAAGTCAAATGGGCTAATCTTCAAACTTATAGAGGTCAATTTGAACAATTAAAAATGAAGGAAGATGGAGATATTACGGCTTAATTTCTGCGAGTTGATGAAATAGTGAACACCATGAAGGGATTTAGAGAATAAATCAAAGATCGAGTAATTGTTCAAAAGGTACTAAGGTCTCTTCCAATAAGATTTTATCCTAATATTTTATCCCAAGAAGAAAAAGCATATCTAGCTACATTGAGTGTGGACAAGTTACATGGAATCCTTACAGCCTATGAAATGAGAATGGAGAAAGAGAATTCATCCAAGAAGGAAGGGACTTTCAAAGAATTCAAGAAGACAAATAAGAATAAAAAGAAAAATTCAAATCCAAATTACAGTTGTAGCAATGAGTCAGAAGAAGATGAAGACATGGAAAACTTAGTTAGGAAGTTGAAGAAAGGAACCAGAAAATACAAAGGTATGCTTCCTTTAAAATATTTTGATTGTGATGGAATTGGTCATTTTGTTTCTAAATGTCCTTATGCCAAGAATTCAGATAGTAAAGAAGAAGAAGCTCCCAATAAAGAAAATAAATATAAAAAGGGAAACAAGAAAGAAAATAAAAGGAAATTCTTCAAGAAATACCTTTACTCAAAATAAGAAAGTTCTTCATCTAATTAGGATGATGAAAGCGATAGTGAATCATAAAGAGTACTCTTTAAGGCCATGGAAACTCAAAAAGGAACTCCTGAAAGTGACAAAGAAGAAGGTGAAGTAGATGTTGAGGCATAAATAATCATTTCTTTAATTGAGTTGAAGAAAGAAAGGAATAAAGACAAGTCACTCAAAGAAGAAATGATCAAGCTAAAGGAAGGTTCTCAAAAATCAAATAAAATTTTTGAAGAAGTTGCTCACTTCAAAATCAAGGTAAAAGAAGAAAAAAAGAGAGAAAATATTATGACAAGCAATCTTAAGGAAACATCTGAAGATTTAAACAAGCTTGAAGAAGAATTCAGTCAATAAGAAAGAAGACTTGAAGAAGAAATAATCTCCTTGAAAACCCAACTTGAAGAAGGAAAGAGAATGAAATAAGTAATGCAAATCCAGGTAATAAAGAAAGAAAAAGAGTGTGAGAAACTTGAAGAAGAAGTTGTGTCATTGAGAGTTGAAGTCAACAAGATCAACAAGAAATTGAAAAGTTCTCAAGTGCTAGAAGACATTCTCAACAGTCAAAGGCCACGCAGTGACAAGTATGAACTAGGATATAAGAAAAATCATTTTGATAAAGGTTCAAGCTCCATGACGAAAGAAACATAAAAAAAGAGTTATGCAGAAGTCATCATAAGTCTCAAGCATTCAAAGAAGAATATTCAAGTAATGGAAGAACATCAACCAATCAAAGGAACGCAATATCATTTGATGAATGAATAAAAAAGAAGTGTATTTCCAAGAAGATCTTATACATTCAGGTATCAAAGAAGATTTAATCATCAAGAAGGAAACAATAGAAGAGAATATCATGATCAGCTAAGGCATGAATTTAGAAGGACTACATCAGAAAGAGGATCGTCTGCTTCCATGTATCAAAGTTTCTTTTTGGGTCATTGTTTTACATGTAATAACTTTGGACAAAAAGTTGTGGATTGCAAAGCGTATGGAACAAATGTTCAAGTAAGCGATGCTTATCTGTCCCCCCACAATATTGAATGTTACAAATGCCACAACTATGGACACATAACTTAGAACTGTAGAAACATGATGGAGCCTTCCATGAAGGAAAACACTAGTGTCAGATACAATAAGGCTTGGAGAAGAAAAGGAAAACAAGAAGAGAATGTGAATGAAAAATAGGTCCCAGAGATCTTACTCATAGGACTTGCAGTAGCGCAAGATCATGACAAATCTACAGGCCAAGAGGAAGATGTCAAAATTCAGGAATATGATGATGAGGAAGATGTCAGAATTCATGAAGATGATGAATCTATAGGAGAAGAGGAATATGACTCAACATTAGAGCAATTTGAAGTATTCATCTAAGCCATCAGGCTTGAAGACTCCTAGTAATGTGAATGATGAAGAGGGGGAGTCTAAGCAACAGTAGATGTGTTGACATTGTGTCCAGTTGAGTAACAGAGTCATGGAAAATTGTTATGACACATTGACAGAGATGATTTCATGATATATTTGGCAGGTCTAGTAGAGAGTACTTGAAATGAACCAGAGAAGATACATGACAGTGGATGAAATCATATGATTCAGAAAAGAATCATATTGACAGGATGAACAAACTATTCACAAGAAGGAAAGTAGTGAAAGGCACAACAAGACAGAGAGAAACCATCAAGAAGAGTTATACAATCAAGAGAATACTGTTGAATTATTATGTTATTGATGTCAGTTGAGTGAAGATGACAAACCTTGAAGACTCAAATTCAAGTGGAATATTAATATGAATTATTTTCATATACATCACTAGATTATAGTAAGAGGAAGAACCAATGGACAAGAAGCATTGAAAGAGAGGAAAGGAAGCAAATATAGGAAGCCTCGTATTCATCTACACAACATGTTGCAGAAAAGCAGGGGGAGATAAATCGTCAAAGAGATAGAAAGAAAGATCAGAAGCATGGAGACATACCGACAAGAGGAGTTACCCTTCGTCCATGATGTCAAAGGGGGAGAAAGAGAAATATCATGAGAGAATTATCAAAATCATGAAGATAGGGGGAGAAACCACAAATGGAGATACTCTTTACCATTGATGTCAAAGAGGGAGAGAAAAAATTGGAGAGAAAGATGAGGAGTGATGGTCACAAGGGGAGTATGAATGTTGATATTAATTCCAAAGGGGGAGATTTTTGGATAGTTGGTTTTCATTGATGTCAACCCTGTTCAATCCTAGAAGAATACCCAAAGAAAAGTTGAAAGCATTTAGAAGTGATGGGTGTATTTGGAGAAGCATCCAAAGTGGTCCCTATTATAGCGCAAGTTGTAGGTTGGGAAAAGCCCGACCCAACCACAAAGAAAGTGCTACAACTTGGGAATCCTACACCCAATGTCACCTCGATGTAGGTTCTGCACTTCAAGGGTGACTAGGTCACTCTTGAAAGGCGATCCCAATGACCCTAGGGGGACTGAGATGGAGATAGAGGGAAATGGAAGTGAATCCTCTAGAGGTCAATTCTAAGTGGAATACAATGTAGGAAGATATGCCTTCCAAGTCTATAATTTCTTCCCCGCGGGTATAATACTTCTCTGAATGATTGTGCATGCCCGAGACACAAGAAAAGACACTTTGCAATGATATATGTTAGTTGGATAAGAAAGTTAATCTTGTTGTCCCTAATTTGAAGTAATATATAACAGTATATATCAGCAAGTAAATGGTACTATAATATTCTCAATAATTGCTAGAGATCAAGTAGAAAATACAAGAGAAAGACTAGCTAAACTCAAGATGAAATGCCAATATTCTAGCACAAAAGATAAGGTTGTTGTAAATAATTGTATGCAAAAAATTATCAGTGTTGTGGTTGTAACCTTCAATGTATTACATAAAGAAAATAATGCACTGAAATTCCCTCAAACGTTTTCAAAAAGTGCGCTAGGTCAAGGAGAATAAGTGTGAAAATTTTGAGCAAAATTGAATGGTTGACAAGAGAGTTATTCAAGCAAATGAGTTAGGGTTTTTGCAGCCCTAATGACTAAAGATGAAATTCTGTAAAAAAAACAAGAATTTCCCCCTTGATAGGGATTCCCTAGTGGTTGTGAGGTTCCCAAGGCACAAGGAATACAATCCACTTTGCAAGAAGTAAAAATGACCAAAATTCATGTTTCCCAATGCAATATTTTATTTCTCAAATGTAATAATAAATGACTAGTGCCTTTACTATTGGGTTAATGGGGTCATGAGAAGAAATATCTAGAGAAGCATAAAGTGATGAAGACTATGGTGGGGGTTTTCCCCTTATACTTCCCACCTAGTTCCTAGCACGATAACCTTGACTTGAAACAAATGATAGCAAGAGAGTAAAATCCATACCAATTCAAGGGAAAATGCCAAGACAATCCACCATAATAGCAATATATAAGCCTTCCAAGGCTATCGCATCACTCCCATCAACCATAACATTAAGAGATAACCATAACAAGTGCTAAAGAGATAAAATAAACGAAAAATTCCATACCAAGTCCTCTCACAAGAGGGAGAGTTATGTTTAAAATGAGATCTTATGATCTCTATTTATACAAATGTCACCAAGGTAACTTGTCCACAAATTAAGGAGTAAAACACAAGATTAGGGGTCAAGACTCAATGGGCATAGGGCTCATGACATACAAGGGGTCATAGTGTCTCATTCATGGTTGCCTTTATAGATGGTGTGCGGTACCTTCATACACAATGCACTTTTTCCAAGCCCATCAATTGCCTTTTATCTTTCTTTCTTTGTATTTTATTTCATAATAACATAAGGAGAGAATAAAGGCCACTTCCCTGGCATGATGACCAGATGATGGCAATGTCACCCGCAAATACAGTGGAAATGATAAGGTTGGATCGTGATGATACCCCCTTTCTCTTAGCCATGCAATTAAGATCCATTTCCCTAGCGTGGTGACCATATGATGACAATGACATACCACTAGATATCCATGAACATGATAGGTCGGCTCGTGATGAGACCCCCTATCCTTCAACTAAACTTTTAGGCATTCTTTATTATATTGTGGGTCCCCTTTACTCAAAGATAAGCATTTTATTGATTTCTTGGGTGATCCTTGGGTGAAGCATATGGAAGGTTTATATAAGGATTTTATCTTTTACCCAACATCAACCCCTCTAGGCCTTCAACCCCTTCTTCCCATAGAAAGAGGGACGACCCCTTCTTGGGTCAATACACCCTAAAGTCTCAAGAGATAATGAAATGGAGGGGAATAATGATGGAAACTAGTAAGTATGGTCAGGAATGGTATGATGGCTCATTAAGTGAGTTCTCAGTAGCAAACCCATTCCCAAGGAAGACCACTTACTAGGGCACAATTTCAACCACAAAGGTGAAGCAGGGAAAAAGGCATAATGTCCAAGCATATATCACAAAATCTAGATCAATTTAGGATACAACATAATCAAATGGATTGAATATTGAAATGATTCTCACCATAATACTGACTTGTACCTCATGGAGAAAGGCCCACTGCCTTCTGGAAGCCAGCTGATGTGGTGGATGTCGTCTGCAAAACTGTGACCATCTGTGGCAGTGAGTGGGTTTTCCATCTATGCAAAATGGTACTACTAGTGATGTAGTCTCTTGACACTCCATATCTTTAACTTGAGGACCTTGAGACATAATCTCCTTAGTTATCCACAAAATGGGGATAACATCCAACTCCTACTTGGGGACATGTGCTCACCTGTAGAGTGCATGAAAAACACAACATCTCTTGGTAGACCTATGACTACAAGGAAACATCAAAATTTCAAGTGTATAATGGCCTACTCATCCTTGTTCTCATATTATCATAATCAAAACCAACTAAGCTAGAAAAAGAAAATTTTGACATTTTTAAAAAAAAATTCTAAACTAAGCATGAAATCAATATGCAAGTAGAGAAAAATGAAAATGGGTGGGAGGGAGGAAATCTTGCTGGAAAGGGAAACCATTAGCCCGATCATCCATCCTAAAAGTGTAGCCACAAGAGTGATCAATCCATCTCTGAAGTGAGCTACTATATGTAGACGAAGGCTCATCTTCAGCTGCGCATAAATACTCATGACTTGTCGAGGGCTGAGAGGAAATGAGAGATCAAAAGAATATTGCATGGTGTCTTGGAGAAGAGGGTAAGAGGTAATGAATGGTCTCAGGTGTAGAAAAACACCACCTCTTCCCCTATGAATCTCCATGGAAATTTCCAAGATGAAAATACTTCCACTTTGAAGAATGAACCTCTGACTGCTCTGAGGTGGCCATGTACTGGTATTTCTCCAAATCTAAGCACAACGGTTGGAAGTCCTCATAAAATAAATATGCATCCTCAAAAGGGTATGTACCAAAGGATGATTGGATATCACTCTAAGTATGTTGCAACAAGTCATCCTCAAAGGGACGGAACAAATTTGTAACCATATCATCACTACGCTACGAAAAATCTGAATCATATACGTATGAGGGCCACTCCTCTGATGATGACACCCCATCTTCTTAAGAGCTATCCTCGATGTCATAAATGGGGTCTCTATCAAATTTGAGACAACGAACATCCCATCTATGTCTCCCAATATGTATCAAATTATCTATAGGCTCATTAACCATATCGAAGAGTAATTTTATAAGACCATCAGTATGACTGAAAATGACCATATTTTCGTCTTTGTGTGCAGGAGGAGAAGAGGCATGTATGTCTTCAACTAGACCTTCAAATTATTCATCATCAAGACTGATTGTTTCTTCAACATTAGGAGGTGAACAAGGTTGGACAACCTCTCCTTCATCAAGTGGGATAAAAGATAGTGATGCCTCAATATGTTTCACTTTATCATAATTCTTCTTTCTTTTTATAGACAATCCCCCCCATCGCCTCTTCATCACAAGAGGCTTGATTCTGAGTGCATAGTTCTTTGCTTGATTTTATAAAAGGGGATCTATCATATCCAAGGTTTCCCCCAATACTTCTTCTCTTTCAAGTTCATAGAATAAATCATAATCAAGGCCTTCAAAGGATCACAACTCATTATGTTATCTTCTTGATGAATTTCTTCATATGTCTATTCTTCGAACATTTATTCATCGTCAGGGGAAGGAAACAAATTTCATATGAGATTCATCATTTCCTTAACATCTCTATTGGCATCCTTTTCCTTTTCCATCTGTAAAAGTTCCTTCTTCGAGGCATAAAAATTTATGGATGGGGGTTCATCCCATGGTTCCATATTTCCATTGACTGAAAGGACACCTCAATGGAGTCACCAGATGAGATAAAGGATCATCAAAGGACAAAAAGGGGGACAAAATGGAAAGGTGGGTTCGTGGAAGGTGGAGTCACCAAATGAAATTCAAGGAGAGTTCTTCAAGGGTGGAAAGGGAACGTCCCTCGGGTGGAGTCACGAGGAAATCTAGGGGAAAGGATTTGGGATAACTTACCAAAGTATCATTAGTGTATGAAGAAGATTCAAAATATTCCCCGAAATCGATGCCAAAATGTTATAGCGCAAGTTGTAGGTTGGGAAAATCCTGACCCAACCATAAATAAAGTGATACAACTTGGTAATCCTACACCCAATGTCACCTCAATGTAGGTCACGCATTTCAAGGGTGACTAGGTCACTCTTGGGAGGCGATCCTAGAAACCCTAGGGGGACTGAGATGGAGATGGAGGGAAATGGAAGTGAATCCCCTAGAGGTCAATTCTAAGTAGAATAAAATGTAGGGAGAGAGTCCTTGCAAGACAAGTAATTGTTGCCCCACAGGTATAATACTTCTCTGAATGATTGTACCTGCCCGAGACACAAGAAAATACACTTTGCAATGATATATGTTAGTTGGATCAACAAGTTAAACCTGTTGTCGCTAATTCGAAGAAATAGATAACAATATATGTCAGCAAATAAATGGTAATCAGCTCAATAAGTGCTAGAGGTCAAGTAGAAAATACAAGAGAAAGACTAGCTAAACTCAAGATGAAAAGCCAATATTCTAGCACAAAAGATAAGGCTGTTGTAAATACTTGTATGCAACAAATTATATCAGCCTTATGGCTGTAACATTCAATGTATTACAGAAAGAAAATCAGCCATTGAAATCCCCTCAAACTTTTCCAAAAAGTGTGCTAGGTCAAGGAGAGTAAGTGTGCAAACTTTGAGCAAAATCCAATGGTTGGCAAGAGAGTTATTCAAGCAAATGAGTGAGGGTTTATGCAGCCCTAATGGTTGAATATGAAATTTTGTAACAGTAGCAAGAAGTTCCCCCTTGATAGGAATTCGGTAGTGGTTGTAAGGTGCCCAAGGCACAAGGAATACAATCCACTTTCCAAGAAGTAAAAATGACTTAAATTCACGTTTCCCAATGAAATATTTTATTTCTCCAATGCAATAATAAATGACTAGTGCCTTTACTATTGGGTTAATGGGGTCATGAGAAGAAATATCTAGAGAATCTACATCATTGGGGGTGTAAGCCCTTTTACTTCCCAAGGCAAGTTTCTCTAGCTAGGGTTTAAGCTAAGAGGGTGTATGCACTTATACTTCTATTAGCAAACCCTTCTATAATCAATGAGATGAAGCATAAAGTGATGAAGACTATGGTGGGGTGTGTGCCCTTATACTTCCCACATTTTTCCTAGCACAATAACCTTGACTTGAAACAAATGATAGCAAGAGAGTATAAGCCATACCAATTAAAGGAAAAATTCCAAGACAATCCAACACAATAGCAAGAGATAAGTCTTCCAAGGCTAGCGCATCACTCCCATCAACCATAACATTAAGTGATAACCATGAAAAGTGATAAAGATATAAAAGAGTCCAAGATAGATGAAAATTTCAGACCAAGACCTCTCACAAGAGGGAGATTTATGTTTAAAATGAGATCTTATGATCTATATTTATACAATTGTCACCAAGGTGACTTATCCACAAATTAAGGAGTAAAACACAAGATTAGGGGTCAAGACTCAATGGGAATAGGGATCATGACATACAAGGGGTCATAGTGTCTCATTCATGGATGCCTTTGTAGAGGGTGTGTGGTACCTTCATCCGCAATGCACTTTTTCCAAGCCCATCAATTTCCTTTTATCTTTCTTTCTTTCTTTTTATTTTCTTTCATAATAACACAAGGAGAGATTAAAGGTCATTTCCCTGGTGTGGTGACCAGATGATGGCAATGTCACCCACAAACACCTAATTGAAATGATAATCTTGCCTCGTGATGAGACCCCCTTTCTGTTAGCCATGCAATTGAGATTCATTTCCCTAGCATGGTGACCAGATGATGACAATGTCATACCACTAGATATCTATGGACGTGATAGGTCAGCTCGTGATGAGACCCCCTATCCTTCAACTAACCTTTTAAGCATTCTTTGTTATATTATGGGTCCTCTATACTCAAATATAAGTGTTTTATTTCTTTCTTGGGTGATCCCTGGGTGAAGCATCTGGAAGGTTTATATAAGGATTTTATCTTTTACACAACATCAACCCCTCTGGGCCTTCAACCCATTCTTCCCATAGAATGAGGGACAACCCCTTCATGGGTCAATACACCCTAAAATGTCAAGAGATAAGGAAATGGAGGGGAATAATGATGGAAATTTGTAAGTATGGTCAGGAAGGGTACGTTGGCTCCTTAAGGGAGTTCCCAATAGCAAACCCATTCCCGAGGAAGACCACTTACTAGGGCACAATTTCAACCACCAAGGTGAAGTAGGGAAAAAGGCATAATTTCCAAGCATATATCATGAAATATAGAGAAATATGGGATACAATATAATCAAATGGATTGAATACTGAAATGATGCTCACCATAATACTGACTTGTACCTCATGGAGCAAGGCCCACTGCCTTCTGGAAGCCAGTTGATGTGGTGGATGTCGTCTGCAAAATTGTGACCATCTGTGGTGGTGAGTGGATTTTCCATCTATGCAAAGGGTATTGTTGGTCATGTAGTCTCTCTACACTCCATATCTACAACTTGAGGGCCTCGAGACATAATCTCCTTAGTTATCCAAAAAATGGGGATAACATTTGGCTCCTACTTGGGGACATGTGCCTGCCTGTAGAGTGCATGAGAACCGTAGCATCTCTTGGTATACATGTGCCTGCAAGGAAACATCAAATTGTCAAGTTCATGATGGGCTACTCATCCTTGTTCTCATATGATCATAATCAAAACCAACTAAGCTATAAAAATACAATTTTGACATTTAAAAAAAAAAATCTAAACTAAGCATGAAATCAGTATGCAAGTAGAGAAAAATGAAAATTAAATGCATCTAAACTAGTACGAGCAAACAAAATTCAATATCAAAGAACAAAAATGACTTACCTGGGGCCTTGGGGCCCTAAATATCATGTGATGGATGATTTCAGGTGAAGTCATACAACCAGTGCAACCAGTTGTTCATTTCATCAAAGTATCTCCCCCTATGATTAATCATGTGAAACAACAAAGATAAGTCAAGCATATAATAATCATGAGTATAAACATTCATATAATTGATCATGAAATAAAACTCATGAAGATGGGTGGGAGGGAGGAAATCCTGTTGGAAAGGGAAACCATCAGCGCGATCATCCAACCTGAAAGTGTAACCACAAGACTGATCAATCCATCTCTGAAGTGGGATATTATATGTAGACGGAGGCTCATCTTCATATGTGCATAAATAATCATTTATTGTCGAGGGATGAGAGGAAATAAGAGATCGGAAGAATATTGCATGGTCTCTTGGAGAAGATGTTAATAGGTAAGGAACAATCTCAGGTGTAGAAAAATGCCACCTCTTCCCCTGTGAATATCCATGGAAATATCCAATATGAAAATAATTCTGCTTTGAAGAATGAACCTCTGAATGCTCTAATGTGGCCACGTCCTAGTATTTCTCAAAATATAAGCACAATGGTTGGAAGTCCTCATAAAATAAATATGCATCCTCAAAAGGGTATGTACAAAAGGATGACTGGAGATCACTCTGAGTATGTTGTGACAAGTCATCCCCGAAGGGGTGGAACAAATCGGTAACCATATCATCACCAGGTTGCAAAACATCTAAATCATACACATATGAGGACCATTCCTCTGATGATGACACCCCCTCTTCCTGAGAGATACCCTCAATGTCATAAATGGGGTCCCTATCAAATTTGAGACAACTAATATCCCATCTGCATCTATCAATCTATATGAAAGTATCTATAGGTGCATTAACCATATCGAAGGGTACTTTCATAAGACCATAAATATGAATGAAAATGACCATATTTTCATCTTTGTGTGAAGGAGGAGCAGAGGTATGTATGTCTTCAACTAGACCTTCAAATTCTTCATCATCGAGACTGATTTCTTCTTCAACATTAGGAGGTGAACAAGGTTTGACAGACTCACCTTCATCAAGTGGGATAAAAGATAGCGATGCCTCAATATGTTGTTCTCTATCATAATTCTTCTTTATTTTTATAGACAAGCCCCTCCATCGCCTCTTCATCACAAGAGGCTTGATTCTAAGTTCATAGTTCTTTGCTTTCTTTTCTTCAATGGGATCTGTCATATTCAAGGTTTCCTCAAATACTTCTTCATTTTCAAGGTCATGGAATAAATCATGATCAAGGTCTTCAAAAGGGTCACAACTCATTGTGTTATCTTCTTAATCACTTTATTCATATGTCTGTTCTTCGAACATGTCTTCATCGTTAGGGGCAGGAAAAAACTCTCTTGTGAGATTCATCATTTCCTCAACAACTCTATTGGTATCCTTTT
>ML787299.1:113482-130885 GCA_009831015.1 Picea engelmannii | reverse complement strand
CTTCTATTGCGTCAGCCATCCCTGAATCGTTCCTGAATCATTTGTTACTCTAATCTACCTCAAATATTTTTACCCATTTCATGTCATTTACGGGGGATACATTAAGGCCCTCCTATGATGAGTCTTTTCCTGTCGAATTCAACTCATTATCCAGGAATTAGACTTAGAAACTAATTGGTGCCTTAGAATTTGCATGCCTCAATGGCAAGTTTCCTCGCTTTCGACAGCGGGTTTTCATCATTGACCCCTGATCGGGAGATTCTACCGAGTGTTTGACTTCAACTCATTAATTCACAATCGTTGGATTGTACTAGAGTACCTTGGGAGTCATTGACATTAATGGTGATTTCTCTCGCACTTGTTAACGATATTATTTAATTATTGGTAATCAAGTGGTTTCTACCATGTTCAACTTCAGCGCATGTATTCGCATGGTTAGATTTGTACTATAGAATGATGGAGATGAAGACCCTGGATCTTTTCTGATAGATTCAAGTGTGTTGGAGTATATTCAGATTGTACTTTTTCATATATCCATAGTGTATGTCTCGTGGCTATGTTCAAATTTGAGTCTTTAATCCATAGATCCATAGTGTATTTTTGGTGGCTATGTTCAGATTTGAGTCATATTGGCATGGATCCACGGTGTATGTTTGGTGGCCATGACCTGTCTTACTTGACATGGATCTTTGAATGTCAGAATTTATGCTTTGATTCACTTGTATTCTGAGTATGGGAATGCCTACCTTCATGATGATATATTATTGTACTGTATTTCCTTGTTTGTTGGTAGGTTTCCGACCAACGTGTTCCTTGTTCCCTACACACACTCAAAAAAGTATTTCAGTTATCACTCTGTTCTAACTTCATACTTTGGGGGGATCTCTGTTACACATTATTTTTGTCACCCTTATGATTGTTAATGATGTAAACCTATATGTTATCTTCAGAAGGATCATTGGCCCAAATTCTTGAAGAAAGAAGGGAGAAGAACTTTGCCTGAGAGAAGAAGTTGTATTTTCCTTTGTAAAAACCCTAGTAAGGAGGATCGTCGCACCATGCCTTATGTTAAGGGTGTGACAATCTCGGATCATCGCAGGCTGCACTATACCTGGCATGCGACGTCTTCACACTCTGCTCAGTTCTAGGGGTGCAATGATTTTCGTAAGTGGGAAAAAATGAGTATCTTCTCAATGATTCTAGAAGGAGAAGCTTCTATGGTGAGGTGGCCTCCGATTGGTTTGGATCTTACTCATTTTTCTGATTTAGTGGGATCATCCTAACCTCCTCACCTTATCCTCTTCATCTTATAAAAGGAGAGGAGCTCTCGTGGATAAAGTTAGCTTGATTGGAGCTTGATTTTTGTAGCTTGGGAAATTAGATTGGAAATTTGGCTTGAGATTGTTAGCTTGGTTAGAGTGGCTTTGAGATTTTCTTTGTCAAGATAGATTGTGAGTGACCTTCAAATCTATAGTCACAGAATCTGTGGATCAGAAGTGTGTGGGAAGCAAGGAACTGTTGGAAGGGACCTTACAACATCAAGGTAATGGTTGTATTCTCCTTTTCAGATATTTAATACGATACAACAATATGTTTCTTTCCCATAAAACTCATCTTGTTTCATTGTATGATTCCTTGATCACATACATAGGTTCTCGTTGAGTATATTATATTGCTTTCACTTTGGTTGGCGTGTGTTCCCTTGCAGATCCAATATCACAAGAGAATTGGAGTGAAGCTAGGACAACAATGACAAGAGGAAGTGATATTTAAACGGTATGTTGTTCATCTATTGTTAAATATTAAACTCAATGATTAGAGCTTAGGGAAAGCGTCATATTCTGTTATGTTTTGTTATAGATCCAGGTGGATCTAGGGAGATCTGTTTATGTTCGCATTTACCAATAAGTCCCATAACACCCACCACAAGTCCCCAAATCTTGTGTAACTATGGAATATCCTACCACTATCACCTTAGTAAGAATTAACCTCGTTTTAGTGATGGAAGAGGTCCACCACAAGGGAGGCTTACTTGGTGACCTCAATGAATCAAAGTAAAAATTATAGTATCCAAGCCTACCACCCCCTCTCTTGTTCACCTAAAGATTAGTCTAGGTCAAGATAGCAAAAGAGGTATGAAGTTGTTTGAGTACTTGCCTGGAACAAGAACACTTTACAACATATATATGATTATTTCTGAGTACAAGCATGCAATTAATACCTCTTAAAGACACTAGACAAGATAAGTTGCAATGGTTGTTGTAAAGTTGCAACAGTAAACAATGATATAACAACAACAACAATTAGTGCTCATGAATGCAACAATTGACCATGAAAACTCAACATACATCCACTAGAATAATATCCAATTGTTTAAGGCAATTTTTGAACAAGTTAAGCCACCTTTACAAGAGTGTATGTATAAAATTAGAGTGTTGTTAGATAGTTGTAACAAAATTTTGTAACAACAACAAATTATCCAATGAGTTTTCCAATGTTAGTGTTAGTCAGGTTAGTAGAATGCTTAAGAGAGTTGAAAGAAAGAGTTTGTTGATCAATTCACCATGAGAAATCTTTAAAACCAGTTCCTTTTTAAGGGTTATGGAGTCTTATAACAAAAAATGAAACTAAGCTTGAATGATGGCCTATTTGAAATCAAGAGGTAGGATTCAAATCCTAAGGTTCTATCACATTAGGGCCTTAGGGTTTGAATCTTGAGGAGGAGGATTTATAGGGTGCAAGCAAATTTGGGCTCTAGAAATCGTCTCTCCCTTCTTGTAGCTTCAACTAGGTCAAAACCAAAAGTCTAGGGCTAAAATCTTGAAATGCTAGCACTTTAGGGATTTAGGAGTCTAACCCTAGCAAGGATTATTTCACAAATTTTGGACAAAATTACCTTGTGAGAGGAAGAACCACTTATGTTCCTCTCTTAAGGTTTTACCAAGAAATACGTCTAGCAAAAGATAACAAATTTACCATGAAACATTAATACGTAAGAAAAATTGCAGAAAATTCACTTACTTCGTGGAAAAAAACAAGAGGTAATACCCTAATTGCAGAAATTTCCATCCAAAATAAGCAAAAACCATCCACAATTGATCCTCCAAACGAAGTATGTTTCATTTGAATGCTTTGTGTAGTGCATTAACTTGTAAATTTATTGTACACGTTCATCTCCATTATCTGTTCTTAACCTTTGAAGTTGATGTCCATATTGTTTTTTCACAAGGGCCTTGTAGGCCAAAAACTCGTCAAAAACTTTGGTCTTAAGTTTTAAGAAGTAAACCCAAGTGCATCTGGAGAAGTCATCAATGAAAGTTAAAAAATACTTGCACCCAGAGAAAGAAGGAGAAGAAAGTGGACCACACAAATCACTATGAACAAGATGCAAAGGGGGCCAAGGCATGCCAAGAGACATGTTTGTCAAAATTGTCTCGATGATGTTTGTCGAGAACACAATCGACATAAAAACCATCTCTTCAAGAAACGAGAAGAAGACCAATTATCATATGTTGATTACATAGTTGTTGCAATGAGAAATATTTTATATGACCGAACCGCCTATGCCAAAGTTTTCTCAAGTCATTGTTATGAGCAACAAAAAATTATGGAAAAGATGATGACCCAAAGTTGTCAAATTTGTACAACTTGGTAATATCATCAACAATTCCAATTGTCAGGACATGCTTAGGATCTCTTAAATCCTTAATTACAACTTGGTGAGGTGAAAACTCTACGGTTTTATCTTCACCTAAATGAGTGATCTGATACATTGATAAAAGGTTGCATGAAAGACTTGGAACACATAATACATCATTGATATGACCATTATCTACTTGAATTAGTCCATACCCTACAACAGTAGGAGATCTATCATCACCAAAAAATATTTGTTTGTTGTTACATTCATTTAGATCAGAAAAAACGGCTTTATCCTTAGGCATATGATAAGATGATCCATAATCAATAATCCACTCATCATAAGTAGAAGTTGCATTGAAGGAGAAACCAAAAGCAGAAAGTGCATGTCCATGAGAAGAAGAGTTAGAAGACGAACACTCAATACTGATGTTGTGCTTCTTCTTCATTGCTTCTAAGGCATCAATATTTTTAAAACATTTAGACTCCATGTGACCATCTCACCCACAAAAGTTGCAATGCTTGTCAATCTTCTTATTTTTTGATTTTTCTCCTTCGTCGCCATTTGGAGTAGAAGCTGACGGAGAGGGTTTGGAACCCCTGCTTTGCTTGTTGTGGTGAGGATGTTGCTTCTTGGGATTATTGGATTTATCTTTCTGTTGAGCCACTAATCCTTTGTTGGATGTACCTGCAATGTTGATCACTCCAAGTTTGACAAGCTTATCTTGCTCTCGAATTAGAGAATCACAACAAAACTCAAGAGAGGGTTATTTATAAGCACTCCCTAGATCGTAGATACAAAGACATAATATGCACTACCAAGTTAGCAAGAATACCATATATATATATATCAGTCGTCTCCGATCTATTTTACAATCTTGATATAAATTCTAAGTGTTTTGAACTTAGATAAATAATCTTCAATGCAAGGAAAATCATTAAGACTTAAATTCATTAAGTAATTTTCAACCTAGTGGGCTCGAATAATATTGTGTTTACCAAAAAAAAATTTACCAAGCTTCATTGGGGTCATCAATTCTTTGAAGGTGAAACCTTAAATCAGAAGAGATGAACATTATGATTAATCCACATACTTCATCATTCTTATTATCTCATTCAGTTTTCTTTTCAGCGTTAGTAGGTTCTTGTTCTTTTTCCAAGGTAATCCGATATAATCCCTTACTTCTTAGTACATCCTCCATATGGGATTTTCATGAGAAGTAGTCGGTACTAGTAAGCAAAATATAATTGGGAGAATCCATATTAAAATAGGCAAAGAACATAGATTTAAAAGTTGAAATTGATAGTTTGGATGGAAATATCTCGCAAAACTATGTTGTTTAAAAAAATGACATTGAAAATGGACTTCGGATGTGAAACATATGCCCTTTTGAAAAAATACATAAACAATAATCAAAGAGCCACGTGGCAAGTAGAGGTTGGTCCACGTGGTGATGTCCCTCCTTCACTAATTTTCTTATAACCTCACTTGTACAAATAAGTTTTTTATGAAGTGACCCACTTTTATAGAATAAGTGAGAATTATTTTTACAATAAAATTACTTTGTAAATTAAAGTTGCAAGCAAAAAGTAACTAAAATCAATGAATATTAAAACTACTTATAGTTATTCACTTTTATAATTTAATTGAAATGCACTTTACAATGAATGCATGGACTTTTTCAAAAAGTAACCAAAAAAAGTCTTGAACTCGAGACCTCTTACTAAATAAATCAACTTCCAACCAAGTGAGCTAGTGCAAAACACATTATAATTGTAAATGAGAAGGATGGAGGTGTTGTTGTTGGTGTTCTGCCTCTAGGTGTGTTCTTACAAAAACTTATTTTTACTTGTTCACATATAAATAAATAAAAATAAAATGCACTTCTTGACGCAACAATGGAGTTAGATATCAGTTAGCTTACTCGGAAAATGCAAGTTTTCTCTTTGTTACTGATTTGTCGAGATCTCACAAAGCACATGGAAAAGATCATACACAAAAAAGAAAACATTTTTTGCTTTGTTTCTGATCTGTTGAGATCACATAGAGCACACGAAAAAAAACATATGCAAACAAGAAAGAGTAGCAACCCAGAAATAAAAATGGAAAACTGAAATATTATCTTGGGAAAAATGAAACTTTTTCAAGTGAAACAAAAAACGTTTCTAACTAAAAGAAATGATTCAGATGCAATGGAATAGTCCTCTCAGCTCAGAAGTGTACAGAAATAGAAGAAACCATAAATTTGGCTACACTGCTTCAAGATCTTGATCTACAATGGAAGACGGTCTTCAAATGGGCGTTAATACTATGTTTGACAACATAGGGAATTTCAACAAAAGAGGAACACATTCAGTAACCACTCGCACAACCAGATAAAGAAATCAACACACTGATGTTTTTACGTGATAAAACCCCAATGTGGAGAAACATCCACGAACCTAGCCAATTTGGCCACTTGAGGCAATTTATTAATGCAAAAAAAAAAATTATGAGAGAGTTTCTCACAATCGATCATTAGCCAATAAGTGTCTAGTTTGAATCCTCCTTGATGAGTGCACTAGTCTATATCGACGAGTTTACTAAGGATGTCATCCGTGAACATGGGGAAGCATCCCTCAAGTTTCCCCACAAGTTTTTTCTTGGAAAACAAAAAAAGAAGCAATAGCTCCATAACAAGTGAAAATGAAAACTATAACATTACAAATATGGACAAATCAAAATGAACAATATAACATTGCAAGTATGAACACATGCTTTGGAAAAAAGCCAAAAAATGCGAAACCAAGTTTTAAAAAGATGTCTAACCAGATTTCATTGAAATATTAGAGATAATTTTATTTGACAATCTTAATGGAAAATTTATAATAAGGATGAATGACGAGTTTAATCATCAAGTAGTATGGTAAATATTTGTTGGGAAATATAACCTCTTTCTTTTAATCTGTCTATTATATTTCTCAATTAGTTAAAAAACTCATCAAAGTAAAGCATTTTACAATAACACTCTCTAATCAATGGTTAGCACTCTCCCAATGATAAAAAAATAATAAACATGGAACATGTTTCTATGTATGCATAATTTTGAAATCATAATATTAATAGAAGTTAATATATGTTGCAAATGTATGTTAATCATTGGTGTGGTTTATCTCTTATAGGCCTTTTGGACTCAGGCCTTAGTGGTACTTCAAGCATTGTGGCCATGTATGGGATCTTCCCCTTGTAGACTAAGTCACAGGGTTCGTCGAACCTCAAGCTTGAGGTTTGAAATTCAAGGACCCAATAAAAAAATTGAGGTTCGTTCAAGTTTGACGAACCTCAAATTCGAACCTCATGCCGAACCTAAACGAATTTGAACCCCAAGGTGAATTCAAACCCAAAGGAGAATTTAATGGATGGTTCGAATGAGTTTTGAATCTCAAGTACAGGGTAACGTCGGGTAAGGTTTAAACTTTAGTTTAGTTTCCCCTGTAAAATTAAAATTACTTTACCTGGACGTTGTTGATATTATGGTAGCTGCGGGAGGTATTTACCTCCACATGTAAACCTGATGAGAATAGAATATTCCAGGAAGCAAGAAGAAACCCTAAATAATTGATTAAGAACCCTAGAAGACAAGTCGGCTCAAGAGAATGATTTGTATTAGGTTATTAACCTCCAAGAGAAGAAGTCAGCTAAAGGAAATGTTATATACTAATTAATTAGCACCCAGAATGAGAATTCGGCCCAGGAAGTCTGGAAGAAACAATATAAATATAGGAGGCCAGTATTCATTTTGGCCAGCATTCTCAGAACTGCAGAAGTACACCTGTGTGCACTGCAGTTGGCTAGTTTGTGTGCAAGTCCTAGGAGCAAGTGCTACCGGCAGTTCTGCAATCTGCATTTTCGGTTTTCCAGGTTGGACTCTCTGATCATCTTTTGTTATTCTTGCTTGGAGCACTAACCTTGGAGAGAGGTGCACCACCTTTATTTGGCTATTAAGCCTCGGGTTTTCTTTCGAAATCATTCTCTGTCAAGGTTAAGGTGATTGGGGGTATCTTTGGCCTATGGTTAGGTGACAATATTGATATATTGTTTATAGTTAAACAATCACATCCATTATATTCTAAAATTTTATGGGCCCACACTATCTTCGGACAGTCTAACCGCTGGAAGATAGATTGGGAGGATTTTCTCAGTTGCAATTGCAGTTGCAGCCAGTTTTTTAGTTGCAGCAACGAAACCCTAACCCTCTTGTTGAGGCACCTTAAGTTAAGAGATTGACCTAAATTTTGGATAGCCTAGTGCACCCTAGCCTAGCGCACCTCCTAGTATTCTCAGCAAGCTAAGACGTCAAGTTTTAGTTTTTGGTCAAAATCAAGGGTTGACCAAGTCAAAGCAATTATGACTTACTCTATGAAGTCAGAAAACAAGTTAGAAGGGGCTTCTAACTTCAGAGCATGGAAGACAAGGATTGATCTCATCCTTTCCAAGATTAAAGTGTTGGATATCGTGAAAGTAAAGATTGTGGAACCAGAGTTTGAAGAAGGAAAAGAGAAGGAACCTCGGAATGTTGCAATTATGGATAAATTAAAATACAATGACATCAATACCATGAGTATCATAGTGGACTATATAAAATACCACTTGATACCCTACATCTCCCATCTTGACTCATCTAAGAAGATGTACGATGCCCTAACGAACCTCTCCTCAGTCAGAAACATTGGACAAGTAATGAGTCTGAAGAATGAGCTATGTGACATGAAAATGAATGATGATGATAGCATAACATCATACTTCGTGAGAATCTCTCAGTTAAGAGATCAACTACAAGCTATTGAAGAGATCATTTCAGAGAAGGAACTAGTAAATATAGTACTCAATGGTCTTCCCAAGACATGGGATGCATTTTCTGCAAGCATGAACACAAGGAAGGATTATCCTACATTTGAAGAACTTTGGACTTGTTGTGCACAAGAAGAATCAAGGATTAGTGAAAAAGATAAACCCCAAAAGGAATATGATGATCAAGCCTTCACAGCAAAGTTCAAGAATTTCAGGAATAAAAATAATTTTGGCTCAAGAAAGAAATCAAATCAAGAGAAAGATATGTCAAAAATACAATGCTTCAACTATCGAAAATATGGTCACTACAAGAATCATTGTCCCGAGTTAAAGAAAAGGAAGGAAACACACAAAGCATCAGTTGTCGAATAAAGTAAACCCTCAAAGAAGGCCAAGCAAGATAAAACAAACTTCTTCTTCTAAGACAAGGAAATACACATGAAAGGATGAAGTACATCAACAACCCATGGTAACAATTCATGTGGAAGCTATTAACATAAGTAACAACTGCAAGATAAGCCGAAATCATAATCAAACTTGAAGAAACCTGAAATAAGTAAAAACAGAAAGAAGTCAAAAATCAAGAGGAAATTGGAAAAAGACTTATGACACTTTGCAGAAGGCAATAAGGATGCAGACAGAAGGGTAGACTCTGTTAGATGGAGGGATCCGATTATATAATTCCAAAAGGAGAGCATCCATTCATGCATGAAGAAAGGATTAGGAGGGAGCTAATCCTAAACAATATGATCCATTGAAGATGATGAAGTATCTATCCATGTTCCCATCAATGGTAGAAACCATGAAAAGCAACACGTGCTCAATTTTACTTTAGAAGAAGTCTTCTTCAAAAAGAAGCCTTAAAGTATCCCTGGTTGTCCATCCACATCCTGAAAGGAAGAAGTTGGAATCTTCGGGGCATGGAATCTATAGAAAACTCCATGAACCCAAGAGCCAAAGAGAAACATGAGGAAGAACATGAAGATTCCAAGAGAAAAAGAAAATCCATAACAACCAGTCATTATATCGAGAATCACAAGACTACCATCTTGATCTGAACCTTCTAGAAGCAATCAAGCAGAAGAAATGAAAGTTGTGATGAAGAACAGTGTATGGAATACTTATGAATGAAAGCATTGTGATATCCATAAACAAAGGTTCTCCCAGATGGAGGGAGAGGACTATGATTATAGCTTGTTCCAGACATACCTCTACATGAGCCATTATATCTTCTGCAATATCCATGGGTTGGAGTTTACATCAAATAAATGTAAGGAATGTTCTCAGAATAATTGAACAAGAAGCGTATGTGGAGCAACCTCAAGGTTTTGAGGTATACCAGAAAGAGAGTCGTGTATTCATATGGAAGATGATCTTATACGGATTCAAACAACTTGGTGCAGAGCCTCCAATGCACAGCAGAAGCGTGGTGAAAACTTTCTATAACAGAGATATTGTATCAGAATGGTTACTCGGAAGCTCAGGATGATGGATTGCTAATCCATGACAAACTCTCATGATGGAAGAAGTACCACTTGGATATGTTCCAGTTTGACCCTTTCCACAATGTTATGAGCTAGCAGGAAACAAAAGAGATGAATCCAACAATGATATACTATATTGATCAGAGCTATATGAATCCTTTAGAGAAAAATAGTGTTCCAGAAAGACCAAAGTACATTGAGATCAAGCATTACATTCTCCGTGATGAGGTCCAGAAAGGAGAAGTGGTTCTCCAATATATCTCCACAGATGAGAAGATAAGCAGATATTTTTGGTAAAGCCTCTATCCAAGATGAAAGAGTTTGCATACTCAGAAACAAGTTGGAGCTTATGGAGACGACTTCCTTATTGAAAAGGGAAGAAATGACTCCCAGATTGGGAGGGAGCACTAATGTGTTATTGATTTATGGACAATCATTTTTTAGTTCAAAAAATGGTCTAGGATGAGCAGTTCCCTTTACAGTTTGGAAAGTGGTTTAAGATTTCTGACGGACAAGCATTTTTGAGTTCATAAAATAGTCCAGATCGAACGGTCATTTTTGTAATGAAAATGGTTCAATGGATTGTTGATGTACCATAGAAAACGATTACCCTTGTGGCCAGTGTGGGGGAATGGTCTAGGACAGTCTTTCTTCTTAACAGTCACTCTCAGTAGTGGTCAAGAAGACTAGTCCACCTCGCCGGGCAATCATTCTTTCGAAGCTCACAGTTGTGAGCAGTTTCTAAGAATGGTTCGTTTTGGAGGTTGGTGCAGGACAGTCATTTCCTTAGGAAATGGTTCAAATAGTCATTCCCTAGGGAAGATTCATTCTCTCCAGGTTGCACTTCTTTTAGTGCTGGAGGAATGGCCCAGATAGGTGAATGGTCCAGGTTCATAAATCAAGGATAGGCATTCCCTAGGGCAGACTCATTCTCTCCAGGCTTCACTTTGTTTAGTGCCGAAGGAATGGCCCAGATAGGTGAATGGTCCAGGCTCAGAAATCAGGACAGTTATTCTTCCTTGCTTGAGAAGAATAGTCCAGATAGCCCATCGTTGATGTTTTACTCTCTGAGGGCAAATGCTCTTCTAGATATCACAGATGTGAGTGGAAGAATGGCCCAGATGACTCAGTTATATCATGATATTGTTTATGTCCAGGTTGATATCAAATGATATGATTTCCATGGAGACTGTATGTCTCTGGACAGTAGATGTATGCTACTATGGTGGATGTGTTCCACTGATTGTGACTATGTGTCATTGATCAAGTAGTTGTGTGCTACTTGGTGTGGTAGTGTACCACTGGATTGTAGTTGTGTACTACTATGGATAGACACAGTTGTGTTTTATTGAATGAGATTGTTCTGATTGCCTTGTAGACTATTAGTAGTGTTGAAAATGATTATCAGCTAGATGGATGATCAATGTACTGATGGACAAAGATTATCCAGATAGAAAATGGTCCAGAACATATATTCTTCTAGGACATATGCTCGGATTAGAAGAATGGATTTTGTATCACTCCTTGGAGTGAGTGACTTATTCATCATCAAGTCTGATTACTCAGATGGAGTATGGTTTCCAGAGATGATGCAGTTGATGTTGTCAGATGACACTGACAATGATGATGGTGTTTGTGATCTAATCATGATATAGGATGTACGACTATGATGATCTTATTGATTCAATGGTATGTTTGTGCTCAATACCATTGCCTTCAATACCTCCCTAGCTAGGAGGGAGTGTTGATATTATGGTAGTTGCAGGAGGTATTTACCTCCGCTTGTAAACCTGACGAGAATAGAATATTCTGGGAAGCAATAAGAAACCCTAAATAATTGATTAAGAACCCTAGAATACAAGTTGGCTCAAGAGAATGATTTGTATTAGGTTATTAACCTCCAAAAGAAGAAGTCAGCTAAAGGAAATGTTATATACTAAGTAATTAGCACCCAGAATGAGAAGTCGGCCCAAGAAGTCTGGCAGAAACAATATAAATATAGGAGGCCAGTCTTCATTTTGGCCAACATTCTTAGAACTGCAGAAGTACACCTGTGTGCACTACAGTTGGCCATTTTGTGTGCAAGTCCTGGGAGCAGTTGTTGTCGCCAGTTTTGCAATCTGCATTTTTTATTTTTTGGGTTGGACTCTCTGATTAGATTTTTTTATTCTTGCTTGGTGCGTTATCCTTGGAGAGAAGTGCGCCACCTTTGTTTGGCTATTAAACCTATGGTTTTATTCCGGAATCATTCTCTGTCAAGGTTAAGGTGCTCAGGGGTGGCTTCGTCCTATGGTTGGGTAAATATATTGCTATATTTTCTATGGTTAAACGAGCATGTCCATTATATTCTAATAGATGCATCGTAACTACTCCCCATGTTTAGTATTCTCTGTGTTATATTTAAGATGAGAGATGCATGTATGGGAGACAAGGTTCCATCATCGGGCTATGGTTACTGTTGCTCCTGAAGCCTGAGTTGTTCGAGTTATGTTGGTTTGTTCCCAGCCTTTGTTTCCCCCTTCGGGTTGGTGTAGTTGTATATTGCATGGTGCCCACTTTTGCAAGTATGCACCACTGGTCCATATAACCATAGAGTATGAGCTCTTCATAGTAATAAAATAAGAAATATATCATGAGCTTCTCTTAGAAGCTTCAAGAGCTTCTCTTTGGAGAAATGTGACTCATATTTCTGGATGATGTTATTATTATGGGATCTTGTATCTATGCACCGTGATTCAGCTCTCTATACCCTAAATAGGATAGGATAGAGTGTTAAAATGAATTGTTATTATACAAGGAAGTCTACCAAGAATATGATACAGTCTACCCAGTGATGTAATGTATATAATGAACCTAGCTATTTCATAGAGAACAAACCTAGTGAATTCATAGAGAACAAACCTAGTGAATTCATAGAGAACAAACCATGATGCAATATATAAGTGGTGTTGCCAAGTTTTATACAATCTATAAGCGATGTTTCCAAGTCTGAGACCGTCTACTATAAATCTTGTTGCCACCTATTGTTTCCAATGAACCAAAGCTTGTGGTTAGATTGTATAATGTGACTATCTTACCCTTGTCTGTGATTATGAACCCAATTGTTATGTAAGAATGAACCCATGATTCCATGCTTTCATGATGGTTTCTTATGATTTAATGATTAATGGTTTGTGTGATTGATGGTTTCCAATGTGCCCACCTATTTGATTGAGTGTGCCTACCTAATTGATTAAGACCAAGGTGGCTATTTTCTGATGCAATTACTTCCTAGGATTGGTCAATAATGAGAACTATAAATGTCTTAGGGAGATCCTATTGATAATTATTCTTGTTCTTAGAGAGGGGTGAGAACATGTTTGCATGTATGTTTGTTTTTGTTGTTGTTTTAGGTTTTATGACATGGAGGTGTTTTTCCATTGGATATATATGACTTACCGGGGTTTGGGGATCTCCCCAAGCCATCTAACCAACCCAATAATAATATATATATATCTTGGGTAAGCTATGAAGAGTTAGGATATCTTTGCAAGCTATGAATTAATCTATAAGAAAAGCCAAGAAGAATTGATTGATAACCAAGGGTTGAAGTACAAACACAAACCTAGGACCAATTGTACTCCCTATTGTTGTCTCATCTACCTTTGATGGGCGACTTCTATTGCTAGAGAGACAACCATACTCAATTATATCGAGTCTATCAGTCTTTCAATCATTTAATTCTGACTCAGATATATGTGATTTGTCTCTCCACCACCATGAAGTGAATGGAGAGGGTATATACCTCTGTCTCCTTAGATCGCTCAAATCCGTTATAATACGATACACTCTTGGTTGGTTAGTTCGAGATAATGATAAGTTGTATAGTTCAAGGTTAGATATAGTTATGATATCCCTTGTATATAGAGAAATGCAGTAATTCTTATATTACAATGTACCCTCCTTCTTGTTTCTGAGTTCAAGTGAGGTGGATAAAGCTAGGAATATGGTGGTATTTTTCCCTTTGTTTTTTCTTGATTGATATCTAGATATGTTTCTTCATTGTCTCCATGTTTTCCTAGTATTTTTTCTCAGGAGTTATCCTTGATTGTTGGAATATTTGTTATAATATGATACAGTTGTTTATTTTTCATAAGCATTAGGTTAAGCATGAAGTTCATTCCATTTTATCATTTAACCATAACCATAAATGTTGCAGCAACCAAGATCACAAGAAGCACCAGGCACAAGAACACAAAATGTATCATGGGAAACCCTTCTCAACAAGGGAAGAAAACCCAGCCAAATCCTTTGCTATAATCTTCAAGAGAAAGAGCTTTTCCACCAAGAAAGACCTAGCACACAAGAGGGTGCTCAAACCCTAGAACTCTAGCACCCAAGAGAGGTGCACACCTTTTTCCAAAGAACTGTACTTGCTAAAACTTCCAAACTCATGAGAAAGATATGTTTCCACAATGGGGAATTTCCTTTTACTTATATTAGACTTGTCTTATCAATTGAAGTGTCTATTGGCTCAACAGGGCCAACCTCTCTAAGTCATTATTATTATTATTATTATTATTAATTATCATTTACATTTAATATTAAACATATTAAGGTGGGGCTGATCTGTACCCTTTACATAACAAATAGGGTTACAGGTAGGTCTAACTCTTGAACAGTATATAGCAAAGGATCTGATACACCCACTAGTGCTCATCCACTAGGGGCACATCCATAGAGATGTCATAGATCTAATTCACTTCATTACACAGAAGAACCAGGTCTTCACACGTTCACCTGTGCTCATCCACAGGCACGTCCACTCTACAGATCTACTTTCCCACTGCCACTGACAGGAGAATCATCTGGAGTCTTCTCGTCAACTCTGCTACTCAGAGGAGGCTAATACATAATCTTCATCTATGTCTCATGACGATGCACCTAGCAATTTGGGATTTCACACGTTCACCTTGTGCTCAGCCACAGGCATGTCCTAACTCAACAGATCGTTTTTCCACTGGATAATCATCCGGAGTTCTTCTCAAATCTCTAAATGGAGGAGGTCATCTCTACGTTCCCAGCTCTGTCCCAGGAAGGAACCACGTACCCTTCTTAGAGGCTTTCTCTCAGGTTTGTAAGCTGAGAGAAAGACTTCACACAACATCAATGATCCACGCCTCAAAGGTTTGTAAGCTGGAGAATGTCTCACATAGCTGCAATCATTAACACTCCCTCTCAGCTAGGGAGGCATTCTTAATCATGCCAAGTCTCATGCAGATGTACTCTTAATTTAGATTTTGGCTGGAGACATCAATACTCCCTCTCAATTTGAAAGGCGTTCTTTCACCAAGTTTGTTTAGTGTAAATGTCTACAGTCTACTCAGGTGTAGGAAGGTACTGCAAGTATAGGATTTTTCCTCTGCATCATGTCTCTGACATAAGGATATCTCATCGTGTTTCAATCTAATCGGAAGCACTGGTTCCTTTAAGGAGCTTTATACACGGTTCTTAATTATTATCATAGGATTCATCTCGTGGTCAAGTAAATATGTTAGAAGTTTGTGAAGCCACATTGCTTTGTTCATTCACTGTTATATGCTCTGTCTCTATGGTACTCAAGGCCACAGAGTTTTGTTTCTTGTTGCACTTTAGGAGACACTAGTAATCTTCATGGTAGAACATCAATTGGATGTGCTCTTTTGGTCCATTGTACCTTTTTCTCAGTTTGAATCGTCATGTCTTGTAAACCCAAGATTATGTTGGAGGCATATATCATACCATATCCAACTGTGTCTCATATATATCTCAATACATGTTTTAGTTGTTTGTCTAGTGGATCTGTCTCGGTTGACTCGTGAAATGACTAGGCACATTCACTGCATGGTATGAATCAAGTCTGGTGTTGACCAGATACATTAGTGATCCAATCATTTGTGGATCAATCTCATCTGAATCATCATCAATCTTCTTCTTTAAAGCCAACACGGTGGATTTTTCATTCTGGCATACTAAAATTCTTTAATATTTTCACTGTATATTTTCCTTGACTCAAGAAAATCTTATAGGTCATTTGTCACACTTCTTGTCCCAAGAGGTAGTGCATCATACTCGGATTCTTCATCTCGAATTCAGAAGTCAAAGATTACTTGTAACAACAACGCTTTTTGAATAAGTCATCAGGATCAGGATCTCGTCACCAATACAGTAATGATATAGGTTTGGATCAGCAACACTCTTGCTGAAATCCAAACTTATCAATAATCTATCTCTCTGATACAGTTTCCAACTCAAGGATGGAGGTACGGATGAAAGTGTATCGGGTTCACTGGATCAAGTGTCTCATCATGGAAAATTCCCTCTGTTTGTGAGAAACCTCTTACTATAGATCTCGTATTGTATTTCTTGAAACTTTCATCAGCTGCATGCTTGATCATATAGATCCACCTGGAAGTTACCATAGACTTCCCTTTTTGGTCCCTGAATAATATCTTATGCATCATTATTTTAAGATATACTGGTATTCTTCTGTTATGGCACCTTGTTATACTGGTTCACTTGTTGCTTCTCTAAGACAAGGCATTTCAGCATCAATGAAGTGGATCATGACTGAAGGATAGCTCAAAAATCTCTTTTTCTTTCTCAAAATGTGCCTTGAGAGGCTTGTGTGTTTCTCTGCCTCTTGCAGAGTGAGTCTAGGTAGGAATTTTATGCCCTACTGCAATATCATATCAACTGGAGAAACTGGATAACTTGGAGTAATGACTGTCTCCCTCTGAATTTGTTGAAGGGGGAGAAGGTGTTGTCTCACTGTCAATCTCCATCTGAAATTCTTTGGGTCTTTTAAAAAAAAAATTGTCTCTTCTTCAAGGACAACATCTCTGCTTGTCTTGTATAATGAATAATTTAAATATGGTTTGGACTCTCGTACCAGGGATAATGGTCCAAGTCTTTTGAGAGCCCTTGTACTGGGAATAATATCCTTCATTTATTTTGAAAAAATGCAATCAACTATAAAATTATAAATCAAATGATTTACCTAGATTGTAGCCATGTCCTTTTTAGAGGAATTACTTCTCCTCTCTCTTTTCTTCACTTACTTGAGGTGGATCTGGATCAACGTGAGCAGTAGAAGCATATTGTCTTCCCTTCTTCTTGGTTGGGCAATTTCTTACAATGTGTCCATACTTGTCACATCTGAAGCACTGAATTTCTGAAGCATCTCTTCTTTGATGATCTGGATTGAATGGAGGTTTTTCACATTTAAATGTTTGTGAAATTTCTTTTGAATATTCCTTCCTTCTTTGTGTTAAGTGCAAGGGCATGATTTTCTTCTGAAGAATCTTCCACTCATGTGTTTCTAAGTCTAAGTTCATCTTGAGTGCAATCTGTACATAGTCGATCAAAGGTTGGTAGAGCTTCTCTTCCACTGATACTTTGAATGAAAGGCTCCCATGATTTTGGAAGATT
>ML787299.1:69144-103995 GCA_009831015.1 Picea engelmannii | reverse complement strand
GGAAAAGAAACTCTWCYAWWAAYYAAMAWMCATACCAATCASCAGAAAWWGACCAGCMACTWSAYAAMRRCAAATGCWGTAGGAGACAGAGTGTGGCATATAATTCTCATGCCAATGGTCAACTAAAGGTCGCWTRGGSTTCTATTRATTAAAATACWTACACAGCAGAAAMTGCCAGCCATACACAACACAACAACAAACRGAGAGACAGAAAATTTCATGCATCATAAACATAGGGTTTTGATCTTGGAAACTCAAACGGAGAGACAGAAAATTTCATGCATCATAAACATAGGGTTTTGATCTTGGAAACTCAAACGGGAAAACCAACATTTTTGGGATTTTCATTAAGAAGAATTGATCCGAAAAAGAGTGAGCTATGCACTAAACACCTCATGCATTGTTACTCACTAGAAGACACAAATTTGCAAATGACATAAACTCAACAACAATCTTTGCTCATGCGTGATCAGGCACCTCTTCCAAATCAGAAGAATTTTTGGAACGTTGAGCTTGGTTGGTAGCTCGAAGGCCAAGCATCCTTGTCCTTTCATTTTCCATTCTCCAACGTCCTTTTCTCCCACTTTGTCGTTTGCTGGCAGCATTCATTCCACTTCGAAGTTCCATTCATTCTTGTCTTCTTGTGTTTTAGCACTTGCATTGCCAATACTTGTACTCTCTCTTTGTTTTGTCGATTACTTGTAGGAGTTGAGTCTCATTCCATTCGTTGTTTGTTTCAGATCCATTTCGGATCAACAAGAGGGGTTATTATTTCCCCAGATGGAAAGAGATAAGAGAGGGACGATCAACACTAAAGGGACCAGATGCAGAGAGGGTGACTTAAAAGGAGAGGTCCCTTCCAACAAGCAATGGTAATACCTTTATTTAAGCTCATTACCTTATGGGATTTCAGTGCAAGCATATCAGCCAAGCAAGGCGCGAAGAATTGAAAGCAAGCGACTTGTATTAGTATTCCCCTCGCATAGAGATTTGTACTTAATTCTTTGTCATAGTGGGAAGGGGTCACCTGAACAGGCCCATCATATCTTTGGTTTACTTTGATTGAATAAGGGATGGGAGTTATTTGGGTTGGGTTCATTCATCATTTTCAAGGTTGATGGATTGATTTCTTAGGGTTGTCGTTCCTTCTCAGGGTTAGCTTAGCAACAGATTACGGTAGGGCAATCCCAAGGAGAAGGCGCAGTGCTATTACGCTAGTTTTCCCATTGTTTAGTATTCCCCTACATCACGACTCGCCATTGTAGTTTAAACCCTTGCCATTGTTAAACCCTGGTCCCTTGCCATTGTGAACAATAAACGAAGAAGTTTCAGCCACTAAACGGTGAACACGCCGGCGACCGCAGGTAACTTTGCATTTGCAATAGGGTTTGAAATCCCTTCGACCACCTCCGTAACTATTTCGCAAGTTCGTGGCATCTAGGTTTGAAATTAAGAACAATTAAAATACGAACAGTAAACCATTGCAGTGCTACTGCTCATTGCTGGCCTGTGGGACATGGGTTGTGGCTACGGTTTTTTCTCATTCTTGAATCTGAACAGTGACCTTTGAGCGACTGAGCGGCGACCCTAAGGTAAGTTCAAAACTTCGATCCGAGATTTAAATTGAAACTGGAATTTAAAGTTTAAACAATTGAATGGTATTTTTTTCCATTTGTTTTTAATGAAATCGCTCCTCCAGCCATGAGTAATTATGTAACCTATTTGGTTTATCAGGCCATGAGGGTAGGCGTAGGGTGTAGGTTGTAGCCATTATGTCATTATAGTCAGACTCGTAGATTTAACTCTTAAAAGTCTACTTCTCTCTCCAGACTCCAATGTCCAACCACGAATTCAACACTGAAATTTGAATTTTGAACAAATTTGCATCAGCATAGGTGGCAACCGAGTCTTCGGAAAAATCAGAAGTATTAATTATTTGAAATTTGAATTTTGAACAAATTTGCATCAGCATAGGTGGCAACCGAGTCTTAGGAAAAATCAAAAGTATTAATTATTAAAAAAACCTTCATTAATTGGTTTATTGATGCATAAACCTTTATTATGGCACCTCCAAAATCAACATCAACATTAGAGGGATGGAGATGTGGAAAAATTGGATGGCCCTATGAGACATCTAAAATGTAGATTATGTAATTTTGAATTTGTTGGGTTGTTAACAAGAGTGATGGACGACCTACTTTCTATCACTAATGGTAAAGGATGTGGTGTTGAAGGTTGCAAAAATGTGTTTGCAGAACTGAAGGACACTTCAAAAGGATTATGACAGATTGAAAAAGATCAAAAAGATGTAGGATAACAAAAGACAACGCATTCAAAGTGAGATTGACTAAATTATAGTTCATTTTCTGTATTTTCTTTCAGCATGGTTGCAACTGGAAGTTCATCTCAGCGAATGAAATCAAGTGGGACAACGACATTAAACACTCTTTGGAAGCCTGTACAGAAGCAAAAAGTTAATGATGTTGCGGCTGATATGTTTTTTTAATCTTCATTATTATTTAATGTGGCTAGAAGTCCTTACTTAATCAATTCATGTAAGATGATTGCAAATTTTGGAAAAGGTTATGTACCTCCTAGTTCGAAAACTATAAGGACTACTCATCTCAAGACATTATTCCATATATATATATATATATATATATATATAATCCAAGGGACGCATCATTTCATGGATGGTCACCATATGTTCTATATATATGGAACACTCATCATTGTAAAATATATTCATATACAATATTATCTCTTATGAAAAACCAACATGGTATTAGAGCGAGACTGGGCTTAACTCCCTCACAATAGGGCCCAGGAAAATAAGAGAGATAGCTTGGCATAGTTTTCAAAGTAAGTGACGAAGTACAGATGCATTATGGGGTAGTGGATGTCTTGGGGACATGTATCTATTTGAGAGCTACCCACAGGCCTTGGATGCATTGGCTGTGAAGTCACAAAGGTACACGTGACGAAGTACAGATGCATTGAGGGGTAGTGGATGTCCCAGGGACATGTTATAGTTATTTGAGAACTACCCATAGGCCTTGGATGCATTAGATGTGAAGTCACAGGGATGCACATGATGAGGTACAGATGCATTGTGAGGTAGTGGATGTCATGGTGACATGTTAAAGCTATTTGAGAGCTACCCACAAGCCTTGGATGCATTGGCTGTGAAGTCATGTTGTACTATGGATATCTGATGAGCTCGTGTGGCAACAAAGAATACATCCCTAGTTAAGAGGGATTGTTTAAAGTTTGTATACTTCATAGACAAGCTTTGGCATGATGAAGAATGTCTCCCTCGTTGAGAGGGAGTGTTGATGTTTGAACAACATCGAAAAGACATTCTTCCAGATACATATAATATCATATAATATATGACATGATATTTATAATACAAAGTATATATATATTATGCAATGGACGCATCCTTTCATGGATGGTCACCATATGTTCTATATATATGGAGCACTCATCATTGTAATAATATATTCATATACAATATCATCTCTTATGAAAAACCAACAAAAAGAGAGACTGACAAGTAGATTAAGAAAAATCAAAAAACCTTGAAAATAAACAGGTTGTACTATTATATCATATGGTTGGTCAGATATGAACCATAGACCACTAATTAATGTGTTCATTGGTTGCCCTAAAGGGATATTATTCTTTAAGGTAGTTGATGCATGAGGAAACAAGAAGACTTCTAAATACATTTTCAAGATTTTGGAGGAAGCCATTCTTGAAGTTGGGGAACAAAATGTGGTCCAAGTTGTAACTGATAGTGCTTCAAATTGTGTGGGAACTGGAAAGATAGTAATGGACAAATACAAAAAAATCTATTGGACCCATTGTGTTGCTCATTGCCTTGACTTCTTGTTGCATGATTTAGCAAAGTTTCCATGGATTAATAGGTAGTTCGAAAGGGGGAACAAATTTCTCACTTCATATTTAACCATCAAATCACATTGAGCTTGTATAGGAAGCAAGCATCTAAAGAGCTACCAAGGCCTTGTGAGACCAAATTTGCATCATATTACAGTACTCTCTAAAGACTAGTTGAGAAAAAAGCAAGTGTAAGAAGTGTTATCTGCAGCATTAAGTGGGGAAATTCTCACCTTTCAAAGGAAGCCAAAGGGATGGAGTTGAAACAAAATATTTTAGGCAATGCTTTTTGGGAAAGTGCTATGAAGCTTCTAAAAATATGTGAACCAATTATTGATATGTTTCGCATGGTTTATAATGACACCCCTTCCATGGGTTTTGTTTATGAGAGCATGAATTATTGTAAGGAAGCTATTGTAAAATCCTTTAACAACGTGGAAAATGAGTAAATGGAAATATGGGAGGTAATGGATGAAAGATAGAAAATGTTACATAGCCCTTTGCATGCAACAACTTGTTATTTGAACCCTAGATTGTTTGGTATAGAAAGAAGTAATGATGCAGAAGTCATGAGTGGCCTTTATGTAGCTATTGAGCGGTTGATTCCGGATCTAGAAGAATTCAGGAGGCTTAGAGAGCAGCATCGAGCTTACAAGTTAGAAGATGGGGATATTTGACTGCACTTATGTCACACCGGATAGGCCCAAAATTCCTCCAGGGACATGGTGGTAGTTTTATGGACCAAAGGTACCTAAATTACAATGTTTTGCAATTCATGTTTTGAGCCAAACATCTAGTACCTTTGCTTGTGAAAAGAATCGGAGTAGCTTCAACCATATTCAATCAAAGAAAAGAAACAAATTACTATCTACAAGGTTGGAAGACCTTGTTTATGTTCGCAGCAATTTGAAATTGGCTTTGAGTAGTGTGGCTAAAGATGCATCTAGTTCTTCTCAACCATGGTTTGGACCTGTTTTGAGTATAGAAAAAGATGATCTTAACATTGATGGTGACTCACTAGATGATCTTGGTGATGATTTTGATGATCACATTTCTAGTTCTATTGGCTTTATTGGCCATGTTCTCTTGATGATTTAGAGCTTTATGATGTTGCAAGTAGGCCATAAGAATATAAATTCTGAACATGTTTTAAATTTTGTGAAACAATTTGAGGGATTATAACTATTGGACATTATGGATTTGCTTTTAAATTTTGAAATCTAAAGAATATGTTCTACTTCGTTTTGTAATTTGTAAACTTGTAGTTGTAACTTGTACTTGTACTATATGTTCAAATTTTGATCATGTTTTAGAGAGATTATAAGTATTTGACATTATAATTTATGGATATCTAGATCTTTTTAAATTTTGAAGTTGAAGAATATGTTCTACTTCTTTTTCCAATTTGTTGATGTAGACTATATTGATGTTAATTTCTTATATATATATATATATATATATATATATATATATATAACCTAAAGTTGAATCTCATTCAAACCTCATTGGAAAATCCGAATCGAACATAATCGTTATTGAACCCAAACTCGAACCCAAACCATGTGACTTAGCTTGTACGTACAAAGGACTTGTGACATGCAAGTCTCATATGGATCATATCTTCCAAGCCCACACATTGATCCCCTTTGAAGGAAAGGTGAGCCATGTAAATCAATAAAAGAAAGTACAAATTTACAATATATATAAACCTACCAAGCAATAGTATTGCATGGAGAGAAATGCATACAAAATCCAATAAAATGTAAATGCAAAGGAAAATGTTACAGCTTGTTACTTCTTGAACTAGCACCCTCGTGAAGAGCTCCAACGCAAGTGTTAATTAGGGTAACAAAATGGGAAATGTGTCATTGTCACCTCATTACACTTTTCCCTTCACTTTAGGCCAACTCCTAAAAGTCGACAAGGGTATCTCTATTTATGAAAAGTAAACCTCTTTTAAGTGAATTATGGACATGCAAGCTTATGATTTATTTTAATGAATCCAAAATATATGCAACAAAACCATGCATTAGGATTCAAATTAGTGATTAAATGCCTTTAAAGATAAACAATTAGGAACACTATCATAAACCACAACCACAAGTATATCAACTTGAAAAAAAGGGTTAGGAGCTAGTGGATGTATGTGTGTGACAAATCTGATATGTAAACAACTTCATATTTATATTTATATTTATCCTTCAACAAATAAAACTTCAAGAGAGGCAAGAACCACCTTCAAACTACTTTAAGGCATAAAGAGTGAACTCAATTAGCATAAATCAATGTGTGCTTATGTTTACCAATTGATTAGATGCTGAGAAATGACAAACTTAGGGCTGTCCTTTGCCTTCTAAATCTGTTTTATGATAAATTAATGCAGTAATTCCATATTTGGAGAATGAAAAGACCATACAAAAGAGAGATTATGCACTAAAGCAAGAAGTATTGGATGTTTCCACTTGGACAAGAGATATGTTTTGCAACAACAGCCCAACAAATGTTAGATACAAGTTCTAAAGATATATAATCATGAACTAAGCAATTTGTAAAATAGATTGTGGGCCCCCTAAAGTTTTCACGTTAGCACTTGAAATTCACCAAAATAATTTTCAAAGAAAATATTTGCAATTATAAACACTCTAGAGATTAAATCCATCACTAGATATATAAGGTAAACTTGTAGAAACAATTTAAAAAATTATAAACACTTTAGAAATTAAATCCTCACTAGATATATAAGATAAACTTGTAGAAACAATTTAAAAAATTATAAACACTTTAGAGATTAAATCCATCACTAGATATGTAAGATAAACTTGTAGAAACAATTTAAAAATGAAATAGAGACTAGGTATGTGTACTTCAAGCACCAAACCCTAGCCTTAGGGTCCCACCAAATCTGATTTTTATTGCTGTAATTTAATTTCTAGATTTGAGAAATGCCTTAAATCAACCTGCAAAACGTTAGATAAAATCTTGAAGCTCAATTACATAGAGTCGTTTTGCCTTCTTAGAGTTGGAAATCAACAATTAAACACAAACCTTTGAATAAACTAGTCTAAGTAATGAAATGAATTGTTAACTTTACATTGGACTATAAAAGAAATCTAAATACAGATTTTTATTTGATTTTTTCTCGTTAGATAGATTTCTTTCTAAAAGAAAAAAGGTAAAAAACATGAATTTTTAGGGGTTTTTTTTTTTGTGGAGAGAAGCCAAGTGCATTTCTCCAATTAAGGCTTATTCGGTCAAGAAGTATCCCCTCTAACATTTGGTCACTTATATCTTTAGGATTAGGGCAAGAGATTAAAACCCTAAGAATAGACTAATCTCTAATCTAATCAATATAAGGTATGAAGACCGAGGCCCTATAAAATCTTCACCGACAAGATCGATTACGACTTAAATGATATACCTAAAACCCTTGTCAAAGAACCAAAAGAAAAACAAGACAAGAGATTGAGCACTTGCCAAACAAACAAAGGAAGATGGAAGAGATAGAAACCCTAAACGTCTTCCCTCCAAGTGATTAATTAACCCTTCAAATGGATTGATCTTGTTAGCTAGTAGAAGTCTTGAACATTTACAACTAATATTTGATGCACCAAGAAAATAATCAAAAAATTGAGAGCTCCAAGAATTGACACTAAAACCTAATAGGTAGATCTTCAACAAATTGTAATCTCAAATAATGTCCAACAACAACAAATTGAAATGAGAAGAGAACATTATTTATAGATCCTTCTCATTTTTATTTTCTCTCTCCCCAAAATTAGCATAGCAGAATCACAAAAAGTGACTTGTCATCCACACAATAAAGGAAACTAAAACGAATACAAGTAAAACATGCCACATGTACAATAAGACCCTCATGAAAAGGGGACGTCTCATAAAGATAGAGGGTGACTTGGTGAAGGAGCTCAACTTCCATCAAAAGAGGAGAATCGCAAAAAGTGATTTGTCAAGGAGACTAAGTCAAATACAAGTAAAACATGCCACATGTACAATAAAACCCTCATGAGAAAGGGATGTCCCATAAAGGAGGGCAACTTGGTGAAGGAGCTCAATGTTCCATCAAAAGAGTGTAATGGAAGCCTCAAAACATGGTGTGGAAGTCTCCCAAGCATGAAAAGTGCCAACATCTAACCGCTAAGTGTGGAACAACCTCATGGAAAGGGTGAGAAAAGCCTCAAAAGGTGGAGGGAAAATAATGCTCATAAGCCCTCAAAATATGCCTCCAAGGCATGACCATGTCCATATCTCATGTCAAGGCACCTCCATGAAGCATGGAAGTGACCCTTCAAGTAAAAAAAAAGGGGTCATAAAACCCCCAATGACTAAAGTGACATTCAAATGAGTGGAGTCGACCCTCAAAACAAGTGTCGAATAGCTGAAAAGATGACAAAATATGAGCATTCCCTCAACGTGGCATGTAGAGGTGACCCATACAAGTCAAAATAGCCCATATGTGCCTCAGATAAAATGACCAATGCCTTGGGCTATGTGTACTACCTTGTACCTTCAAAATTGAAACTACCTTAGAAAACATGAAATTGGAGGAGCATCTACAAAATCATCTCCAAGAGTAGATGGTCAAAGTGTGATATACACATAAGATAGGGGTCCATGCTTAAGTATAAGATAAGTGTGCTTTAAATAGGTATGACCACCTTTACAACATGAACAAGACTTTTACTTTACATACAAAGAAGTGAAAGAGACTAGCGGCTCCCTTAGATCATGTGTCCTAATAGATCCACCTCAAAATGTCTACATCTACCTAGATCATAAATGATCAACATGATAAGATAAGTGTGCTTCAAATAGGTATGACCACCTTTACAACATGAACAACACTTTTACGTTACAATGAAGTGAGAGAGACTAGCAGCGCCCTTGGATCATGTGTCCTAGTAGATCCACCTCAAAATGTTTGCATCTACCTAAATCATAAAGGATCAACATGACAAGATAAGCGTGTTTTAAATAGGTATGACCACCTTTACAACATGAACAACACTTTTACATTACATACAAAGAGGTAAGAGAGACTGGCATCTCCCTTAGATCATGTGTCCTAGTAGATCCACCTCAAAATGCTTGCATCTACCTAGATCATAAATGACCGACATGATGACAAGTTATTGACACGAAGGGGCAGTGAATTGGAGCCATAAGAGCAACGCATATCTTGAAATAGGGACTAAACGGACAGGCCATGACTAACCACTAGGGATCTAGGGATACCACCTAGGCCCTTCACTAATACATAGACATCTAAGCATGGCCCAATACAATACATGAGTACATAAATAACCACACTTTTGGTTCATCCTGATACAATGATATACATAATCTGCTCATATGATGGACCACATCTGGCAAAAACTAATAGGGTACACTAAAGTGAATCTGATGTGTAACACCGCTTAAATGAATGTTGTGTAAGTGTCATTTTTTGCTTTAGCGATTTTTTCACAATACAAGATCTAAGCATCATGTAACATTGTGTAATTGTGTCATTTTTTGCTTTAATGATTTTTTCACAGTACAAGATCTAACCATCGTGTAACATTGTTCATCGTTCGCACTTTCGTGAATTAAAATTTCCTGCTCACTATCTTGTATGTATCACTAGCAATATTAGTAGCTCAAATACTCTAGCAAGGTCCTGTTCTCGCTTTCCAGAGTTGTAAAAACATAAATTGTTATTCGAACTAAACTCATTTGTCTACAACAAAAACATATCAACCAAAGTTCAGAGAACCATAAATCCTACTTCGGAAAATGGCTTCAGCTCATAACCCAATGCTTTGATGATCATGCCTATTAGAATATATATATCATAGATTCTTTAGGTAAGGAAAGTCAATAAACAAGTATGCACCTTGATATGCAAGTCAATCAGAAAATCAAATTTTAAATTCGTTGTGAAACAAAGTTCGGAAACATAAGGATGTCCACTTGATTGATGTTTTTTTCTATGTCAGACTATAAGAACTACCAATCTTTGACTTGACGAGGTCATCAATCCTCTACACTGAAGTGTTTTCCATCCTAGCTTTGGATGGTGAAATACCTAGTAATTCTTGAGATGATATCATAGATTAAGCAATCATTACTTAATAAAAAATGGCAGTGTTTTCTATCCTAGCTTTGGATGGAGAAATACTACTAATTCCTGAGATAATATCATAGAATAAGAAATGGCGGGAGAGCCAAAGGTTTTCTGCTAAATTTTTACCACTTCAAAACAAATAAATCATTGGATGTACACCAGGAAAAATCACTATGTGAGATATGAGTGGTTTTGACTTATCAATCTTCATCGCATATACAACACCAAGTGTTGACAAAGCAGTACAATCCCACAAATTTGTACAGACTGTTGTAAGCTCACACCTGCACTCAGGCCAAAAGCGAAGTGCTGCTTGCTCACCATCTTTCCTTCATATCTACTAAAATTAATTACAATTATTGCCTGAATATGCCACGTTGTCCTAACCCTCACTGTGTGATAGGTTTCTGCCAATTCCATCTAGTCAACATGAAAAATATTTGCACTTATAATATCAGCTGAAAATCAAGAAAGAAATTCCAATAAACATTTTTCATAGCAGAGGCTGCAGCCAAATAAAGCAATTTAGTTAGTTATTTTCATTCAATAGAGACGTACATTCTAGCAAGAAAAGCAAACATCAGAAAGGTTTGAAAAATTGCAGCCCCGATTCTTTAGTCTTTAGAATATGAAATTTATTTCTATAGGGAAAAAATAGTATAATATTCTGTAAGTTTTCTCATTGATGCAAAAGGCCGCAAAGCAAGAAAACTTTTCTTAGTTCTAGATACATTACAGAATGCTAATACCATGTCTTAACTCTTCATGAGTTAGAACTAAAGCACTTTGCACATGCATCATGAATGGCCACTTTTTGTTACGAAGCTAGTACCGAGTAAGATGTGCTGACTCAATATCGTATTCCACTAATAAAATTAAACAAGCTTTGGTGCAAGTATATCTACAATTTTATAGTGCTTCTAAGAGAAAGGAACAAAGCTTTCATCTTAAATCTCACCTCTGAACCCACCCATTGCCAAGATCGTTCATCAAGAGTGAAACCGTTACCAGCAAAATGAATTGACTCTTCAAGAAGAATACACTCTCAATCGTGTTGAGATGGGCATACGACATAAGGGACAGTTCGACAAATTTTGGCTACAATTTCTACAGGTCTGTTGAAACAGAATTTATGTCACTGAAAATATAAAACTGAAGCATTTATGCAATGTTTTCTACCAAAAACAAACACAAAAATAACGATGTCCAGTTTTCTACATACTCACCATATGTCCACAACCAAATGCCATCTCTCTAGAATTTGTCAAACAAACAGGGCAAGCCTACATGAAAGATAAAACAGAATTTTCAGAACATCATACAGTTCCATAAATAGCAACAAATTGTACATTCAAAAACTAAACAACAGTAGATCATGTATGATGAACATACTGCAATAGAACTGGAAATCTCTACCTGTGACTGGCTTTCTGAACTCAGTCCTGCTGGGGAATTCTCTGTAGAACTGATGTTATGTGAAGCCGTAGATTGGAAGTTTGTGGAGTCTGGAAGGCTTGACGGGGCAGCATCATGCTGAATAGTTGGCAAAGGAGGATTACGTGGCACTATATTTGGAACCCTTCCTATCTGATGACTGTAAACAGGGAGCATCAAATTAAATTTCCTCTGGAGTAAAGAAACAAGAAGCAGAGCCACCCTTCAGAAGACATTACATTAGTGAAGTTGGAATTAGACAAGTACCCCAAAATTTTGAGTTCAATCGTTGCTTTATACTGAGTTGGGATCTCCATAAGTGCAGCAAGTGCAAATGCTGCTTCTTTCGCTGATTGAGGAAGATTTTTTGACATAATGCTTGTAAAGTTCACAAACTGCAAAATGGATGCAACTTCCAAATCAGAGCCTAACATGTATATTTTTCCCGAGGACCATTGTGCCCCATTAGAATGGTGACTACATGAAGATAGAACTTGTAAACAAAAGACTGGTATGACGAGGCAAAAAACATGTTGACTATCAAAGTAAACTCCAAACAAATCAAGCACCCAACTGAGAACATTTTAGGGCGGAAGTAGCACTTCAGGTGAAAGCTATGATCCATGCATAACAAACTACTGGTCATACTGATGCATTAAACTTGTTCACCGGCAGAGTGAACTTGTATGACTTTTATGAACAAGACAGACACTAGATTACCTCACTAGGATTATTACAGACATGAGGAAATAACCCTCAACTTTATTAATCAGGGATTTAAAAAGCCTTCTTCCTCAAACCACTAGATTCAGCTTGCAGGTTAGGAATCCCACAGCCACTCCTTCTGCCACTCTCTATCACACACGAAAGCATGCAATTGCACACATACACCCTCTGTCTCCAGAAGAATGGAACTGGTGAAATTGTGGGCTGCAGCTATTAATCTTTTCCACTTAAATCGTAACTAGCATATCGCTATATTCCCATTCACATAATTATAGATGGATGGAAATAAAAAGAGACATGACATATAAGTTTAAATGCGGCAACATGGCACCTGAAAATTGTCAAATTCGCGGCGGGGCAGTTTATCATCAAATTGCCGCATCATATCCCAAGGTCCATCACCAACTCCAACCAGTATTATTGATAATGGATAACGACTGCACAATTAGAAAGATGTAAGAATTACTTCAGTTTCAGACAAACCCATAAGCATTCCTCTATATAGTGCAATGTAGGCCCTGTGACATACCTTGCATTAGCTATAGCTTCAATTGTCTTCTGTTCTTGTGGGCTTAACTGCTCAGGCCTTGTATCACTACTCCTGGTTACCTGCAAATGATCAGGTCCATTGAAAAGCAATAATATGAGATGCACTGATACCAAATTTCAATCGTTAAACATGAAGTTTTTGGATGATAGGAGAAATTATGGAAAGAGTAAACCACATAAGTGTAATATATATGAATGAAGCAAGAAGCTACAAGCTCAGGAAATGAATTCCAAAAAGATTATATAGAATGATTTCACATTGTTTTACTCCAGACCAAATGAAAAGCAAATGGCATCTTGAATACCTGTCCATCTGCAATAATAACAAGAACATGATACTGACCGCCACTTGCTTCCACAATGTCCATTGAAGCCTCAACAACTGGAGCAAAAGACGTTGGACCTGCCACAGATCAATAAGAGAGATCATGTGTCACCAGATAAAAATTTGGCACAAGAAAGCATTATTTAGTTCTCTTTTAAGTTTTTACTAAACAAGGAACAGAGTGAAACAGAACAGAAATGCCATCTTTCCTCAATTCATTGCAGAGAAGTCAACATATCAAGCAGGGATAAAATTTTGTTCATGATTATGCAACTTGGTACACCTCCATGTTGACTTAATTTACAACATTTTATACGATGATATTCCTCCATTTGCAAATTTAGGGAAATCAAGAACTAGGCATATTGTTATATTTGTGTTTGTCTATCGTGATTTAGAAGAAAATTAAAATGTCAATGCAAAATGAGTGTAATGTATGTCTTGTCTCGAGGGCCCTGAACATATTTGCATCTAGTAACTTTTACACCTTATCAAGTTCACAACATTCAAGAATCATGTACTGGCATTCTTAAATATGTGAAAAGCTAGTTCTTTTTTTGCTGAGAACTAGAAATCAATGACAAATTAGACCATTCATATCAATATAAAAGTGGAGTATACAAAGATGAGTCATGTATACAAAGTTCTAATTTTGATCTACTGAGTATTAATGTGGATTAGGGCATTTATAGTGCATCCCTGTAATAATGTCACTGGGGTTCCGTAGTGATAATGCACAGGATGTGGTCATTTGTGACATGCACCATGAAATTGCTTCATTAATAAGAGGTGTTTCAGGACCTGTCTTGAGGCTCGTAGAAAAATGTTAACTGGAAGTAAAATTACAAGAGTAGACTGAGAAACAAGAAATAACTTAATAAGTGCATGATTTGCAAAGAAAGAAATATCTACAAGCAGAATTTTAGTTTCTATTCATCTTGATTCCCGATCTAATGAGAAATCTAAGCGATCTTTCAAACCTTTTAACGACACCAGAGATCAATGAAATTCAAGAAACCATTTATTAGATGATAAAAGTAGTCAACCAAAGAATGCATATTCACATATGGTTGGATTACCAAAAACAAAGAAGACTTGTGAAATTATGCATGGCAGGGCTAGACATCATTTCAAATTAATCATGTTGTGTCAAACCAACATGCAACCAAGTAGCTAAGAATTTATAGTTTTTATTTCAATAGAATGAATATATAGATGATTAGCGGATCTATATAGTGGCAGGTTCACTCCTAGCAGGATGATTAAGCCAGTTCAAATGTAGTTTATTTGAGATTAACAAAATTTTGCAGGAAAAGCTAACCATCCGCAAACTACTAGTTAGACTAAGGGCCATTATGCACAAGAAGAATAAGATTCTAACCACAGTTTCTACATTTCACACAGCACTCATTTCTTTCATGCTCAACTAAGATTGACTTCAGTCTGCAGATTTTAGTACTCTGTTAAAGTGGCCTGCAAGGTAATTAAGAATTTATTTCTAGTTTCAGTTTATTATGATTTAGCTATTTTACTTTAACTTGAACTGACACACCACACTGGGCAAATGGCCTAATATAGACAAAAACTGATGATGCTTCCCACATGCTGCTCAGCTCACTCTCCCTTAATGACTATGGTGCTTGACCCACAGAAGGTAACTTGCTTCAATACTTCATATTAAGTGTTAATGCCTTATGTGCTTGTCATGAAAGTAGTGATCAAGCGGTTGAGTCGTATAATGGATCATGATGCTCTAAATTTGTGCCTTTTGCCTTGTTTCACCGTGGTGGTTATCATCCCCTCCTAGATAAGTGTTGTCACTCTTGGGTAGAGTTGTACTACTAGGGGGCTTTGATAGGGGTAGCGTGTCCATATCCTGATCCATGCATAACATTCTTCAGTTTTTCCAATCTCCATTGTCCCCGCTTTTAAGTTGGTGGTCATATGTCACACATATAGGTTCATGCTTCATAATCCCATGAGAAAAAGAAGCTTGAATGCTCAAGGTTGATGCAGCTATATATATATATATAAGGAAAAGAACAAAGTGCTAAAATCAAAATGCAAATCAAATGAAAGAAAGAAATGACTAAGGAAAGGAAAGCAAGAGCAATGCCCCCTCATTATGAGGCCATTGCCCCAAGTCCTATGCAATGAATTCATATCCAAAAAAAGAACTAAATGAAAGTCAAAAGCCAAAAAAGGTTGGATGAATAAAGAAAAAGGAAAACAGGGGTTCGGAAAGACACTGTGCCGAGGAATGGGAAACCCATTGCATAAGTGCTCCCTCATACAAAGGAACTCATGTGGATGAATATCTTACATAACCTCACATGACTATTCACGCCATTCATGAAGTTAAACCTCACTCCATACCATCTATCATCACACATGCTCCTTGATGGGTTTCTTGCAAAATACTTCTCCTCTTGAGTACCGGTACATGTAATAGAGGCTAGCGATAACCCTCCCATACCTAAACTTGGAAAATTGTATGAATACTATGAGTTATTGTGAAGTTTGAAGATGATGCTTAATGTGATCTACCTAATGGCATTTACATTTGACATGAGTCACTTTTTATGTTGTATTGAACTTGTGTACATGCCTCCAGATTGATAACTACACTGGGTCACTTGAGGCCCTCCTTGGAGGATGTAATTTGCATTCACATGACATAGATATGAGCCTTGGTCCTTTGAAGAACAATGAGGGGCTACCTGCACACTTGCGGGATGACGTCCCACCTACTATTGAGATTGTCCCACTTCTTTTGGAGGACATTGGGATTTTTGATGATATAGCACCCTTGTAAAGAGGACATGGCAATTTAGAGGGGACATTCCACCTTTTGATGAGATGTTACACCTTTTGGGATGTGATATGTCACTTGGAGAGTGAAACGTTGCACCCTTTGGAGGGAACATTGCACCTTGGAGCCCTTACACATTACTTTTGAGTGGTCCACTTTTGGAGATCATACATGTCACATGTGTGACCTTTATCATGCATTTATGGAGGATGACTTAGCATTGGAGCACTTTTACTTCACTTTGGGAGCATCATTGGGGTCTTGTTGACCTATCCACTCATGTATCATGGATTTTTTATGTATTGTGGTCTTATCCTAGGGTTTGGAAAGAGATAAAGGCATTACTATATTTTTTTAGGGCTTTGCTAAGAAAATATTGTTATTTTAATGAGAAGGGTACCAGATCTCTCATATAAATAAGAGAAGCACTTCTCACTTGAATCATTGCTAGAATTTGTGGAGAACAATTACTTGTCTACTTTTCTTCTTCTATATTTTCTATGAATGGAGAACTAGAGCGGCTTCTTGAGGAGATGCCTTGTGGATTGCTTTTAAGTTTTGAACTTCCATGGATGTTCTTGGCTAGGGTTTTATGGATGAAATCATTTCTTGAGTAAGTGGTCTCACTTAATCTTGTTGGATTTTGTTTATGGATGATTTTAAGTGTAGTTGTACTTCTCTAGTGGTGGTGGTGCACTCTCTTGGTGTCTTTCTTGAACAAGTCCCTTCTTCAAAACCCATGTAAGATTACTATTGGAGTATCTTCCCTTGAACCATCTTGAAGTTTGCAAGGTACTAGGTGGATCTTCTAGTGTTTGTAGTGGACAACCCTAGATATCACCCTAGATCTACTTACAACCTCTCAAGGGAGTCCTTATTGACCCCATATGGCCCCCAAAAAATAGTAGGCACTAGTCTTCTCCCATCTAGTCAATCTAAAATTCAAAACTTCAATTTTTATCTTTGTTTTAGGATAAATCTAGGGCTTGTTTAGCCTACATTTAATTTTCATCCATCAAAATCCCTAGACGTCTAGGGTTTTCTTAGATATTTTTGACCTAAAATCTTAGGGTTTTCTAGCATGTTTTTTATCTAAAATCATCTCTCTTGGAAAATCATCATATCTAGTTTGTATTACAGCAAGTTTAGGGCTAGGCATCTTGGTTTTATTGGTTGTTATATGCTTTTAGATTTTCAGAATTAATAAGTTACTTGAACCCTAGTTGTATCCATTGTTTTAGCCCTAACTTTTACTTCTTTATAATCTGTTTAAGGGGCTGAATTGTATAGCTGTTATAATTTGTCTTATGCTGCAATTTACTTATCTTTTACACAAGATTTATAACAAACATAAGTAATTTTAAGATTTGAGTTTTATAACAAACATAAGTAATTTTCAGATTTGTCTTGTTTCGGGATTGTTTTGCATTGAATAATAACTTGATAAACCCCCCTAACTCAGCCTTAAAGCTATCAAACCCAAATTTGAAATTTACCTCAAATAACCACCTAATCCAGAACTTATTTAATATATCTAGTTGGTGATAAATTGGGTAGATATATAGGAGACCTTAGTCTTGATTGTGTCTTTCCTTAGGAATCCTTGAAGCTACTAGGGAAGCCTCCTTTATGTTGGATTTATCCTTCACTAAAACGAGGGAAGTTGTTGCCTAGGTGACAGTGGTAACACTTCTAATGTTCCACTCATTTTGTACCTTGTGAAGGCTTTGCACTAGGGTGCAAGATTGTGTGATAACATGCCCAATATTATTAAAATAGTCATTGGATGCTCCGTTAGGGTTAAACCAATCGGAGAGACTAAGCAGTGGTTGAACTGCGGAGTAATAGCAATAATGCAATCGATCTTGACTCAAGTATCTTGTTAGCAGACAGGAATATGCTTGTGTTTTGAGTAATCATTGTATTCATATTTTTCTATTCTTAGTGATCCTTAGCACCCTTTCTACAACCATACTTAGAGATTTCTTACTAAAGAACGAATCTGAGATCCTCAAATTGTTTTGAGTTAAAGGGCGTTTGTCTGTTATTTGACTGTCTGATTCACTTTAACAAAAGTGCAATGGGCAAATTAAACGAGTACTGAAATGTGTCAAAGGACATTTCATCACTCAGGTGATAAGAGCAGAACTAATTGTTAGTAAATACAAGTCTAAGTAGCAAGTTCAGTCGATGTCACAGTTATCTTTTGCAATGTAGCCTTACATGGTATTTTAACAAAGAGTCAAGAATAGATGAAGAAAAGTAATGAACTATGTGATTGAAATGGGTTTTCAAAACTAATGAATGCACTTTTATGTTTCTATTGTAGAAGCCTCACAAGGGCTCACTATGAAGGTAAGTCTAAGCTTTCATTTTTGGACCTAGTACCTAAAAAGGTTCAAGTGTATCAGGGGAAACATATGAACATTTTCAGTATCAAGTTCTGAAAAAGATTTTACTCCAAAAGCTGCAACATGATACAACTTAATGTTGGAACATTATCCAGTGTTTTAACATTTTTTCCTTGCGTAGTGAAACAACTATGGAATAAGGATATGTTATGTACCAAAAATATCAATTGTCCTGCAATTACTTGCTATTGATTATTGAGATTCATAAGAAATAGTGAGAGATTTGAATGGAACCAACAAAAACCCAAATTCTGCAATAAAGAGAAAAATAATCAGCACTAAGGCAGCACAACACTCTGAAGAGAACTCAGTCAAGACAAGTGCAACCCTAGAGAGAGGGAACCCAAGAACAAGTGCACTAGAGAGAGAAATAAACCCAAGCACAAGAGAGTGCAACACTTTATAGGTGCCACTAGGAAAACCACTTTTTTAAAACTGAAAAAGAATCAAATGATGTTTGAATTACAAATGAGAGTTGGGTACATATACACAACTCGAGAGGTAGAGCGCTTTCCCCAAGAGGATTTATGAGCCTACATGCACAAGGTCAGCCTTAGCCAAACCTAGAAATATACTAATGATTATAATATAAGGTTGGATGTGGATGAATTACATCTATCATCTTTCTGAATTATGATTTTGGACTGCGGAAACCCTAGGATGGTGAGGTTTAGGCCGCAACAGCTATCTGGTGGCCTCCCTTTGTGTGCGGGTGTTTATCCGGCTTAGTATGCAGTTTGCTGAAGACTATTTGGACTTGGAGGAGGAGCTCCTCGACTATAGTATAGACCCTCTGGCTGGACTGGATATTTGAGGAACGCCAGCTGGCAATAGAGCATCCCCGCTGGAAGATACTTGGCAATTATGGGTCAATCTGGGTCAGATGCTTGGCAAGGTGCTCTTTGGCAAGGTCAATCTGTGGAAGATGCTTGGAAATTGTGGGTCACCAACGTCTCTACCCATAGCATCAGGGCTCTTCCTCTACTTATCTGATGGGGCACTTGGCTGGCTAGAAACTCTGCAATTTTCCGCGATAAATCTATCCCCCCAGAAGTCCATTGCCACACAATGCCTCAGCATCCTAGCTCACTTTCCTCAGGAAAAAGGGAGAGCACCAATCAGGCCAGTTCGGGAGGAACTAGTGGACTGCACCAGGCCTTGGGCTTTCTTTGATGGTGCCTCACAAAACAGAAATCAGTCTTGTGGTGGACAGGCTGTCCTTCATCTATCCGATCAAGTTTCCTACAAATTAAAAATGGGATTGGGCCAAGGCACAAATAACTTCACAGAACTGATGTCCCTAAAACTGCTCTTACTCTTTGCAAAGTAAAAGAATGTATCTTCTATACAGATTTTTGGAGACTCCCTCAATGTTATAAATTGGGTCCGGAAAACTCAGCAGTGTCACAATATCTACTTGCTTCCCATTCTTGAAGAAGTCCAAAGACTTGTGGTTTCTTTTGACACTCTTTCTTTACATCATGTCTACAGGGAAAGGAATATGGTTGCAGATCAGCTCTCTAAAGAAGGCATCCAGTTGGGCCTTGGGCAATGGTTGATCGTTGAAGACAACAAGGGAACCTTTTATGAATTCTACCACAAGCCCTTTATAGAGCAGCGACTCATCTCAGCTTCAGCCGCATCCTGATTCCCTATATCAGATCTCTTTTTTGCTACATATATTACACTATACACTTGTGACTCTTGGCGGCATAATCTACAGCGGTTTCCTTTTGGCTAGTACTGTATTCCGGTTCTTTTTTTTGTACAGATATTTTGTCTTTCTATGAAATAGCTGGAACTCCTTCTGTTTTATAGTCAGAGAATGTATTTGTTCAGAGCTCTCTCTCTGAAAATCCTTTTTTGGATCTTCTTTTGATGAGGCAAACCACTGCCTAAAGTATGCAGCAAAATACATGGGTATATGTATTCTTCAAAATGTAATTTTCTTTCATATTTGATGAAAAAATATGTTTTTTTCTAAGGGAAAAAATAAGGTTGGATGTGGACAAAAGTGAAGCTTGCACCATTTTCAACATCCCCCCCTTAAGCTAAACAAGGGGCCACAAAGAAAAATGATGACTACAAAAGAGGGTGTGTATAAAAACCCATCTTAATATAAGGTCAATCATGACCAAAATGTAAACAAGAGTGGGTTTATAAATACCCAACTCAATATAAGGTCCATTGTGGCCGAAATACAAATGAAAGTGGGTGTATAAATACTCAACTCAATATAAGGTCCCTTTTGGACAAAATACAAAAGAAAGTGGGCATACAGATACCCAACTGAATACAACGTCGATTGTGGCCGAAAATGAAGATTAGGCCCCTACTTTCAACGTCCCCCCATAATCTAAACAAGGGCCACATAGAGAAAATAGTACATCACAAGATTCGCATCCCCCCTGATGTTGAAAAGAGGCCACATAGAAAAGAGATTACATATTACCCCCCCCTAAATGCCATATCTCCCACACCAATGCTATTCCACAAGTTGGTGAAGATGGCCCCTGGCAAAAGTATAGAAGAAGAGATTTTTACAAAATGGGATATGAATGAGTCATCAATAAGGTCCTCATCATCAACACATATCCGGACAATCAATGTATAAATACTCAACCCAATATAAGGTCCCTTTTGGACAAAATACAAAAGAAAGTGGGTGTATAGATACCCAACTGAATACAAGGTCGATTGTGGCCGAAAATGAAGATTACACCCCTATTTTCAATGTCCCCCCATAATCTAAACAAGGGCCACATAGAGAAAATAGTACATCACAAGATTCGCAACCCCCCTTAATGTTGAAATGAGGCCACATAGAATAGAGATTACATATTACCCCCCCCCTAAATGCCATATCTCCCACACCAATGTTATTCCACAAGTTGGTAAAGATGGCCCCTGGAAAAAGTATAGAAGAAGAGATCTTTACAAAATGGAATATGAATGAGTCATCAATAAGGTCCTCATCATCAACACATATCTGGACAATCAATGTAGGAGAAGTGTTCGAAGTAACACATAGGATCATAATGTGAAGGAGAGAGATCCAATAAAACATGTTGAGAATATTCTATAGGTGATCCATTTGTAAGAAGCAATGGAAAATATCCTGATGGACCGCGAGTAGGAACTTCATCAAAGATAACATCTCTTCATTTAATCTCACCTTGATAACCCATTGATCTAGCCTAAATTCCATCCTTTTATTGATGTGGGTGATGCATGTTACCTCCCAGGTTCTCACTTGGTGCAAAAATCCTAATCACGAGTGTGAGACCCCAAGGGAAACTTAGGCAAGCTACCCATTGTCACTTCAACAGCCTTGCCTTTCTCACTCGAGAGTCGAGACTAGTTGGAATCTATCCTAGGAGGGCTTCCCTATGGTTGACTAAGCTCAATTCGTGTAATATGGAGTGGGAGCAAAAGAGAGCAAAGGATTTTTTTTGTGTTTTTGGGATGGTGGATGAAAGGGAAGACCAGTGCCTTTGTATTCTTGAGCTATGGGGTCATGCATGCAACTTAGAAGGGGGTTCTAGAAAAGGATTAGGGGCTATAAGCAGCCAAGTGATGTGCTCTATAACAACCCTAATTTGGTTACTATATTCATAGGGTCTATATAAAATCCACAACTCAAGGCAATCATAAGGGTGGCCCATACCAAAGACTATCTACATATGCAATGGGAAAATTAGACCAAGTACATAATACTTTCATCTTGAAGTTAAGCAACACAAAACGAAGATTAGAGAGGAGTGAAGAAACCAATTACCCTATCCCTTTCCAATGTAGCAGTCGTGCTCATATATGGCCCTTGATTGACTCTAGCATCCATAAACCTACAAAATAGAGCTTACAATGGTGCACCTAGAACAATATGCCACACATAAATAAATTTTATATACAATACTCAATAACTTAAACAAAAATAAGACACATTTATTCCAATGCTTAGAGCTCTTTCACTCACACCAAAATCCCACTTACAAATGAAGAGAGTAAACCCTTATATAGGTTTCAACTCTAACTCCATCAACAATAAATAATAATTTTGTTCTTCTAGATCCATTAGTCCTCCTAGAAATATCCATAAAATAATTCTCTCAACAACTTGCTTATTAAAAGTAGCAAGAAGTTTGCTGAGAACTTGAGATCCACAATTTCCTCTAAAAGGTTAGAATAAATATTCAAGGAAAACAAATACAATGAAGCTCTCTTCTAACTAACTCCAATAGACAAGTCAATAGTAATAAACTATGGAGTTAGTTAAAACTATATCCCCTAAATAGAACAAGCTAGTGGGACACTTTCCTTGATTGAGGGTTTGACCATGTGACATCCTCAAAATAGAAATATAGATCCTTCTCCACATGTGCACCCTCCTAGATGAATGTGTACAAGAACCTCATGAATGAATGCTCAAGATAAGTACCAAGTAACGAACTACAACCACACGTGTGGATTCCATGACTAAGTCGCTCCATGAAGTGTGATGTAGAATGTACAATAAAGTCTCCATGTGGTAAGTCTACATCATTTCAAGGTATAGGTAATGGTGGAAGACCAAATAGATGCTCCAAAAGTGTGGACACCCTCATCAAAATGGTATGGAGAAGTGTGCAAAACAACCTCATCTATATGCATGTACAAGTGTGCAATCAACCTCCTCAAGTGGACATCTTCAACAAATGACATGGAGACATGTGAAAATAACCTCCTCAAGTCCTCATCATGGAAATAGATGCATAAATAAGTGGAGCGCTAAAGCAAAATGGACCATAAATGCTTAATCTCCAAGATAACCAACTCCAAGAAATATGCAACAAAATACTCCATGTAGCAAGTGTGGCCCCAAATCACCAATAGATCAATGTAAATGGAGTGGACTAGCATAGAATAGACAACAAAAACCATGTGCCTAGTCATCAAAAACCACAACAAGCTCCACACTTGTGGAACAACCACTATAAATAGAAAATAGCCTTGATCCATGAGAAATGCCTCCAACTATGTGCAAGCAATGGAGAGCTCCATGAGAATGAGGTGTAAAGTCATCATAAACTACAACCTCAACATGAAAATAAAACCAAGAAGCCAAGCGCTCAAGTGATGGAGTCAATCTATGCAACAAGGAGTGGGTTGGCCCCTCCAGAGTCCAACCATAACATGCATCCTAAAAAACCATAAAGGAATGGAGTGCTCCATGAAAAGGAGTGTCTATCTCATAGAATATCACGATATGACCTCGATAGACACCTAAAACTCCACGGTGCCCTCACCCAAGATGCCATGTCATCCACCTCCATCCATAAGCTAAAAACTGTGCCAAATGCTGGAAATCCATGAAAGAAGGGAGTGCTCACTAGAATTAAGTATCTATCCCATCAAGTATGACCATAGAAACATAATAGACATTAAATCCTAGGGCGCTTTGTCCAAGAAGTGTGGTGGCATCAACCATGCCAATGATGCCTAAAACCTTAGGTTGCACCAAGTAGTATGTATGAAATCCAAAATAAGGTGAGCAAAATGAGTATTTATTAGTTCAAATATCAAATAATAGACACCTCAGGTACTTGGGCACTCTATCACAAGACCACATCTCATCACATCATCACAAAACCCTAGGGCGCTCCAAAGTATGGCAAGGAGGTGAGCGCTCTACAAAAATGGTTGTTTATTGTGTCTAACATCATCATAAAGGTAGAATAGTCATGTCACATGCTAGGGCGCTCTTCTACAAGTAGCAAGTATCATGCATGAAGTGGCAAGAAAGAGGGTGCTCCATGGAAATAATATGTATAGGAGGAAGGTGGGAGCTCCATGAAGTTGGTTGTCTATCCTTTCAAGCATCATCATAAGAGTACAATAGATAATTAAAATACTAAAGTGCTCCTCCAACCATAACCATATCTCATCATACAAACATGAAAGGAGAAATACCATGAAGCAAGGAACTAGCCATCGTCAAGCAAGCTGATCCAAAGGCATGAGGACAATCAATAGATGAGTCATCGAACAATATCACATCATAGCACTGAGGAGCATGTCATCACCATCAATGAACACTAAGGAGTATGTCACCATGAAGAAAGCAACATGAACCAAGACACTCAACCACATAATCCACTAGATCAACATATCATGCAACATCATGGAGGATCATCACTATGCTAAGAAGTATTATCCTCAAGCAAAAATAAGAGGTATGCATCTCAATCTCATCATAATCCCTGCAAATTACCCCTAAAATACATGTTATGTGATGACAATCACAATTTACCACTCATGCCAATATGAGGGGTAATAATGCAGATAATAGAAAAAAGATTGGAAAATGAATCCATTAGGTTCAATAACAACGCAATAAAGAAGCCTCCATAAGATATTCAAAAGTTCCCTTGATAGGCCCAAGAGAAAGAGAGTTATGAGGGTCCATCTCCTTTCGGAAAAAACTTGCAGTGCGCCACCTTTTGTTGCATGACAAGGGAAGGAAGAATGTGTTGGCCTTCAAGGTGGGTTTAAACCCTAGGAAACCCTAGAAAATAATTTTGGCCTTGAAGGAGGCTTTAAACTATATGAAACCCTAAATAAAATGATGATCCAAAAAAACATAGTTTTGCAGCCACAAAGAAGCCTTGGAGAATGCCATTAGCCAAAAATATTTTAAATCAATTGTTGACCAAGTAAGTGAGCTTCGCACCACCATGTTGAGATTCATAAGAAATAGCAAGAGAATCAAGCAAAAACAACATACACCTAAATTTTGCAATAAAGAGAAAAACAAGCGAGTACTAGGGCAGCGCAACACTTGAAGAAAATTTAGCCAAGAGGAGCGCAACCTTAGAGAGAGAGTGAACCCAAGAACAAGTGTGCTAGAGAGAAATAAACCTAAGCACAAGACAGTGCAACACTTGATTAAGAATGAAAAAAAATCACATGATGTGTGAATTATACACGACATTTGGCTATATATACACAACTCAAGAGGTAGGGCACTTTATGAATGAAAAATAATCACATGATGTGTGAATTACAAATGATATTTGGCTATATATACACAAGTTAAGAGGTAGGGAACTTTCTCGAAGAGGATTTATGAGGCTACATGTAAATGCTTGGCCTTAGCCAAACCTAGAAATATGATAATGATTACAATAAAAGGTCGATCGTCCATCGTTGAAAGTGAAGCTTACACCATTTTCAACATTGACTAGGTTTGCCTATACTATAATTATGTGCATTTCTTTTGGAAGTGTTTCAAGAAAATGCCTCGAGACATTGCACCACAAAGAGCTTCCTTTAGCTTAGCCACCAAGTCTAAGGGGCAACTATTCCGCCAAAATTACCAAGGACTTGCACCTAAACTTATCCCTTTGAAACTCACATCGTATAGGTGGACCAAATCACAAAGAAAATGGAACCCTGGTGGACAATTGAACACTCCACCAACCTCACCATTGCACCAATGCCCAATTGGCCCATTTTTGTTGTTAAGAATTCAGAAAACAAGTCACATAGTATTCTTTGATTCCAACTAAAAACAATATCAACGGGAAAATGGGACTTCTAATACATTTTTGCCATAAAGAGTGCAAATCAAAGTGGGACACATTCTCAAAGGAAGTTGAATTTCTATGATGTCAGGTATGTCTAAGAAGCATCATATACCAACTCAAGAGCTCGAGCACTTTCTCAAGAGGGGTTAGGCATTCCAGGTCATCCTTAGCCAAACCTTGAAATATAAAATGACTACAATAGAAGGTCATCCAGCAGTGGCCAAAAGTGAAGCTTACAATATTTTCAATATTGTTTAGGTTTTCCTACACTTTAATTATGTGCATTCTTTTGGAAGTGTTTCAAGAAACATGCCCCAAGGTGCTGCATCACAGAGAGTGAACTTCCTTCAATTTAGTTACCAAGTCTGAGAGGCAACTACTCTGACAAAATTGCTTGGGACTTGCACCTAGATTTATCCCTTTGAAACTCATGTCATACAAGTTGACCAAACCAAAGAGAATATGGAACCTGTTGAGAAACATAGCTCGGATAAGAACTTCCACACAGATTCAATGTGAACATGCGAGAAGTAGTTCGAGATATTCCTATTTTTGAAAAGTAATTCTATTTTATAATTCACTTTTGTAAAAAAGTGAAAAGTCTTAGATTTAGTTGTTGAGTCTAAAAAGTGTTTTCATGTGTGCATGACTTAGACTAATCTCAAAAATAAATTGAAGTTTTGGTCACAACGAAAAGTATAAAGACAGGTCAAGATAGAGAGTTCACATACAATTGAACAGTTAAGCAGGTTGAGCAACCAAGAAAGAGAGAGAGCAAGGATTCAGGCAGAAGCGAATTCGAATAGTAGGTACATGGCATACATGGATTTGTACTGTTCCATACAGCCATATGGAAGTTCATACAGTCGTACGAACATGACCGCACGGATCGGTACAGTTGTACGTGTTAAATTTGGCAACAACGACAGTCATTCTCCAATGAGAGGCCATATGGGCCACCCTGAGGCTAGCCAGGGAGATTTGGAGAATCAACCAGTCTTGTGAGGTATTGACAAAAGACGTGGGGGATGTACAACCTCTGTGATCCAAACCAAAAGTCAGGACGAACGAGATGCTATGTAAGTCTAATGCAAAAGTCAGGGGGGAACGTACAACCTTTGTGAGCATAGACAGTCTCGTGCAAAAGTCGAGGGGAACGAACAACCTCGGTGAGCATATACAGACTAGTGCAAAAGTCAGGGGGAACGTACAACCTCTGTGAGCCTAGTCAAGCCTTGTGAGCCATGAGCAAAAGTCAAGGCATCTAGCAAAAGTTAGGTTGAACGTAAAATTCCTATGAGCTAGAAACAAACGATCTTCCTAATATTGCAAATGATGTAATGTATTGATCTAGTGCGTTGGCACGTGTAACACCTTCCATCATGAAGAAATTCGAATTGCTTTGTAAAGAGTCAAGTTGTAAAAAGTCAAAGTTGCATGTCTAGATCAAAGTCAAAGTTGTCATTGCATGTAGCATGCATGCATGTTGCATGTTACATGCATGTCTAGTTGCATGTTGCATGCATGACATGTATTGCATGCATGCATGTCATGTGCATGCTAAGGAGTTCACATGCATATAATGTCAAGGGCGACTTCCTAACTGAAGTGGTAAGTTCAGTTCTATTTTTGACTGCTGAGTTAATGGTCAGTTCTAATTCTGATGACTGAGTTAACTTCAGCACGCATTCACTTAGGCCATTTCACGCCATCTCCTCTCTACCTCTCCACTCCTATTTAAGCAAGAGGTCGACCCTCTCTTCTACACAATTGTTATGCAGTGTATGAGTGAGGAAGAAGAGTGATATATCAGTCCATAACAGAGTGGTAACAGGTGCGTATCAGTCCAGCTTAAAGGCAGCCATATCAGTCCAATAACAGGCCGTTATAACAGTCAATAAAGGCAGCCATATCAGTCCAATAACATGCTGCTATAACAGTCAATAAAGGCTGCCATATCAGTCCAATAACAGGCAGCTATAACAGTCAAATAAAGGGCAGCATATCAGTCCAAAAAGGTAGCGAGGTACACCTTCAACGCTGACCTATAACAGAGTTTATAACAGCGAGGTTTCTCAGTAGTCTACAGTCAGGTTAGAGTCATTGGCAAGCTCTTTAAGAACAAAGTTTTCATGGTGGATATTTTGCAAGTGATCATACTTTATTAATGCAATAAAAGGAGATTGTTTGTTGGGGTTTTTCTCCCTGTATAGGGTTTCCCCAGCGTACATGTGTTGTGATCTTGTATGCTGGTAAATTCTTATGATTATTGTTGTTCTGGTTTATGAATGATGTTAAACTAAGTTCAAAGTACAGTCATAATTTCAAGAATTTCTTACAGTTTAATATCAAGCTCCAATTTTAACAGTACGGACATGCCATACAATCGTATGTACAAGCCATACAATGGGTTGTATAGTTCGTACAACAGATCGTAGTTTCTCAATAGGTTGTTTTCCTCAGTTCAGGATGAACTCGTTAACCTTGCAACTATAGTTTTTTTGGTAGTTTGTGGAGGTTTCCTTGTAAGTTTTTTCAAGGAATGAAAACCTGATTTCGAAGGAATATTTACCTATGTGTGTGAAATTGATTTTATGCTTCACCTATTTGATTTGCAGCTATTGTGTGATTGATGCTATGGTCTAAAATTTAATTTCAGCATTAATTAAATTCAGCAATTTACTTGTTTAATTAAGATCATAAGGACATCAGTCATCTAGGCTTGGAATTCTTACATGGTATTAGAGCTATTTCTATGATTGAGATTTCGAGGATTTGTAGCAGTAAATCTATTGCAGGGAAGAAGGACCAGCAGTTAGAGGGTTTCAAAACTTATTTTCAAATTTGGGAGTTTGTACAGTAGATCTTAGAAATGGCATCAGTGATCCTTAGGTTTGAGGACAAATTGGATGGTGCCTTGAATTTCTTATCATGGAAGGTGAGGGTTATACTCTTACCAGAAGAGAATGATCTTTGGAATATTGTCAAGGACACTGTGACTCCACCTATAGATCCGCAGTAGTTGGCAGCTCCTCACAAGAGGGAAGTGAAGGCCAAGCGGATGATCTTGGATGTCATAAAGGATCATTCGATCCCCCATAGATCCGAGAAGAAGACAGTGAAGGAGATGTTTGATGCCATGGTAAGTCTCTACCAAAGTAAGAATATAAACAAGAAGATGATATTGCAGAAAAAACTCAAGTCCATAGAGATGACTAGATCAAACACAATCACTAGTTACCTTATGAAGGTCACACAGGTTCATGATCATCTTGCAATGGCTAGGGAGAATGTTGCAGATGCAAAGCTAGTGAGCATGGAATTGAATGGATTCCCAACTTCATGGGAACCATTTTTCAAAGGTATTTGCACTCGAAAGAACCTTCCTAACTTTGAGAGGCTTTGGGATGACTGTATCCAAGAGGAGACTTGGATGGAGTCAAAGGCCAATGGTGATGAGAACCTAGCTCTACTTGGTTAGTCAAATAAGCGCAGAGGTAAAGGACCCAACAAAGGTAAGGGAAAGAGCGAGGGGTTAACCTCATAGCCAAGAAAGAAGGGGTTGAGTAAAATCAAGTGCTTCCTTTGTCGTAAGAAAGATCATTATGCATCATAAGGTCCAACGAAGAATTAGGGCAAATGGAAGCGGTAGCAGAAGCAAGTACCAACCTCTATGGAAACTCAGAAGAACGAGCTTGCTGCCAAGTTCGAGAAGGATTTCTCATTGGTATCTTGCCTTTCTACCAACACAATTCCAAGGAACACTTGGTATGTGGATAATTGGGCATCTCGACATATCGCATCTGCCTAGCAGTTATTTTCTAGTCTAAAGAAGCAGTACTCAGGAGTACAGGTTGGTCTTGTTGATGATGCCAAGTACTCGGTAGGAGGAGTTGGCATAACTCCCTTCCAGCTCAAGTCAGGTAATTCTTTATATTTTGACGATGTCTGGTTTGTAATGGGCCTCGAGAAGAATTTGCTTTCAATTTTGGTTATGGAGGATAAAGGCTTTGTAGTAGATTTCAAGAACTAGCAAGTCCTCATCAGATCGAAGGAATCTAGCCCAGATACAGCTCAGGTAACAGGGGTTAGAGAAGGTAATTTGTATAGGTTGCAGGGTGAACCTATCCAAGCCTTGGTGCATAATAGTGATAGCTTGTGCAAGTTGTGGCACAAGAGGATGGGGCACCTACATCACAAAGCGTTGCCTATTCTAAGGGAGATAGTCACAAGTCTTCCAGAGTTTAGTATTGAGTAGCACGGTTTATGCAAAGGGTGCACGGTTAGCAAGCATGCCAAGGCTTCTTTCCCAAGCAACGAGTGTAGCTCTTGGGGGATTCTAAGCCTAGTACATTCGAATGTTTGTGGACCAATGTCAGTGGCGACAAAACATGAAGCATGTATTATGTTTCCTTTATTGATGATTTCTCTCGCAAGACTTGGATCTACTTCTTAAAGGCCAAGGATGAGGTCTTTAGCAAGTTTTAGGAGTTCAAATCTCTAGTTAAAAACTAGACATGGAAGAAGATCAAAGTCTTGGGATCGAACAATGGGGGAGAGTATACCTCCAAGGAGTTCGAGGGTTGCAAGGAGGCAGGAATCAAGAGCGAGCTATTGTTCCATACAACCCACAATAAAAATGGGGTTGCAAAGTAGAAGAATCGATCCATCATAGGGGTTGCAAAGTAGAAGAATCGATCCATCATAGGGATTGCTAAGGCCATGATACATGACCAGGACTTGACGATGTTTCTTTGGGCAGAGGCATGTAACACAACAATCTACATCTAAAACCAGTGTCCTCGTAGAATCTTGGAGGACAAGAAACTAGAGGAGGCTTTCACTAGTGTGAAGCCAGAGGTGAGTCATCTTCGCATATGTAGTTGTCCAGTTTATATCCATGTAATGGTAGAGAAAATGACCAAGTTGGAATCATCCAATAGGAAGGCTTTATATGTGGGTTACGGTGAGAGTTTAAACTTCAAAGGCTTACAAGGTTTGTATTCCAAAGTAGAGGAAGACAGTAGTAAGTAAGGATGTAAAGTTTGTGGAAGACTTTGCATCTAGAAAATCCCACGAGCCTATTCCAGTGATAAAAGATGAGGAGCAGGAAGCTCTGAAGGTTGAGCTAGAGTCACTAGTGATTTCAAGAGTAGGACAGCATCCATCGAGTGAAGAAGGGGAGACAGTAGCCCCTTCCACTTTTTTCAAGAGACCTTGATGGCTCATTCAGACATTGAGGGATGCTCAGGAGCATGTTGAGACTCATAGGAGCATATTCAAAGTGAGCAGACCTCCAAAGAAGTTTCCAGACTATATGGCATTGATGAGCAACATTCTAGATTCTGAGCGTTCCGACTTTCAAGGGGTAGCAGACCAATAGGTATAGCGAGATACCATGGTGGAGGAGTACACCTCCATCATGAAGAATGATGTTTGGGACATAGTGCCAAGACCAAAGGGGAAGTCGGTTGCGAGTTCCAAGTGGCTCTACAAGATTAAGCATGCTACAGATGGCAACATTGAGAAGTTCAAAGCAAGTTTTGTGGCGAGCGGATTCTCCCAGAGAGAGGGAGTGAACTACGAGGAGACATTTTCTCCAATCGCCAGGTATACGTCTGTTAGCACTCTGTAATTTCTTAAGGCTAAGAAAGAGATGACAAAGGTAACCACAAAACCACTTTGGAAGCTGGGATCTAGCCCTGCCAACTTCAAAGAGGGATCTCTTGGTATGATTTAGATTCGTTTATATTAAAATATTAGCCTAATTATGATAGTTCAGGGTTTGTTTGTTTGGTTGGAACAGGGAAGATGGGCCATTGGACAAATGGAGTCACGATTTTGAATTGATCAAATACAAGGTTTAACGGGCTAATATTGCAGGGCAGGGTAGGCAAATTCACTGGATCCTCAAAGATTTAAGGTATGGAGGAGATGAAAAGGTCTAGAAATCCAATCAAAAACAAAGCAATTAAGAATTCTGATTTTAATCTTCAGTGGAAAACACTAAAATTATTCTTAAGCCAAAGACAAAGTGTACATTTAAACAAATTATGTCCTTTATCTTCTTAGAATAATATAGAATTTAGGAAACAATCGTGATAACAGAGGAAAACAAATTAACAGGGAAAAATGCACTTCACCAATAAAGTTGACAAAAGTATCCTATAATAATTGCACTGTATTACTGGAAAATATGATCAATGGTATTCCTATGGGTTGCTTTACAATACTAGTCCTATTCTTCAAAACAAGTCCCAACCACTTGTAAGTCTTATTACAACATATTTATAGATTTTCTGCTAAACTAATATTAGATTCCAAAAAGGAACTGATTCACAAAATATTCTCCAACATTTTTTGGAAAAATCTGAATAAAATTTATTACAAACATGTAGATATTTTCAAAATATACTATTTCTGGAAAAGTCTGCATAATAAACTTAGAGATAAATAATATCTCTAATTTATCTGCTGGAAACCTTGAACTGCCTGCAAGTATCGTGCATTGAAATCTGGAATTGGTTCATTGATTGTTGATCTTTTGTTGCTAGGTGTCTTCATGCCCCTGAAATCTAGAACGAGGTTGAAGATATCTCCACAAAATCTGCTTATTGTCCTCTGATACTGATTTCTTTGCCATCTATCCCTTTGAATAACTTCACCGAGAAATTAGCTTGTAGTTGAAGATAAGTGAGGGTGATGGTAGTCTGACAGCAAGCTTTGACTGCTCTTCACGAGTTCTCGGTCTACAATTAGTGTAACGAGGGGCAAACGAGGGTTTTTTGTATGTGCAGGGATATCCGTTGGGACGCGGGAACGTTACAGGACAACCAACGGTCAAACGGTCATGGGGGAAAGGTTGTAAGGATAACGGATAAAAGGTGTGGGGACAGGTGCCATGTAGGGAGAGGAGTGTAGGCAGGAAAGGTGAACGGTACTGGGAGTGTGGGGATAGGTGTCGGGTAGGGAGAGGAGGAGTAGAGGCAGAAAGGTGAGTGGTATTGGGAGTTGTTAAATTATGAGCTTGATTTCTTATGCGGATTAATTCTTTTATTTTCTTCAACACTTTGATTCCATCTTAATACACTTCAACAATACCAAATCATAACCGAATAGCAATAACTATGTAGATAAGTAATCATGCACATCAACAACACATATACCCTGGGGAAACCCTGTACAGAGAGAAAAACCCCGGCAAACGATATTCCTTTATTGCATTAATAATGTAAGATCACTTACAAATATCGACTCTGACCTGACAAAGACCTAAGAGACCTTGTGGAAATACACCTCTGATATGTTGCCTCTATTGTTGATATACAACACTGATATGTTGTTGATATATGCCTCTGATATGCAACCTCTATTGCTGATATACAGCACTGATATGTTGCTTTGGTATGTTGCCTCTTTATCACTGATATGCTCCTCTATTGCTTCTCCCTTAACCTGCATATCAAAACTGTGTTCAAGAGAGGGGTCGACCTCTGCTTATATAGACTGAAGAGGAGAAGAGGAGAGACTCGAAATAGTAACCTGTTTGCATGCTTTAATCATAACTCAGCTTCATACTTTAGTTCAAACTCAGAACTAGACTTGAGACTGGTATACTTTAGTTCAAAAATAGAAGTAGACTTGAGACTTCAGTTACAACTCAGCATTACACTTTAGTTCGAAAATAGAACTAGACTTGAGACTGGTATACTTTAGTTCGAAAATAGAACTAGACTTGAGGCTTCAATTACAACTCAGCATTACACTTTAGTTCGAAAATAGAACTAGACTTGAGACTTCAGTTACAACTCAACATTACACTTCAGTTCGAAAATAGAACTAGACTTGAGACTTCAGTTACAACTCAACATTACACTTCAGTTCGAAAATAGAACTAGACTTGATACTTCAGTTGCAACTCAGCATTACACTTTAGTTCGAAAATAGAACTAGACTTAAGACTTCAGTTACAACTCAGCATTACACTTTAGTTCGAAAATAGAACTAGACTTGAGACTTCAGTTACAACTCGACTCTTTACAAGGCAATTCGAAATTCTCTTCATGGTGGATAATGTTACACGTGCCAACGCACTAGATCAATACATTTATATCATTTGCAATATTAGGAATATCGTTTGTTTCTAGCTCATAGGAATTTTATATTCAACCTAACTTTTGCTAGGTGCCTTGACTTTTGCTCATGGCTCACAAGGCTTGACTAGGCTCACAGAGGTTGTACGTTCCCCCTAACTTTTGCACTAGTCTATCTATGCTCACAGAGGTTGTACGTTCCCCCTGACTTTTGCACTAGACTATCTATGCTCACAGAGGTTGTACATTCCCCCTGACTTTTGCATTAGACTCACATAGCATTGCGTTCGTCCTGACTTTTGGTTTGACTCACAAAGGTTGTACGTTCCCCCTGGCTTTTGTTAATACCTCACAATCATTCTCCAAATCTCCCTGGCTAGCCTCAGGGTGGCCCATATGGCCTCTCATTGGAGAATGATTGTCGATGCTGCCAAATTTAACAGGAGTGTGGGGGACAGGTGTCAGGTAGGGAGAGGAGGAGTAAAGGCAGGAAGGTGAGCGGTATCGGGAGTGAGTTGAATGGGCGGTATCGAGAGTGAGTTGGGTGGATTTCAAAGGGGGTAGTAGGCGGTATGTGGTAGTCGAAGGTGGGAGTGCGAAACGACGAGGGAGTGCCAAGTTAGGTGGGGCCGGAGCGGGGAAAACAACTTTTTGAACCCCCCCTCCGTCGATAAAGGTAGGTAGGTCGGGGGGGAGCAAAAACAGATGAGGGTCATCGATCGGGAAAGGGACGATGTTGTTGGGGAAGACCTGAGCGGAATTTATGCGCTACAAGACAAATTGTCTTGTCAATTTTCCAACTTTGGTTTAAAACACGTGCACCATAAAGAAAAATATTTGCTTTTGAAACCTTTTGATCTAGATGTCGGTCTTAAGCACCAAATATACCATTGGAAAGATGCTCCTGAGCAC
>ML787299.1:24597-44510 GCA_009831015.1 Picea engelmannii | reverse complement strand
AAAAAACAAATATATATAAAATTAATTTATGTTATTGTTGAGATTTATCATATTATCATTATTATTTTTATTTTTAAAATTTCATTTTTTATATTTTTTTATATTATATATGTGACGTCCCCCCGTCCCCCATTTCCCAAAAATCCCTAAAATTTGGGGGTACTTCCACACGTCCCCCTTGTGCATCTCCCCGCACCCACGTCCCCCCGTCCCGAAGTCTTGGTGGAACATTGCTAATCACAGTGCAACCTAGAGAGAATGAGTCTGCCCTAGAGAATGACTGTCCCTGATTGTTGAACCTGGACCATTCAACCTAACTGGGCCATTCTTTCAGCACTAATCACAGTGCAACCTGGAGAGAATGAGTCTGCCCTAGGGAATGACTATCTGGACCATTTCCTATGGAAATGACTGTCCTGCACCAACCTCCTACATCGGACCATTCTTTGAAACTGCTCACAACTTGGAACTTTGAAAGAATGACTACCCGAAGAGGCAAACCATTCTACTTGACCACTACTCAGAGTGACTGCCAAGGAGAATGATTGTCCTAGACCATTCTCCCACACTGGCCACAAGGGGAATCGCTATCTATGGTACATCAGCAATCTATCAGACCATTTTTGTTACGAAAAACATTGTTCGCTCTAGACCATTTTCCGAACTGGAAAATGATTGTCCGTCGGAAATCTTGGACCACTTTCCAGACTGGAAAGTGACTGCCCAACCTGGACCATTTTCCAAATTGGAAAATGACTATCCATAAATCAATAACATATCAGTGCTCCCTCCCAACCTGGGAGTAATCACTTCACTTTCCAATAAGGAAGTCATCTCCACGAGTCCCAACTTATCCCTTAAGTACGCAAACTTTTCATCTTGGACAAAGGATTTACCAAAATATCTGCTATTTGCTCATCTGTGGAGATATACTGGAGAACCACTTCTCCCCTCTTGACTCTTATCACGGAGAAAATAATACTTGATCTCAATGTGCTTCGACCTGCCATGGAACACCGAGTTCTCTGAAAGCCTCACACAGCTCTGATTATCACAATATATCACAGTCGAATCCAACACCTGATCAGACAGTCCAGAAACCAGCTTACAGAGCCACACTACTTCCGTACAAGTATCACAAGCTGCAATATACTCTGCTTCTGCAGTGTTGAGTGCTACAGACCTCTATTTCCTGCTAGCCCATGATATCGTGGCAAAGCTCAAAATGAAACATATCCAAGAAGCACTTCTTTTGTTATCTGCACTCCCTGCCCAATCTGAAACAATAAATCCAAGCAGCTAGCTATATATCATGACTCAAATGTCCACGAAGACATTTCAAGGCATGCTTTGCAATTATTCGATTTTCATGGCTAAGTTCCACCTAGAACTATTTTCACAGCAAAGCAAATATCTGGTTGAGTATTCTCCAAATACATCAACGAGCCATTCAATTGTCGATACATGGACGGGTCCACTAGATCAAAGATCAAAGTCTCTCAACTTCTTCATATCTGTCATCGTGAAAGTTTTTCCATGGATTTGTAATCCATTATCCCATACTTCTGAAGAACCATTTCGATACACTTCCTTTGTCATAGGAAGTTTTCACCACGCTTTTGTTGTACATGAGAGGCTCTGCACCAAGTTGTTTGAATCCATACAAGGTCTTCTTCCATCTGCATACATGGGTCTCTTTCTAGTATACCTCAAAACCTTGAGGTTGCTCTACATATGCTTCTTCTTCAATTACTTTGTTGAGAATAACAATCTTTACATCCATCCGATGTAAACTCCAACCTATGGATACTGCAAGAGATATAATGGCTCAGGTAGAGATATATGGTTACTAGAACAAGTCGTCATCATAGTCTTCTCCCTCCTTCTGAGAGAACCCTCTAGCCCTAAATCTTGCCTTGTATCTATCAATTCTTCCATCTTCCATTTCTTCTGCTTGATTGGCAGTCAAAGATCCTCAAGTGTTCAACACTTGGCTTCTTTTCTGGAGAAAGCTTCTTTTGGAGTCATGTTCTTCAATATACGATGAGGACTTCTATTCTGAACATATACGGCTGCCATAGTTGCTTTTCTCCATAGAAACATGGATAGATTCTGGTCATTCATCATTGCCTTAACAAATTCTTCAATGGAACGGTTCTTTCTTTCTGCCACATCATTCTGAGGGTCAATTAACTCCCTCCCAATCCCAATTGTTTTACAAAGAGGCAACGAGCTTCTTGGAGGTGTATTCTCCTCCATTATCGAACCTCAAAATCTTTATCTTCTGCTTAGACATTGGTCCACACACATGTGAGTGAATGATGTCCAAAACTCCTTTTTGCTTTCCACGCTTCCATTAGAATTGGTATTGAGATCACATGCCTTAACACTTGATGAAGTCATTTGCTCCATGTTTGCAACTATCACTATAGCTCTTTCTTAGAGCTATCGCCTATGACCTGCCCGGAACAAGAACAACAAGAGCAAAAATATTTCCAATAGCATATTCATAAAAACATATCTATGGTAACAAGAATGGTATTCATCATAGAGTTACCAAGGTGACTTGCCCGAGAGCAAACAAGAAATATCTCTCTAGAGGATATGTTAGTTCATTTTGCAATAAGCATCTATATCAATAGTATTCACATGCCATCAAGTATTATATCTAGCAGTAATAAAACCTTTCAAAGACTGTCTTCACAATTTGTAATGTAGCAACTACCACCCTTGATATACACAAATTGGAAGCTTAACAATTTAATCAAACCTGGAACCTGAAGCCTCAACTGCTATGGAGGGTGCATTTGTTCCTCTGAATGCACTGAATCCAATTACAGCTTGGACAAGGTCTCTAGTACTTTCCCTACAAACACACTCATGTTTTGCTAGATGATATAACTTGGATAGCATATACAAGTGCATACCTTTGAAGTCTTGTAGCATCATCCAACTTGTCTTCCAATCTGAAACTAGATACCATCTTGACAGGAAGAGATTAGAAACTGAATCAAAAGATTCAATGATTAGAACAAGCTAGAAACTTTAAAATTTTAACTTTGACCATAAGTCAATCTTTGACCAGTCAACCTTTGACTTTGGCTTTGACCAAAAATTCAAACCTGACGTTTTTGCTAGCTGATAGTACCAAGAGGTGCGCTAGGCTAGGGCACACTAGGATGTCAAGGAATTAGGTCAAACGCTTCATCAGAAGTGCCTGAACACAAGGGTTAGAGTTTGTTGCAGTTGCATAATCAGAAAACCTAGCTACAGTTGTAACTAGTGCCACAACGGGCTTAACAAAGAACTGTCGCACTACCTTCCAGTGGTTAGACTGTCTTGAAGGTGGTGTGGGCCCATAACCTGTTAGAATAATAGGTGTGCTCGTTTTCACCATAGACAATATAGCAATATTGTCACCCAACCATAGGCATGCAGCCACCCCCGAGCACCATAACCTTTTCTAGATAGAATGATTCTGAAATCAGCACTAGAACCTACAAATAACCAAGAGAGTTCATCTTTCTCCAAAGATAGCTCACCAAACAGAAAGTCTCAAACCCACAAAACAAGAACAATACTCAGTTGCAGTTGCAGTTACCAAGAATACCACCAAGAACCATCACCAAGAACATGACCAAGAGATACTAGAGGATAGGGCGCACATCTTAGACTATATGGCGCTAGAGAGAGAGACCAAGAACCATCCCAGAAGATCCACCTTCCATCCTTGTAGCTACAGCTCCAAACTTGCGCCAAACTTGACTGAGAGAGTGTGTGAAGTGTGTGTGTACAAATGAGCTAGATCATCTCTTATTTATAGTGGTTCTTGTCACTTGTCTGGGCCGACTTGTCCTTTTAGAATCTAATACTTTAATATTAATTATTTTACTGAGCCGACTTGTCTTCTAGGGTTTCTACGCATCTGTTTAGGGTTTCTCTTGCTTCCGGAATATTCTATTCTAGCCAAAGGTTACACATGGAGGTTAATACCTCCCGCAGCTACCATAATATCAACAATAGGATATTCTAGATAGGTTTTTACAGACTTTATTTTCCGCATATTAAGATGTGTTGGTGAGTTGTTTTGGCCATGGAGCTATGATTACAGATCAACAAGCTTTGTGATGTTCACGAACAATGATGATTGTTACTCATAAGCATTAAGGGGATATGCTCAATCTACATCCTTGAGAGATCAACTAAAATTGGTATGCCATAAATGGAAGGAGACAAAATGTTATAAATAAGTTGATTGAAATAACAAAATTGTACGAAGCATGTTCACCTCATTAGTTTACCTATGTCTTATAGGAGTGTCATATTGTCCCTTCTTCCCTACCTATATCCCAGTTTACTTATATCAAATTGGTTTCTATGATTTGTGCAACTACATACACATTCATAAGTATGCATTGCCATGTGTCAATATATACTTTGGGAAACTCATCCCATGTCATATCATTCGACTTTATAGTTTTCATGTATCAAGATATAGATTTTCTTCTACTTAAAGCCAAAGTGTTTCTTCTACTTAAAGCCAAAGTGCACATGCTAGTGCTCCTTGCTTATGTGGAATACAGATTTTCTTCTACTTAAAGCCAAAGTGGACATGCTAGTGCTCCTTGCTTATGTGGGGCAGAGGCTTTGTGATGTGCCCATTCTTTGGCATTTAGATGTGGTGATCTTGATGTACACGAATATTATAATTTGGGCATACAGTCGCATTATTGATCCAATTTACAATGTCCATCCCTTTGTTATCTTTACAAAATGTGCAGGCCTTACTGCTAAAAATTTAATTAACCACTAAGTAGATTGCTACCAAAAATTGTAAGATTCCTTGCAATATGTTGCTGATAAGATTAACCCACTCTTGAACAGTTCTATAGTCCACATTGTAACACGGAACTCTAAAATTATGTTAACTTAATTGTTTGTGTTCAGAGTCCTACTAATGTTAAAACTATTGTCCCCCATGCTGATGGTGGAAAGCTTAAGTACCGTACCGCAGATATCACATGCTCCTTCTTCATCCGCTCCACTCTTCTACAACCCTTTGAGTTTTCACCTTAAAATCCTTGGAATACCTTTTCCCATTTGTAACAGTCAGATTGTCATGAATATGAGTTTAAGAGAGGCTTTCCTTTGATAACAATATATCAACTAAGAAAAGATTATCAAGAGAATCTCTTATGGTAACTTGGTTGCAATAACACTAATCTTTTTTTCTTTTTCCTTTTGATGCTGAAAACACTGTAAACGTTACCCGATGGGAACAACAGCAGAGTACAGCTGGTATTTCTTGTGTAAAGATGAAAAGTTTAGCATTCAATAACTTATCAAAAAGAAATCAAAGTCACAATTATTATTACTTCTAGTACAGAAAAAAACATCGTTTTCTATCCAACAAACCTAGAATAACTCAGAGAGGCCATGTTACCCAATTCCACAGTTAAATAACAAAGTTCTGTCGTGGTCCATAAGATTGCAAAGAGTGAATAATGACCTGATCAATGGTTTCATACTGATCTGGAATGAACGCATATTTCTCTTTGAGTGACACTTCCGGAACCTGTTGCGTGTGTGCCAACTGTTGTTGAGACTGGCGTCTTCGTGTGTTTAATCTTTCAGGAACCAGCTGCCTGTATGTTGTTTGTGATTGAGATGAGCTTGGCTGTTGCTGAGAGCGCCTCCTTGACAGCTTGTTACCCATCGCCTGCAATTGAATATTCTGTGAGGTCCAAATGATAAAAAATATATAAATGGGAAAATCAAAGTCATAAGGTGTAAAAGATGAAAACTAATTTCATTAAACTGATACTTGAAAGCAAGAAAGCACTGCATAATATTGTAAAAGAGAGTTCATCTCAGGAGAGGTGAAAGTAATTTAGGGTTGAATTATGCAGGCAGGAGATGTGATTTTTGGCATGCAGGAGGGCAGTGTAGAACTCAAGAGCAACAATTAACGGTGGATATGGGTTCTTAATCAAAAAGCCAGATCAGAGCATTCCGCAAGGTATCCATGTCACTGGTAAAAATTCAACCAATAGCACTGTATGTAGAGTTGTAGCTATGCACGAACACGGAAAAAAAAATCAAACATAACACCAACTCGCTGTGTGGATCTTGGTTCTTAACCAAAATAGGCATAAAAGATGTAGAGAGTGGAGAGAGATTGAAACAAATAGGTGTTAGACTTTCATGCAAGTAAGGATAAAATGAGCTACAAGAAGGGCTTTGGTTGACTGGTAAAGTTACAGAGTGTTAAGTCATCCACTAGGTTCCATTTTGTGATCTGTCCCAATTGAATGGCACGCAGTTATACAAAGAGCTGAGACCGGATGAGACCGGGTGCAAATCCTGAGTGAATTTCGCAAATTAAATACCCTCGTAATCTGGCATCTAAGCCGAAGGAAGTCTCTATCATGCAAGGAAGTATGTATCGTGCAGTGCAGCCCTTAGCGGCCAGTTCCCAGAAATCACTTCCCAAAAAACAATATCAAGATAAAACTTATCAGAAAGAGGAATTAAAACCTAAAATGCGAGAGATTACCGAATGTTCAAAGAAAACTTCAATAGTTGAACATTACAAAAGTCCAAAATTACAAATAATTTCAACTTGCAGGGGCGGTTTTATGATGAAGAGATGGTCTAACGTGACCGAGAAAACATGTAGAAAACCCTTTGTTACCTGAAAAAATTTGGCATGCTCCGACTTAATTGGTGGGTGTTCTCGATAAAAGGTACTGCTGCAGCTTCCAGGAAGTAATCCTCTTTAACAAATTTGTCGGAGAAGTTGGAGTCAGCATTTGTGAACAAAAGCACCGGTCGGCTAACATATTTTCCAAGGCCACCGATTGTATCGCTGAAATAAAAACTGTTTATGAAACAATCATTTTAGCCGTTTGAGTACACTGATGGAATGGCAAGAGGCGTGCAGTCCATCCGCTTCTCCTACAGGAGAGTACGTCCCAATAGTTCTCTGGAATAATGCCACACAGGGCCTACTCTTACTCATAAAGAATACTAACCCAGCTGCCACGGACCCGAAGATGCCGTGACCTATAGGTCTTCACCCTGGTCCTAACAGCGAACAACTTATTTATGGGGAGTTGAACACGCGTGGGTGCCATGACATGATTTTTTTTTAATGGATATCTCTATGAATATTTTGAATTTATTTGTATTTAAAAAAGTTACACGATGGTATGTTATTTATTTGTGTAATTTTAATAAGTAAATAAATATAAATTTTAAATGATATGAAAAATAATTTGTTTTAATAATCATATTAAAAAATATTTATATTTAATAATTGGAAGAAATTATTAATGATATTTTTTCTTTATAATAAAATATAAAAAATATAGTAAAAAAATATTTTATAGTTAAAATATTAGATAAAAACTTAATCTAAATTGCATAAAAGGTTGAAAAATAAAGATAAAAGTGATGTTATAAATGAATAGGGTCATTGTCCCTATTTCTTGGAAAAGAAAAGGGTAGTGTCATGATGTTAAGTCCTAAAATGATCATTGAGGGCCCACCCAAATGACAAGGATGATTGTGATTTAGGTAATGACTTTTTTTTTTTTTTTTTTTAAGTCATGTCGTCTTTTCTTTTTCTAAGATTTTGTTTATACATGATAAGAATGGAAAGTCATTTTATTGTTAGTTTTATTTTTATATATTTTGTTATAAGTTGTTGATAGGATTTAGTTTGGTTGGTAGGTAGAAATTATTGTTATCTTTTCCATTAAACTTCAATTTTTATAAGTGATATGTTAAGTTTGTAATCAGTATATTGATCAAGCTTCAATTCTCATAAGTGACATGTTGAGTTCTTAAAGAGTATATTGTTGTGTCATCCTTTTTTCAATAGAAAATTTGCCCAATTATATTAGAAATATAATTTGTTTACATCATCAGATCCGAGACTAGGATTGATATAGGAGACAAACAGTCCCAAAATAGAGAAGCCAGGGAACCACAATCCCATTACAAAAAGTTTACATGTGTCGGAACCCAAAAAGGATTAGGAAGAGATCATTAGAAGACAAAAAACTGAAAAACACTAGGAAGGATAAACCTCCATAAAGATATAAAATGGCTAGAAGATAGAAGCATGTTGTCTAACAACAAAAAATTCCAGCCAAAAAGGCACTAGGGGCCAATAAAGACTAATAAAATGCTTGGGGCCTTCTACCCCATTTGTCCACTAAGAAAAGGTGATATGGTCTTATGGTTCCTTTAATGACATCTTTGAGAGATGATCAGCTTCAACATTGTATTCCCTGAAGACATGCTCGAAACTTATGTCAAGAAAGGTTTTTATTAAATCTTTTATTCTATCCTTCCATCCCTCAACGGTACTTGATTGAAGCCTAGCTCTATTGGAGAGCCAATCAATTACTACTTTTGAATCGTCGAGGACTTGGAGTCTGTGGAAAGACAGATGTAATGCCAACTTGAGTGTAGCCCATACACCCATTAATTCAGCTCTAGTATTTGTGCCTCTCCCACAATTAAAAAGCCATTTATAAACAGTCAAATCTGGATTTTTAAAGACACCACCAACCCCACAATTTTGGCCATAATATCCCTTTTTGAAGAAATCATAATAGAACGCAAAGGGGCAGACTTCTGAGATTTTAATCCACAATTTTGATGGCCTAAAGTTTTAAAGATCACTGTGTGAATTGATGGTTTTTTTTCTTCAAAGACTATTGCGCTTCTTTATAACCATATAAACCAACATGTGTGTGCAACAACCATTATTGGGACAGACTTAACATTCACCCAGTTATTAAAACACTCATTCAAGGTATTCCCTTTCTAGTAGTTTCTGAAACTCGGAATCGTAGCCAATCTTTCCCAAACTGAAATAGCAAAGGCGCAGTGAATAAAAAGGTGATTCATGCTTTCAATCTCTTGAAGACAGAGATGACACCAAGATGGTCCTTCCCATCCTCTGAATTTCATATTTTCCCAAGTTAAGATCTTATTCTCCGCTGCCAACCAGATGAAACACTTTATTTTGAGCTGCAAGTCCCATTTGCATAAAGCTTGTTTCCACCCCAATACCTTTTTTAATCCCTGTGTAGATAGCAATGCCAAATAAGTATTCTTTACAGTGATTATTCTTGAGTTATCACCTTCGATCCATAGAAGTTCGTCTTCTCTATCTTGGAGAAAGGCACCTGAGTCAATGAGGGCTCTCCGGAATTGATTCCATTCATTTCCTAAAGCTCTTGAAATTCCTAAATCGATACTGGATAACCACAAGGAAGAAGAGTGATGGTCCACGAGCCTCCTCGCCTGCAAGAGAGAGGTGATATTTCGATTTTTTTATTCGGATAAAAGAGGTAATGAGATGAAAGAGTTATCACCCATTCCAAGGATCCTGTCTCTACCAAGGGCATTGAGATGTCTCGAACCCGGCGACCAGCTCAACCAGTGTGTGATCAAATGGATTGATTTCAGGAGACCTCTCAAAAATCTGGAAGTCGAGTTGTGATGGAAGGTAGGAGATCTGAACCAATTTATTATCGTAGTATGTGGCAAGTACTTATTGATAACGACTTTATGACAAATACCATCACACATCAAAACACGCTAGAGAGAGTTTGCGGCCAAGGCCTTGTTGAAATCAAAAATATTCCGCAGACCCCACCATCCAAATTTCTTTGGTAGTGTAAGAAGGTCCCATTTGCACAAATGATAATGTTTAGTTTCACTATTCCCTTTCCAAAGAAATTTGATCATAATCTTTCTCAAATTGTTTAAAACAGTATAAGGAATGGTCTCAAGAGACATCCAATACATCGGTTGGCATTCTAACACTGATTTCAATAATGTAAGGCGTCCTCCCAAACACAGCCACCTGTAGCACCAATTCCCAATCTTCTTTTCAACTTTCTGCAACATCCAGTTCCAATCCTCGACACGTTGCACCCCCGTTTTCAAGTGATAACCAAGATATTTGAAACCAACATAGAGATCAGAGAACTTAAACGGAAAAAAAAAATCTGTAAGGATCAAGATCCAGAGCCGACGACCCTTCATGGAGAATCGTAGATTTTTTAACATTAACCTTTAGACTAGAAGTTGAAAAAAATTGTTTAATGATCTTATCGATCTCCCACCATTCACTTAAAGAAGCATTTGACATAATAATTACATCATCTACAAACATAATATGAAGAATTTTTATAGTTCTGGAAACTTTTATACCCATCAGCAAACCATAGTTTTGACCTTCTTTTAGAAGAAGGTTGAGACCTTGAATGACCAATATAAATAAAAGTGGCGATAAGGGGTAACCTTGGCGGAGTCCTTTGCCACTTTTGAAAAAATCAGTGGCCTCTCCATTTAATAAAACAACAAAGGAAGAGGAAACGACACAACTCATAATCCAATTAGTCATGTCAACACCCAAGCCAATTTGAATTAAAATCATCCTTAATAGGTCCCAATTGATGCAATTGTAGGCCTTTTGAAGATCCAATTTCAGAACCATAGATTTTAAGTTCTTCCTTTTTATACTATGGAGTCATTCATGAACCATCCCAATAGCATCCTGAATACGACGGCCTTTCAGAAATCCCAGCTGCTCTTTCGAAAGTGATCTGAAGAGTAATGGTTTCAACATGTTTGCTATGATCTTTGTGATTGTTTTATAACAAAGGTTACATAAAGAAATAGGCATGTAATCCCCAAAAGTTTGGGGCTTATTTACTTTTGGGATTAAGGCTAAAAAAGTTGAATTTAGACCACCGGAGATAATACCTTTTGTTCTCACTTCCTCCACCATTTCTAAAAGGTCTTTGCATACTAGATCGAATAAATGACTGAAAAACTCTACCGTCCAACCATCGAGCCCCGGGCTCTTGTCACTCTTGAAGAAGGATACAACCTCTTTAAGTTAACCCAGGAGAATTGGGCTATGTAATGCCACTACTTCATTTTCGGTGACAAACCTGGAGAAGAGACTAACCACTTTGACCTGATCCACAGTCGACGGAGGATCCTGTTCTCTGGAAAAAAAAAATTGAAATATTTTGTTGCTTCAGCTTTAAGATCTTCCTGGCCACTGTGCAGAATGCCCAATTCGTCTCTTATTTCCCAAACAAATTTACGATTTCTTATGGAATTGGCAAAGTTGTGGAAGAACTTGGTGTTTTGATCACCACTTTTGATCCATATGGCCCTACTTCGTTGACGCCAGAGTTCTTCCTTTTCCTTTAAAAACTTGTTTCTACTCTGTTCAAGATTTTTTAGAATTAAATCCTCTTGTAAGGATCTTGAACCTCCCAATGAGTGTTGGAGTGTGTTTGTTATATCATCTTCGAGCTTCAATAGAAGTGAGTTTTCCCTTATAGTACGTAACTTTGCCCACTACTTTGTGTAGGATTTCAATTCTTTAAGTTTCCAGACATTCCTTTTTTGTTTTCCATTCTCGCCAAGGAATTTCGGATCTGTCTAGAGCTTATGGACCAAAATAGTGAAATTCTAATCAGACAACCACTGCGAGTTAAACTTGAAAGGGTAAGCCTTAAACAGAGGAGATATTTCCAACTGAACAATCACTAGAGCATGATCAAATGCAAATGGATATTCCACCCATGATCTATAAAGACCAACACTTGAAAGCATATCTTCAGACATAAGGAATCTATCAAGTCTTTTCCAAATAGCATCTGAACCAGATCGCCCATTCCTCCACGTTGGTACCAACTTCCTAGGCTCTATATCAATAAGTTTTTTGTTTTGGAAAAGGGCTTTGAAAAATCCATCCAAGGACCCCGTTATAGCCGATCCACCCTAGGTTTCGCCCGAAGATAATGTAAGATTCAGATCCCTTGCAGTAATTAGGTTTTTGATAGATAATAGACCGGAATCCGCAACTTGGGTCCAAAACCTTTTTTTCTCCAAACAAGGGCCATAGAAATTAAGCAAAGCAATCTCCCTTTTGCTAGATAAACAAGATCATGTCAATAAAAGTCCACCAACAGTGAGAAACATAACCAAATTGTAAATGACTGGATCCCACGAAGCCAATAGTCCACCGAAGGTACCAAAAAAATTCATCGCTCAACAAACCCAGTTCGGGCGAAAAACATGCATAAAGGATATAGATTTATGTGCTGACACCAAAGTTTCCTGAAGAAAACAATATCAGGTCGAGTTTTGTCCAAAACACGTCGAAAGGAGGCCAATTTTAGGGTGCTTCCAGTCCCTCTAAGGTTGAGAGAAAGAAAAATAATTATTTTGCACAAGTGAGGGACTTCATTGCTCTAAGTGCCCCACTATTAGTGGAAGGACGAGAATCAGGGATCATGGGAGTCGAAACAGTAGATTTTTTCTGGGCACTCCTCATTTTTACTAGCGAGTAATCGATACCCAAGCCCCTAGACCAGGCAAACTCTTTCCCAACCCCTTCTGCAAGTGAACTAGACTTACTAGACTCCCAAACGTAACAACATTTTTTCTCCACTACAGAAGATACATCTACTCTTGTAGTCATCTTTTTTAGCCAGTCCGATGCATCCAAAGCATCTTTTCAAACAAAGACAAGGTGGAATAAAGTGCAAGGCATAGAGATTTCAATTTACCTGTCATTGTACTTTTCGAAACTAGTAAATCAGAGTATTCCTGTGGAAACTGGAAGGAGCTTAGACCAGTGTAATCAACACCCGTAGAAAAGTCCGGTGAAGGTTAGAGGAGTGAAACATCTTCGAATTTTTCATCATCCACTACTATACCTTTGCAATCACGTCTCAAGTGGCCAGTACTCCTACAGAAGTTGCATCTAAAAGGTAACCCTAAATAATCCAGACATTGACGAATTCGTCGACCTCTCCACTCAATCTCCATGACCTCAGGAGGACCCGAATGTATGTCCATTTCAACCAGAAGTTTCCCCACTTTCCTTGACGTTGCCGAGAGTGAAGACTTGTCAACTGAAATGAAGGTGCCTAAGGAGTTCCCGATTGCTTGTAGGGATCCTTCATTCCAAAAATGCAGAGGTAAACCGGGTAGAAGGACCCAAAGGTGTTTGTGCTGGAAGTATTCTATAACCAGGTTGAAAGCCACCCTCCAACGTTTTAACATAAGGCTTCCCCCTCCAATAATCCACTTACTATCCAGTAAGCGCGAAGCATCTTCGGGAGATTTACACAGAAATCTGAACCAACCTTTAGTTAATGACAAAAGTTCGGGAGTGTATCCTAAAAGAGGATTCCAGACTTTCTCAACCCAAATGGGGAGAGTCAAAGTACGCATGTTCTTGTATGAAAGCCTCCACACGAGACCACACATTGCTAGCCTGCAAGTCTCCTCCAAACCTACATCAGAACCTAAAACCATCCTTCTCACTACCTTGTTTACCTTCCCCAAATGATGACCACCCCCAGGAGGACCAACGGGTTTCCCTGCACTGCTATGGGAGCCTATAAATTTCGTCCGACTCGGCTTCTCTCTCAAACCAGTAACAACATAGCGTGGTTCCACTACTGAGGGAAGCTTAGTTAAGCCTCGCAAGTAAACTTTATGTGGAAGAGCTTCATTAGAAATAAGGCTTGTAGGATGAGTGACAGGAGAAGTAAGAACATTAGGAATATGATTAAGTGTGGTTGTACTAGTACTCAGAGACTCCACTGAGACGAAAAGACCCTCAGCCTACCATACTCCTTCACCCTCCACTCCCATGAGAGCTTGGACATCAGCATCAATAACTGCCAACCTAGGCGAGGCCATGGAACGACCACCTGGGCTCCACTAAAAAAACTGAATGCTCAGACACTAAGGTAGATCAGTTACCAAGAAGCCACCTATGACACACAAGAGTTGTTTAATAACTCCTATAACCACGAAACCAATTTCCAAGAATGGTAATAAATGAGAAAGATAATAGTGGAGGGTTGAAAATCGAGAACATAACTCATGCAAACCACTAACCGCCATCCTAGGCGGGCTAGGAAAGGTCATTTGCACTCCACTAAAAGGAGAATCGCTAACAAGGGAACAAACCTCTAAAAGAAGGAAAGGGAAATTACAGAGCCGCTAAAAAGGAGCCAGAGAAGCATGGTGCTAAAGTAGGTAAAGGTAAGTAAAGTTGCACCCACTGGTAGACCAGGGGTGCAACAGTGAGCGCTTGGATTCGGTTCTGATTCCATATAGATTGTTGTGTCATCCTTAAAATGAGGGGGGTTTTCGTGGAAAATGTAACTTTGAAAATTGTTATAAATGAAATGTTATGTTATGAATTTAGAAAACATGTATATTAATAACAATTATATAAAAAAGGTAGGTGTTTATAAATTTTTATTTTTTGGATAAAATGTTAAAATATAATTGAGCTTAGTATTAGTTTTATATATGGGATTAAAGTTAAATATTATTGAGCTCGTCTTTCTCGGATGGTCTTTTGGTCTTAAAGTAAGACCTAAAATTACTTATGAGTGGCTAAGAGCTCGTCTTCCTCGAATGTAAGGAAATAAGTTAACCAAGAACCAAAGGCATTTAGCAGGAGTGGAAGTTTGTCTGTTTACGATCCACCAACATGTCATTTCAGGTGGAATGGTTTCCTTGAATAACAATGATTAGTCATCCTGTACTCGCGGATAACAGTCGGTGATGGTTGTCCTCGGTGTCAGTTTACAACTAAGTTATGATAGGTTGAGCCGCCTTCAGAATATATATCACGCTAGTATCATAGGGAGTGGTTTGTCAGTTGGGTCTAGCTTGGGTGGTTGGGAGGAATTATTGTTATCCTTACCACCCCAGTTCAATTCGTGCTAGCTACATGTTGAGCTTTGTTGTAATGGCCTTAAGCCTTCCTCATTTCGAGGATGGTACTCAAGGTGAACCCTAGAATCTTCATGGCACAAGGCCAATAAAAAACAAGGCTTGAAGCAACCATTACAACAATATACTCACATATCACTTGTGAGAATAAACCATTAGGCTCATTCAAGTTGAACAGATAAATATAAAAAGTTGAAAATCAACAAAGCAACTTCTTTATAGGATGTCATATTCATTTTTGAAGAGAGAATACACTTTTGATAAGGATTGATTTCTTTTAAGATTCTATATTATCGGGATTCTTAAAAGAAATCAATCCTTATCAAAAGTGTATTCTCTCTTCAAAAATGAATATGACTTCCTATAAAGAAGTTGTTTTGTTGATCTTCAACCTTTTATATTTATCTGTTCAACTTGAGTGGGCCTAATGGTCAAGAACATGTGTTTTCTCCCTGGAAGTCACGGGTTCAAAACCAGCGGGGGTAGAAGTTGTACATGTTGTTTAATATTTGGTGTGTTGTGATGAGACTCAAAGGATAAACGACCCCTAAAATAAAAATGAATAAAGTAGCTTCGAGATGTCTCGACCCTTACCAAGTCATAAGTTACTGCTACTACACACCATTTTTCAGTTAAACAAAATTATGTCTATCTATTTCTCTGTAACAAATTGGGGATGGAATAAAGTCACTGTTTTGTTGATATTCACCTTTATCTACTTCCATGCTGGGTATTCTCCTCATGACCAAAATAAAATGTTCTCTCTAGGAAAATGAGGATGGCGTCCTATAAAGAAGCTTTGGGTATGTACTATATTCTTTAGTGTCATGTTACGCTTCTAATTTTTTTAGTAAACGAATCATTAATCAACTTTGATTGGGAAAGAATACGACTCCATGTTTCTTTTAAGTTTCAAACGGAGGCATAAAAACAAATCTTGGTGGACCACTCTTAATGTGTGGCTTTTACAATTCCATCCACTAGTGATGTCAGCACAATTCATTATTCATTTATTTTTTACTCGAAATTCATTATTCAATATTCATTTCTTTTTCAACAAAATTCATTATTAGACATATATTGTAAATGTGAAGATTCATTAATCACTGTTCATTTTTTAAAATTAAATATATAATAATATAATAGTCAGCACAATTCATTATTCATTTATTTTTTACTCGAAATTCATTATTCAATATTCATTTCTTTTTCAACAAAATTCATTATTAGACATATATTGTAAATGTGAAGATTCATTMATCACTGTTCATTTTTTAAAATTAAATATATAATAATATAATAATAGTGGGAGGAAATTCATTATTCATTGTTTTTATATATTAAATATATAATAATAATAGGAGGAAATTTAAAAAATTATTATTTATTTTTTTCTTTCTGTATTAAATATGAATTAGTAATGGAAATATACTTGGCATGATAGTGGTTTTTATATACTTATAGTTGGTATGGTACTGATTTTTATGTATAGCTCGAGTGGACCTAATGATTAAGAACATGTATTTCCTCCTATAGGTTGTGAGTTCAAATACAGAGGGGGGTAGGGTATGTACACATTCGTAGACTTCAACAATCAAATAGTTGAGCATAGGGGGTCCCTTGCTCCACGGTGTCTCGCTTAAATTAGATTATTATTATTATTATTATTATTAATTATATAAATGTGTACTTATATAAAAACACTCATTTTTTTTATTTTGTATTTAGTTTTTTATAATTTATATTGTGAAGAAATTGATTTTATTATATGTTATAATGTGATGAGAATGTGTTAATAATAAAATGTGGAATAGTTTTAATATTTTCATTGGAGTTTTATTGGTTGAAATAAGTAGATAATGTGATATTGTCCTAGTAGGGTTTAGTTCCCTTAAGACTGTGACATGTTTAGCCCCTCCTGAATAAGTAGTGGGAGGAATAATGGTCAACGCAAGTAAGGCGGGCATGTTGATGGGGAAAGTTCGTAACACCTAGTTTTATTAGTGTTTCCCCCTTGGGGTTAATAGGGAAACACTATTAGAGTTTAAAGGAAGGATCCCGAGAGGTTCGTTTTAAATATGGACTAGATTTACATTATATGTTATTTTCTCAATATTAAAGGGTTATTTTCAATCTCAAAGTCAACTAGGGAGTTGAAAATCTACTAGCTAATTTAAACTAAGCCAACAAGCATAAGCCTTGGCCAAAAATTGTCAGTTTATGGAGGAAGATAACAACCCAAATTAGGATGTCAATTTTTGAAGCAATGAAACACTTTAGAGTGACCATGAGTCTCATCACGTAGATGTGGATTGAGAGATGACTAGGATGATCTATGCTCTAAACAATGACGTGGTACATACACAACATGCACGAGGGATAAATGGTGATAGTAGGTCCTAACAACAAACTTATTTATCATGTCATGATGTGATGACCCAATAGCTAATGTGATTGTGCCAAGGATTGCCTCCATTAGCTTGGAAAGCAGACAATTATATTATACAGTTAAGTTTGTCTCTTCAATGTCGTGAATTGGTGGAGAAAGGACCTTTACGAATGTAGATTCTGGAAATTTCATACAAGTGGGAGCGAATTTATCACCATGAATAGATTGTACTAAAACCAACTATCCTTATTCCATCCCCAACTCCCATCAATCCCTCTCACACATCACATAAATGAAGGAGTTGGAGGATAACAACTTAGAGTTGATGGAAATCACTCCAAACATTTTTCAAATGGAATTGGCCATTTCTTTAGAAGATGGGTAGGAGAGTGGTACAAGAATTGATCAGTGATGAGAGGGAGGAATAAATCCAACCTTCTCTAGGTAATTGAGGAGGAAACCTAGGGAATAAAGATAGAGGGAAATTCCAAGGGAAAACCCCTCCTCAAATTGTCCAAAACATAGCTCAAAAGAGGACATATATGTGTGTCTCCATATAGAGAGTTCTTACTCTAAAAAAGGAGAAAAATCCAGTATCATTGTGTAAGAGGAGAGCCTAGTCCCATTACACATGTAGAGTAAAGGCCCATCATAAGACTTATGAGGCACATAACTCTCCCTTAGTTCGAGAGAAGGTAGAATACGCATTGTAGGGGAGGTGGTTTAGAAACAAAAGGTCCATCCTTCTTCTCTCCCCCAAACTCAAAGAAGGTTGGCATTTCAAACATTAGTAAACACCCAAAGTTTTGTGACAGATGTTATGACTAAAATTATTAGAGTTGATGAGGAGTTCACAGAAGGAACAATAGATAACAATTATACATTGGCCTGAGCCATCTAATTGAAAATTGACAAGGACAACTAGAAAATGAATTTAGTGATGGACCTTTTGGTAAGTATTAAAGGCTCCCTAAAAAAATACTATGAGGAAAGTAATCAAGGAGTTGAGGACATCTAATGCAGGATTGTAGACACGATTATTCTCATGTTACGATCTACTAATAAAATAACTACTAACTGCCATATGATTAATGAGTATATACCCCAAAGGTATGACACCACTATAACTGTGAGGAATTAGGTATGAGAGGTAGCAAAGGTTTATCATCATAGACAATAGGTAGCAATGGAATAGCCCAACCACAAGGGAAAGCATTATCCTAAATTTCAACCCTACAATCTTCAAATCCTTAGCACCAAAGACACAACCTTTACTCTCTCTTATTTTTTGAACATTTTTTATTTTGAGACATTTACACTTTTTTGACAAACTAAACTTTATTATCGTAATGATCACACTAATTTAAGAAAGACAATCATGTTAGAATATTATATGAATATTTATATGCTTAATATAGATATAGTCCTAGATAAATTCAATAAGTTTTGGTGACTAGAGTATACAAATTTGTTATGTTAATTTTTTTAAGACAACATGTGACCCTCTATGCTTATTTTCTAGTTAATTATCTGAGCATTAGGCTTTCGACAAGAAATAGGGTTCTCTGACTATGCATACCATGGTGGTGGGTGGATGAGGTAGAAATTCTAGGTATCCATCCAACTCCTTATTTTTTGGTGTCCTAACCTCCAAAGTCTTTGTGGAAGCCACTATGAAAAATATGAAATATCCCTCCCATAAAATCCTAAATTCATGAAAAAATTAAACCAAATTCCACGTGTTGTGGTTCCTTTCTCAACCCCTCCCAGCAAGACCCTTATATTTTCAAATTGAGCTCTTGTTGGTTAGTTTACAAGACCTTGGTTGCCACCCAAATCAAGTGAATCCTAGCTATAGAAGAATGATCATTCCATGATCAAAGGGAAGATGCAGACAATTGTATGGAGTAGGTGAAGCTATATTTTTTGTTTGAGCTCAAAGAAGATCGGGCCCTAATATTAAAAAATGGTCCCTTTTACATGGGCACTAGCTATATGTGTATAAATTAATGGTCATTATATTTCAACCTTGAAGAAGACATGCCTACAACAATCCCAATCTAGGTCTATATTCCTCATCTCCCTCATATATTTTGGGATGATCAAACATTGGATATGATATGGAACTCTATGGGATGGTACGTAATAAATAGGCCAAAATCAAGCTAGTAAACATGAATAAGAATCTATGTGGAGGTTGATTTGTAGAAAGGATGACCATAGGCATATAACTAAATTTGGATGGATGGATTCATATCCAAGCATTGGATTATGAACGATTTCCTTTTAATTGAAATAGTTACCATGAGTATGGGCATTTTGCAAAAAGTTGTAATAAAAACCACAAGTTTGCATAACTAAAAGCACCATCTACTAAAAAATGATCTCCAATAGCTAAAAACCCCGAGGAATAAGCAAGCACCACTAGCCAAGGGAATCAAAGAACACTTGAAGAAAAATTGATTTGAAGTCTTAAGTTCAACAACCCAATAGGAAGAAATGGAGGTAGAAAAGACGTCACTTGGTAACTCCACATTTAATGAGAGCTAACTCTTTGCACTTGGTAGCTCCACACACAAAAGTTCAATGGGAAGATATGGAAGTTAGATAGTTGTTCTCCATGCAAGAGAAACTAGAGTGTTTTGTTCCAAATGCAAACCCTCCTTTAGATATCTGCATTCCCATTATTCTAGAGCAAATCTCAACTACATAA
>ML787298.1:768255-791489 GCA_009831015.1 Picea engelmannii | reverse complement strand
TCTTTCATTAATAGAAATCGTGTATTACTGTATCTCTGTGTTTATGGTTGCATCTCTGATACATTTCTGGATATACGTGATATCTCTGTGCATTTCTTTATTATATCTCCGCTCTCATTTCGTGCCGAAAATAATCCGGATCATATATGGTGTGTTATTTTGGCATGATATACCACACTTCTTACAGAACTGATCAAATTCTTTTCCATAGAATTCACCACCATTGTCAATTCTTAGCACCTTAATCTCCTTATCTATCTGGTTTTCTACAAGAGCTTTAAACTCTTTAAATTTATAGAAAACCTCTGATTTCTTCCTCAAGAAATATATCCATGTCTTCCTGGAAAAATTATCTATGAAGGAGACATAATACATGGATCCACCAAGTGAAGGCACTCTAACCGGGAAAAACACATCGTTGTGCACCAATTCTAGAATCCCATTTTCCCTTGTTGATCCAGATAAGAACCTCACCCAACTTTGTTTTCCATATATGCAATGTTCACAAAAGTCAACTTATAAACCACATTTAGGAAAACCTTCGACCATAAATTTGTTGTGCATAGATCGGAGCCCTTTTTCTCCAATGTGTCCCATCCTCTAGTTCCATAGCTTGTTCGGGTCAACTTTATCATGTCTTGTAAAGTCAGTTTGTACCTATTGGAGATACTTCACACACACCTAGGAATTATTTTTCCTAAGGTTTTCCCTATGTTTACTAGTCATTATTCAGTCTCCTATTGATCCAAATCTCAGGGGCTGATATCTGGATGTCTTGAATGTCGAGAGAGGAGGAGCTTAGACATTCCAATATTGCATGAAAAGAAGCATGGACAAAAAAAAAAATCTAAATGAAGTACTTGGGAGGTGAGGCTCAAAGAGGAGCCTCGCCTCTAAAACTAATTACTAGTAAATCACTCAGAGCTAATTAATCTTACAATGAACAATAGAAAATATGAGAGAATCCAAAATGAGTAACTTGATATTATGAGATGGATTGTTACACCTTTATATATTATTACAAAATGGTCCATTGGACAAAGTAAAAAAGATCTCATTAAATGAGTCTCTATTATTAGTATAATAGATCTAACTACCCAACTAACTAAGTAGTGGAAAATAAAACCCAATACAATAATGGAAAGAGATCATTGAATGAGTCTCTATAATCATAATAATAGATCTAACTAACCAGGTAAGTAATTAGTGCCCAATACAATAATGGAGAGGTGGGATTCTCTTGGACCCATATGGACAACTTGTTAGCCCAATTAATTAATGAGGAGATGGGCATATCCTTGATCCACATTAGCAATCTATTAGATTTATATATTTATGAATTTTTCATATGAATTTAGACCATATACCCTCTTAAAATTCGGATCACCTATAGTCTAGGGAGAATATTCCTCTTGGAGAATATTCTCTTCAGTTCACACTTCAGTTTGATCAGTTGAGTGGAGTCTAGATGCCACATTGGGATCATCACCATGTAGCATTGGGATCATCACTAGCTAATGCACATTGTCCTTGGGATTATCACCATACTAGCTCATTACTCATGATTCCCTGATCTCCTCCTCACTTTACTCTATTTCAGTCAGTTAATTGAATACTAAGAGACTAGTTCACTCAGACTAGGTGGAAGTTAACTCTCGTAACTTCCTAAGAGACTAGACTAGGTAGCAATTAACTCCCGTAACTAATGGCGTGTGTACATATCACTCTACACCACCACTATGGTGCATTGTTTCTCCTCCAGTGTGCATTAGTTGAGTTATACAGATTATATCATGTGTAAATTATCATTCATTCATTCAGTTAATGAGAATTATTCCATTATTTCTCTCTTGTTTCTCTTTTCCCACATTCTCTTTGTAAAATGTGTATGTCATTTGCTAGCTATATCTTTTATGCGTAGGTTCAACACATTTACATGGTATCAGAGCTGACGAATTTCTAGGAAAAGACAGACCAGATTCTTTTTGCAGGTACCGAAGATTGAAGACAGTGGAAAAATGGAATTTCCAAAAGAATTCATTCTTACACCGTACAATTTCTTTGCATGGAAGGAGAAGATGATAGTGATTATTTGAGGCATAGGATTATACAGGTTAACCATGGACATAGAGACCGAACCCACATCAGCCATAGAAAAATCCAAGTATCTAAATCAAATGGATGAAGCGTTTGGAACTATTTGCAGTCTCATTTCTCCTGAACTCCTCTTCATGTATCCTCTTGTAAAACCCCCAATGAATCCTAGACCACCATGGAAGGGATTTTTGGAAAATAAGATGATATGAGGGGACACATGCTTGAGGTGGAATTGCTCACTTTGGATCCAAAAACCTTAGCCAATCTCAATTATTTCTTTACCAAATATAAGGATTTGTTGTCGCAACTCAAGGCTTGCAGGGTTGATAAATCTAAGAAGGAGAAAAAAATGGTTCTTACCATTCTCTCTAAAATTGGTTTAGAATACTTAGTTTTTGTATCCACATTTCATTCATTTAGGTTTGCCTCTGGAGCTACCTAGAAAATGCCATCTCTTGAGGTCTGTATCGAGTCTCTGATGCAAGAGAAGAACAAGCTCATCAACATTGGAAAAATCAAAGGTCCAAAGGTGCATGCACTTAATGTACAAGATGTTAGAAATCATTCAAATTAGAAATAAAAATACATATACAAAAGGAAATCACATGCAAATCCAAAGAAGGAAGGTTACTCAAAACCCTTCAACGATGCCTTCAGATCCAAACGTGGAAAGGGAAGAAAAGGGGAGAAATGCACTTACTGCCATAAAGGATTCCATCCAGAATCTACCTGTATGGAGAAACAGATAGATCAAATGGCCCAAATACTTCAACAAAACAAACTTGGAGATCACATCCCTGAGGGTGCCAAGAAGAAGAAGCCAGAAGATCAGAATCCCATGAAAGACAATTATAGCCATGCTTTGATTGCCATCAAATCCTCTCTCAATTCTTGGATTGTAGATTCAGGAGCATCACACCACATGGAAAACACAAAATAAGTCCACTCTTCATTGGATGCATGCAAAGTTCCTCCTATTCTGATGGGAGAAAACTCTCCAATCAAGGTCACCGGAAAAGGAAGAATTGAACTCACAAATGGAAGCTTCGAGAATGTGCTACACATTCCCAAACTTTCTTTCAATCTTCTCTCTGTGTATCAGATGAAAAAGTCCAGCACCGTAAAGAGAGTTGTATTCACACCTGATGTTGTGGATATCTATGACATGCAAACCAATTCCAAGTTTTCTACCGGTGAGGTAAATCATCAATCCAGACTCTACATATTTTATGAATTTATTGAACCAGATTATGCATTACTTCTTACCCATGCTTATGAAAGAAGTAGGATATGGCATGAAAGGTTTAGGCATTTAAATTTCATATATAAGAAACAACTTAGTAGGCAGGGAATGGTTGATGATCTACTTAACATCCACTTCTCCAAAGGAATTGTGAGGGATGTGTTCTTGGAAAACACCCTCAAGAGAAATTCGACAAAGGAAAGACTCAAAAGGCTTTCTTTCCTCTAGATCTAATCCATAGTGACCTCATGGTCCCTTTTCTGCATCCATCAATCAGTAAATCAAGGTACGTGCTCATTTTTTTTAATGATTTCTCACGCGTCACATGGATTTTCTTTCTCGAGAAAAAATCAGAGGTGTTTCAACACCTCAAAGATTTCAAAGCCCTTGTTGAAACATAGTCAAGAAAGAAGATAAAATTCCTCTGAATAGATAATGGGGTAGATTATGCCAACCATGAGATACATAATCTTTTTCATGAGGGAAGGATTCAATTGCAACAAACAGTTCCTTATACTCTGCAACAAAACAGAGTTGTTGAGCAGAAAAATAGATCTCTAAAAGAGATGGAATCGTTCATGCTACATTCAAAGTCACTTCCATAGAGATTATGGGTTGAAGCACTTAATTGTGCAAACTACATCCAAAACAGATATCCCCATAGATTTTTCAAGGATAACACCCCTTAGGAGGCTTGGAGTGGCATCAAACTAGAAGTGACCCACTTCCGTATATTATGTTCTCATGCATGGGACATGATTCTCTGTGAGAAGAGGAAGGCATTTGATCCACAAAGCACAAAGTGTATCTTTGTTGGATACCCCAACAATGTGAAGAGATATAGACTCATTGATCTTTCCTCGGAATGGCTCATCATTGAGAGAAGTTTCCAATTCAAGGAAAGTATCTCGCATGTACATCAGCAGCCGCATGTAGACACTTTTGTTCTTCCACATGTTAGAGATGATGAGCATGCACATGCCGAATCTTATTCAGATGAGAGTTCTGATTCATATGATTGAAATTACTCAAATATTGATTCAGTATAGTTAGATGCAGAGTTAGTGCATGCATATGTAGATGCAGATCCAGAGAAGAGGCCCAAGTGGGACAAAACTACTCTTCAGGATGCAAGATATATTGGTGGGGATCCAACTAATACTAGGAGGAATCGATCTAATTTTGAGGAGCCTCATCTTGCACTCACTGCCATTGAACCAATGCCACCCATGCATCTTTTCTTATTTTAGTCTTCAGATCCACAGTCCTATTGCGAGGCTATTGGAAATACCTTTTGGTAATCCACCATGCAGGAGGAGTACAAATCCATCCTCAAGAAGAGAACCAGACTTGGGATCTGGTTCCCCTTCTGTTGGAGCCGGAAGTCACTCCTGGATTGCTAGAAGGAGCAGAGCCCGACGCCCATCAGTTTAATGTCACGATTTGTTTTAAGGGTGATCAAATGGAAGGAAACTCAGAACGATATTGTATCAACTCAGAAGCCAGACCGGGCATGCATGAATGAGTGAGGTCTTGATAAAATTCAAACAGTGAGTTGCAGTAAAAGGGTGAGTAGGTGGAAGACTTGCACGAGAAGAGTGCAAAGGTCTATCATAAACATCATGTTCATAACGGACTGGAGGAGAAAACATTCGAACACAAAGTCTCTTTATATTTAAACGCAGAAAACCAGAGAATACAAAAATGTCACGACAAACCCTTTATCATAACATAACTATAACAATCCACGTGAACCATTCAACTGTGAACTCTTCGGCACGAGACGAAAGATAGATGGAAAAAGGAGAACTGTTTGTTATAAACCAAGAAATCTCAATCACAGAGGCATAGCCAGGAAACCAGAATGGTGCTGAAACTTTACAGTCGGGAGCTTATCTCTACCATCGATAGATACCAAAATGGCAAAAATGCCTACATATACTCAAAACAACAACAACAGCGGAACCAAGAAAATGCATTGAAAGCTTTGCGTCTGCATGGCTTCTGACACTCTACAGCCGCAATCTTTGAATAATCGTGTGACTTATGGTAGACGCGATCGATCTTCTGACAGTTACATCGGCGAATCGACGTGCCTTTAATTCATTGCAGGACGTCCCCATTATGGCGGAGACGATGTCTAACCACCCTCAACCACTTCAATAACTGCTTCTTGGGATTGGGAACGACCCAGCCAACTTAGCATTACGGGGTACGGGAGACTTCTCGCGCTGTCACCTGGGATAACTGAACAACTTGAGGGATAGGCATAAAGGCTAGCGCGGAGGATGAGCGAGCGACAGGAATGGTGGTGCCGGGTTATAGGGGTGTGAAAGAAGTGACGAGATGAGAGAAGGGTGACGGAGGATGGTTCATAGCGGAAGACATCAGGTGGAAGGGAGGAAGACGGGAGATGATGAATTCTCCTTCAGGTGAGAGGCTGGCGTGGAAAGGAGCGGGACACATGGCAAGCGACGAGTGGGTGGTGAGAAGAAGGGAGGACCACGTGGACCAAAGAGGGGAGGTGGATGGATGACACATGGCAGCGCGGGAAAAGGTGGAAAAGGGGGATGACATGATGGGAGGTGGGCCCACTCTGGTTAAACACAGGGCAGCTGAGAAGGGCGAGGATGCACGAGCGTCGTCGATCTGAGCGCTATGATCTCGGCCGTCAAGAAGCTGCATCAGTGATTCCGGACCCCCCCACTCCGCTTAAAGGTAGAAAGGCGGGGGGGGTTCCAGAATGGTCTTCATCACCGTTTATCTGGGCGCGCTGATCTGAACCGTTGAAGAGGTGCACCCCCGATTCCGGACCCCCCCCCTCCGCTTAAAGGTAGAAAGGCAAGGGGGGTCCGGAATCCAACACGCGCCGTTGATCCGGGCGCACGAATCGCGGCCGCTCAAACTTGATTTTCATTTAACACAGGTGCATTCGCACCAAAACTTAGAACAAATGGGTTTTTTAACCCTTTCTTTCGCATTCTAACCCCCTTTTACAAGAACTATTGCTAACATTTGGCTCCATGGGGGATAGAGTCATCCCTGTGATGCTCTAAGAACTCTTTTGTAGACTTAGTGCCTTTTCTGTTGGGCTATGGAGTCATTTATTAGTCTAAAAAGAAACAAAACAGAAACAATATTTACAAAACAAAACAAAAAGAGCCGACTGCGGCTCACAGAAAACATTTCTTTAAGAAATGCCCATTAACTGGGCCACTGAAAACTTCATTGCCTTCCAGATCCTGCAACCTGTAAGTGTTGTTTGAAAACACTTCAAGGATCTTGAAAGGCCCGAACCAGAGGGCATCAAATTTACTGTGTTTGCCCTTTTCCTGCCTGGGTGCATCCCATTTGAGCACCAGATCACCCTGCTCAAATTCTTTCTTTTTTTTCTTCCTATCAAAAACCTGCTTGATTTTCTATTGATGATTATAGGCTCTTTCCAGGACCTGTTCTCTGATCTGCTGCACTTCCACCATCTGATGAATTCTTCTGAGCACATGGTTGGGTTCTCCCTCATAGTCCTAGAGGAGATTGGCTACAGGCAAGGCAAGCTGAGTGGGGAAAATGGCCTCTATTCCGTAAACCAGTTGGAAGGGTGAGAGACCCAGGGATTTCTTTGTTGTCACCCGATCAGCCCAAAGAGCAAATTTGAGTTTTGAGTCCCGGGCCTTTTTATTGTCCTCCAGTAGCTTCTTAATAATCTTGATTAGGCTTTTGTTAGAGGACTCTGCCATCCCGTTTCCCTGAGGATAGTAGGGAGTGGAGTGAATCAGTGAAATCCCAAATTGTTCACAAAATTTGATCAGAGGCTCAGACCTAAATGGGGAAGCATTGTCAGTGACAATCTTGCTAGGGCAGCCAAATCTAGCTATGATGTCTTCCAGGAAGCTGATGATTACTTTGTGAGAAGTGCTTCTGGTAGGGACAACTTCTATCCATTTAGTGAAGTAGTCAGTTGCTGTTAGAATCCATCAATGCTGGCCACTTGAGGGAGGATGAATTTCCCCGATGAAGTCCAATCCCCACTACTGAAAGGGTGTTGAGACCACCACAGGTTTCAATGGCAGGGATTTGAGCTGCTGCTTCCCTGAGAATTTCTGGCATTTAAAGAAAGCTCGAATTTCCCTGCAGACATCAGGAAATAAGGTGGGCCAGTAATACCCAGCTCGGAGGATCTTGTGAGCTGTCGTCTTCAAAAAATAATGGCCTCCACAAAGGCTGCTATGGAAGTCAAATATAACTCTCTGGGCCTGTTGCAGGTCCAGACACCTTAGTAATACCCCCCGAGGGTCCTTCCAATACAAAGCTTGGCCAATAAGACAATACCTGACAGATTTGAGCTTTAAATCTCTTGCCTTGCTTCTCTCCATCCCATCAGGAGGTCTCAACTCTTGCAAGAAATACAAGATATCTTTGTACCAGAGGCATGCTGCTAGTGGCACAGTGCTTTGGGAACCCCTGTTGGATGACTCAGCTTGCTCATTGATAAAATTGATTTCCAAGGCTTTATAATTGGATTCAGCCAGAAGCTTGGCCAAACCCTGCCCCTTTATTAGCTTGGTGGGCTTGATTTCCAGGTCAAATTCTAGGATCTTAGCGATCCATTTACTTCTTCTTCCGTCTATCTTAGGCTGTATAAGAATGTCCTTTACAGAGGTTGAAGGGACACATGCAATGATCTTTGAGTGTAAGACATAGACCCTGAAATCTTTGAGAGCTTTCACCAAGGCATAAGCCTGCTTCTCCATGATCTCGTATCGGAGCTCTGCATCTCGCAACGCCTTGCTAAAGAAGGCAATAGGCTGCTCTTGCCCTTGATCATTTTTCTGCAACAGAACTGCTGCTACTGTATCACAGGAAGAAAACGAGAATATTAGAAATTCTTTAGAATAATATGGACTGATTAGCATAGGAGCCTCGGTCAATGCTTTCTTTATTTGGTCAAAAGACTTCCTGGGTTCAGCATTCCATCTTATTTCATGGCCCTTCTTGAGCATGGCTGTGATATGTTTCACCAATTCAACAAAATTTGAAACAAACCTCCTCAGAAAATTTATCCTTCCCAAAAATGCTTGGACCTCCTTTTTAGACCTGGGAAGTGACAGGGCCTGAATTGCTTCTACCCTGTCAGGATCAATTCTCACTCCTTCTACTGAGACTATATGGCCTAACAGCTTCCCTTCTTGCATGGAAAACAATGATTTCTTGGGATTTAGAGAAAGGCCAAACTTGCAACACTTCAGGAAAACCCTCTTCAAGTGGCAGTGGTGTTCTATATCAGTCTTGGAGAAGACTGTTATGTCATCTAGGTAGATCACCACAAACTTATCTTTTTCCCCGATGAAGGCTATGTCCATGGCCCGCTGGAACGTTGCCCCTGCGTTCATCAATCCAAAGGGCATCTTGGCATACATGAATGTGCCCCAAGGAGTGGTGAAGGCTGTCTTTTTTCTGTCTTCAGGCATGACTGATATCTGATTATAGCCAGAAAAGCCATCAATCATAGATATCCTAGATGCACCAGTGACCCTCTGCAATATATGTTCCATGTTGTGCAGGGAGTAATTGTCCTTCCTTGAAATCCTGTTCAGGTTCCTGAAATCAACACAGAGTCTGATTTCTCCGCTCTTCTTTCTTACTGGGACCAAATTGGCTACCCAGCTAGAGTATCTCAAGGGGACTATGATTTGGGCATCCAACAGCTTTTTCACCTCTCTCTCCATGACAGGTAGCAGCGTAGGATTTATCTGTCTCAGCTTCTGCTTGAACGGTCTAGCCCCCTCTTTCAGTGGGATCTTGTGCTCAATGACTGACGTGTCGTATGTCTTGAGGTCTTCGTAGGTCCATGTGAACACGTCATCAAATTCCCTCAGTAAATCAGTATATCCAATCCTCTGCTCCTCGGTCAAACTCCTCGACAACTTGACAAACTTGGGCTCTTCTGGTGTGCCTATGTTGCACTCAGTTGTATCAGCATCATCACCTGAAAATCTTCCCTTTATCGCCACATCATTCCCATCGAACAATATTTCTAATGGGATCAGACCTTTTGGTATATGATTGCTCAGCAATTGAATAATCTAGTGGTTGGCAATTTCATTCATAAACTCCCCAGGGTGGTTGTCGCCTTCCATGTCAGGGTCTTCATCTATGTGTAATGCAGAAAAGTCATCCACCGACTGGAGAAACTTTTCGATCTCCTGATCATCCTCGAACACCTTCCAATGTTTGATGTTGTCCGATACAGAGGGTCTGTATCTTATTTCCACCTCTGATCTGTCAGCGGGCAGTGCAGGGGCTTCGAGCAAACTAGCCGAGAAAGCTAGAAAATCGGTTGGATCATTTTCTTCCCTTGGGATGAAAGATATGTTGAAAGCCAGGAAGAAACTGTCAATAAGATCCCATACCTCATTCCTGTAATTCTTGAGACGAGGGTGCTTGGCTTGATAAACCTTTTTCACCTGTTGAACGATCAATTCTGCATCTCCGAACATAGCCATCTCCCTGATTCCCATTTCTTTTGCAGCCCTTAATCCCAGGACTAGAGATTCATATTCTACCACATTGTTGGTGACTTCAAATTCCAGCTTGTATGACAGTGATATGGTTTCCTGAGAAGTGGATTTGAATACCACTCCGGCACCTGCACCTATACTGGAAGAAGCTCCATCAAAAAACATCTTCCAAACAGAGGTGGTCGGAGGAGGCGACTCTTGATTGATAGTGGGCTGCTTTCTGATTTGCAGAGGTGGCTCGGGGCTATCATCAGTGACCTGCAACAAGCTATATCCTAAGTTAGTGTCTAAGGCATAGATGGGATGATTAGTGGGGTTTGCTTCATCACTGACTATATAGGCTAGCTGGGCTTCTCTGTACAATATCCTATGTTCCCCCCCAAAGACCGGGATGGTGGAATATGTGAGATCCATCTGCAATGTCCCTCCGAGTCTCTTAATCCAAGACCTTGACAATAGCATGCCAAACTTGGGGGGAACATCAGCTACCACTATATCCATGACCATACTTTTCATGGGCAGCTGAAACAGGGAAACTACTAGGTCCTTGATGACTCCCAAACATTGTACCCTCCTGGAGTCAAAGGAATAGAGGTCATGAGAGGCTCTGGTGACTTCTAATCCTAGCTCTTCCATGATAGCTTTAGGCATGAGGTTGTGGGAGGCCCCTGAATCCATTAAGAAATTATGCAGCACTTTGTCATGTATGTTCAGGGAGGTGTAGAAGGGAGGGGATGAATCATCTTTGTCTTCTACCATGGGACCTAGGACAACTGCAGGCCTTTCATCTTGGAGGTTTATGAAGTCTGTGGAAGGGATAGAGGTTTCAGATTTTAACAGCTCAGAGAAGCATTTTTTGAATTCCCCATGTTTAATTAACTCAGTGAGGGGCACAGGGATTTTGATCTTTTGAATTTCATGCTCGAAATTAAAGGAAGATGTAAGCTTTGGAATTTCTCTAATCTCAGGAGAAGGATTTTGAATAATAGGGGAGAAAGGTTGGGCCTTCTTACCTCTGTGGTCGTCTGCTACCTCATCAGCATGCTTCTCTGCTCTAGTGGATGGCTCAGGAACATCAGGTGCTGCTGCCCTTTTGTCAGATCTCAGGTTATACCTGCCTCGGCCACCACCATCTTTGTCTCCCTTGCTCAATTCATTTAGTTGACTGTTCATGAGAGACTCCTCGTATGTTGACTGAGTTAGATGGGGGAAAGGAGGAGTGACTTCTACAGAGTGGATTTTAGGCTCAAGCTCATCTGTTTCTCTTTCTTCTTCATCAGCTACAAAATTGTTCTGGAAGGGAGCCTGAATCCTTTGGTCATCTCTGTCTCTTTCCTTCTCTTTGTGCATGGTTGGAGGAGAAAAATTGTTTGTTCTCCTGAAACCTCCTTTATTTTCGATGTTCTAAGGGCCCTTATACATCTGCCTCCTTTCCACCTTCAATATCTCCACCTCTTCTTTAAGAAAGTTCATTACTTGGGCCATCTCATTCACTTGAGGGTGGGACAATGATGGGTTGGAAGTTGAAGCTTCCGACTTTTCCTTTCTTTTGTTTGTGTCGGCCTGGTTTCTAAGTCTGTCAGCTACTAACATGTTGGATTCCACTTCTATAGATGCATCTTGCATCTGAGATAAAGAGGTGGCTCTCCTTTCTCTTAATATGAGACAGAAGTCGGGGTCAAATGCACTAGCATATGAAATTTGAGCAGAGGCTTCTAAAGGATTTATTTCTACAGGAATCTTGTTATACATCTTATTAAATCTTTTGGAGAATTCAGAGACAGATTCTCCTTCCTGCTTCTTCAGGGACCCAAACTCTGTCATGTAATAAATGTGATCTTTCCTATCTCCCCACTGCCTCAAGAAAGCATCATCCAGGGCTTCAATACCAACAATAGATCCAGGGGCCAGTCCCCTAAACCACTTTCTAACCTCACCATCCAAGCTCTGAAGAAAGAATCTCATCCAGACATCTTCATTTTCAATATTGAGGTTGTCTGCATAACTGTAAAAAGCAGCCAAGTGCTCTTCAGCAGTTATGTCTCCCTCCCCAGTGAACTTGGGCATATACTTCAAGTAGTCTCCAGCAGGGAGAGGGTTCATAGGATGGGGCAGGACCAAAGGAGCATATCTAGCAGCAACTATAGCATCCATTTTGTTCTGTGGGGGATTAGCACCATCCATAGGGACGTTGAGTGGAGGAGAACTTGGGGGAGACGGAGTGTGAACAGGTGAGGTAGGAAAAGAGGTCCTCACAAGAGACGACGGGGAAAACAGAGAGAAATCTAAGGGACCTGAATGTGCAGTTGTTTCTCTCTGCGCAGCAGTAGTAATCAAAGGAGGAGTGGTGAAACCTCCTGAGGGGGCAGTGACAAGGATCTCTCCCTCTGATACTGGGCCGGGAGGAGAAAACTCAGCAGGAACACTCCCGAAGTTCAGAAAATGGGAAACCTCAGAGGAAGTATGACTAGGAAGCTGAGAATAAGAAAATGGAGTTTTCACAGAAGGGGATGGTGTATTACCTTTTTCCATGATGGAAACTCCTTTTGCAGAGCTCTTTCCCTTTCTGCGCACTACTTCCAAGTCTGCTTCTGGTGTGGCTAAAGGCAAGTGTGGATTAGACCTCGTGTGTCTACCTCTCGAAGCCACAGTTGATAGAACAGGTTCTCCCCAGCGGAGTCGTCACAGTGGAGTCGCCAGGTGCACAGTAGCAATCTTCAAGTTCTGATATCTGATGCACCTTCAAAAATCAGTTGATCTTTGTTGTTCAAATCCGAGGAAAATATTCAACTTCGTCCCCGGTAACGACGCCAGAAATGTTGGAGCCGGAAGTCACTCCTAGATTGCTAGCAGGAGTAGAGCCCGACGCCCATCAGTTTAATGTCACGATTTGTTTGAAGGGTGATCAAATGGAAGGAAACTCAGAATGATATCGTATCAACTCAGAAACCAGACCGGGCATGCATGAACGAGTGAGGTCTTGATAAACTTCAAACAGTGAGTTGCAGTCAAAGGGTGAGTAGGTGGAAGACATGCGCGAGAAGAGTGCAAAATTCTATCATAAACATCATGTTCATAACGGACTGGAGGAGAAAACATTCGAACACAAAGTCTCTTTATATTCAAATGCAGAAAACCAGAGAATACAAAAATGTCACGAAAAACCCTTTATCATAACATAACTGTAACAATCCACATGAACCATTCAATTGTGAACTCTCCGGCACAAGACAAAACATAGATGGAAAAAGGAGAACTGTTTGTTATAAACCAAGAAATCTCAATCATAGAGGCATAGCCAGGAAACCAGAATGGTGCTGAAACTTTACAGTCGGGAGCTTAGCTCTACCATCGATAGATACCAAAATGGCAAGAATGCCTACATATACTCAAAACAACAACAACAACGGAACCAAGAAAATGCATTGAAAGCTTTGCATCTGCATGGCTTCTGACACTCTGCAGCCACAATCTTTGAATAATCATGCGACTTATGGTAGACGTAATCGATCTTATGACAGTTACATCGGTGAATCGATGTGCCTTTAATTCATTGCAGGACGTCCCCATTATGGCGGAGACGATGTCTAACCACCCTCAACCGCTTCAATAACTGCTTCTTGGGATTGGGAACGGCCCAGCTAACTCAGCATTCCGGGGTACGGGAGACTTCTCGCACTGCCACCTGGGATAACTAAATAGCTTGAGGGATAGGCATAAAGGCCAACGCGGAGGATGAGTGAGCGACAGGAATGGTGGTGTCGGGTTATAGGGGCGTGAAAGAAGTGACGAGATGAGAGAAGGGTGACAGAGGATGGTTCATGGCGGAAGACATCAGGTGGAAGGGAGGAAGACGGGAGATGATGAATTCGACTTCGGGTGAGAGGCTGGCATGGAAAGGAGCGGGACACGTGGCAAGTGACGAGTGGGTGGTGAGAAGAAGGGAGGACCATGTGGACCAAAGAGGGGAGGCGGATGGATGACACATGGCAGCACGGGAAAAGGCGGAAAAGGGGGATGACATGATGGGAGGTGGGCCCACTCTGGTTAAACACAGGGCAGCTGAGAAGGGCGAGGCTACACGAGCGCCGTCGATCTGAGCGCTATGATCTTGGTCGTCAGGAAGCTGCATCAGTGATTCTGGACCCCCCCCCTCCGCTTAAAGGTAGAAAGGCGGGGGGGTGGGTCCGGAATGGTCTTCGTCGCTGTTGATCCGGGTGCGCTGATATGAACCGTTGGAGAGGTGCGCCCCCGATTCCAGACCCCCCCCCTCCGCTTAAAGGTAGAAAGGCAAGGGGGGTCTAGAATCCAACACGCGCCGTTGATCCGGGCGCGTGAATCTCGGCCGCTCAAACTTGATTTTCATTTAACACAGGCGCATTCGCACCAAAACTTAGGACAAATGGGTTTTTTAACCCTTTCTTTCGCATTCTAACCCCCTTTTACAAGAACTATTGCTAACACCTTCCTTCAAGAAAGAAACTTGTCAGGTGTAGATGGGTCTACAGGACCAAGAGTGGAGTGGATGGATAGGTTAGCAGATACAAAGCTAGGCTAGTTTCCAAAGGCTTTCAGTAGGTGCATGGCATTGACTATGATGAGACCTTCACTCAAATAGTGAAGATGGATTCCATTCATTTGGCACTTGAAATTCTAGAAGCCAAGGGATGGGAAGTCCATCAGATAGATGTGAAGATGCATTTATTCACGGTGATCTCTCTGAGGAGATCTATATGGAGCAACCCCAGGGATTTGTGCAGGATTCATATTTGGTCTGTCGATTGAAGAAGTCTCTTTATGGCCTCAAGAAGGCCCCGAGGGCATGGTATGCCAAGATGGACTCCTACCTATTGTCACATAACTTTGTTCATTGTAATTCATACCCAAATGTTTACATGCTTAGGATGACAGATTCACTTCTACTCCTAGTTTTGTATTTTAATGATTTTTTGATCACCAGTTGCTCAACTTCAGTGATTTCTGTAGTCAAGAGGATTATACATGATAGGTTCTTGATGATGGACATGGGTCCACTACATTTCTTCCTTGGAATCAAGATTGTAACACCCATGTTTCCCCCATTTTGTAACTTAATCATAAAATAGGATTACCATGCTAAGGCATGTGGAAAATGTAAATGTATTATTGTTTGGGTTGCTAATAACTGACTATGGGGGTGAAGCCTTGAAAGTACTGGCCATGATATCACTAGAGGAAGAATGTGAAAACTATTAGGGAGGGTTCATTATATCAAATAACCCCAAATTTCCCTTGATGAAGATGATAAACCTCCTTCGGGACCAAGGGGAGAAACTAGTTAATAAAGAAAGGACCGGTGGTTGAATTATTTTTGGCACAAGGGTAGACCCGAGGTTCACTCCAAGAGCACACCAACAAGCCCTAGATACTGGCCCTTTTGGCAGCACCTGCGAAGTAGATGCAGTCTCACCCGAAGCAACTAAGAGGGGGGTTGCAAGACAGGAATGTCTACAACCACAGGAATATCAAGGGGATCTATCACAACAACAATACATCATTCATATATCACTTATCAGCTAGGTCTATCCTGCACAACTATAGATCTGATCTAACATAAGACTATAAATAACAATATAACAATGACACAAATCCAGGCATCAATCACACATATGACACAAAATATATGTGGTTCACCCTCTCTCTATAGCTACGTCCACAGAACTGTGCTTATGATTTATTAAGGTAAAGCATACAGTTCTTATTTTTGCTCTCATCTTGCAAAACTTATTTCTTCTCTCTCTTTCTCTCCCTTTCCTGTGCACCCAGCTTCAGGACTTGACCTTCACACATAGTTGAAGATCTCACAATACAATCCTCTCCCACCACAACAGAGTTATAACAACAATATCATACCAATACTCAATGACCAACCCAACCCAGGTCCTCTTGACCTTTATTTATACATTACAATCCCTCACCGACAGCCTTAGGTCAAAACCTAGGTGCCAAAACCCTAGATACCAAAACCCTAGGTGTCTAAAAGCCTAGGTCAACTTGACCCACTTTTTTCAAGCTTCGCCAGCCTGTCTTTCCTTCTTTATCGCGCGGTGCTCCAAAGCATCCAATAATGGCTTTCTCTGTTTGTTGAGTTGTCCACGTTCCTTCTTCCTTGTTGATCTTTCATCCCTGGTCTCCTCATCCAATGGCTTGTTTTTCTGCACTTCGCTCCATCTTTCCCGCTCTTTTGCTCACTTCGACTCAGTGACAGTTACTATGTCTCCCGCGAAGCTCACTTTTTACCTTTCCTTCCTTGTTCTTCGCTTCCTTCCATAACCAAGGGCCAATATCCCCCCAACAATCACCTATGACTCATTCCGAGGCACTTTAGATCGGATCCTCTTGTTTTACTTCGACTCTGGACTGCGCAGTGCAGCCCTTGCTTTCTTCTTTATGCCTCCTTTCCATCCTTGTGCAAACTGTCTTTTCTGTGTCTAGTACCCAGTTTCAACTGCACCTAGTACCTGGACCCTTTTCCTCATGATTTTACTAAGAGCTATGAGGAAGTTGGTTATCATAGTACAACTTCAGCCAAATCCCATTCACCAATCCTTCCTTCCAATGTCCCTTCAATGTCTTCAGTTGTGCAACTCCTTCTTCTATAACATAGGAAATATCATATGGTCCAAGCCAATGCGTTCTGAACTTCCCAGGGTATTTGATAAACTTACTGTCATACACCAGTACTAAATCACCTTGCTTGAATGTCTTCTTCTTGATGTGCCTATCATGATAGGCCTTTTCTCGTTCCTTTTGAATTTGTTGATGGAATCCTACAATGAATCTATCTTCTTCCAGTTTAACCAACTGTGTAAGCCTCTTGCGAACAACGTCGGTATCATCCATGTCTGTAAATGCAGCAATTTTTAGGCTTGGTACTAAGTATTCCATCGGGACAACAACTTTAAGACCATAAACCAACTTGAAGGGGGTCTGCATTATTAATTTCTTGCAAGTGGTTCTATAAGACCAGAGTACTACTAGTACTCTTAAATCCCAGTCATCCCTTTTCACGTTGCAAATGTTTGTCAATGTTGTCTCCACGATATTGTTGAATTCCTTAACCATTTCGTTTGCTTTTGGATGGTAAGGTGTACTCTTCTAATGTTGGACTGCAAATTTTTCAGTCAGGGCTTCAACTGTCTTATTGATGAAGTGTGTACCCTGATCACTCATAAGGATATTAGGTCATCCATACCTGATTATTATGTCATCAAATATAGAATGTGCAGTTGTAGTTGCACTACAGTCCTTGACTACTCTAGCTTCGGCCCATCTGGTTAAGTATTTTGTCACAGTAATAATGTAATTTGCTCCTGTGTGATTTCCTGGTGGGTTTATAGGTCCCACGAAGTCAATGGCCCACTTTTGAAATTCTTGTAGGGTCATCTGCGGTGATAATGACATTTCATATCTTCGAGGTGGTTTTCCAATTCTCTGGCATACACCACATGCTCTGGCATACTCTTTAGCATCTATGTGTAACGTAGGCCACCAAAGGCTAGCTCGCAGAACCTTCTGCACAGTTTCTTTCCCTGTGTAATGCCCTCCTGTGATGCCTTCATGAGCTTTTGCAAGGATCAATGGTCACTCTGTCTCCATAACACACCTCCTTAATATTTCATCCGGTCCTATTTTGTACAACTGTCTAGCTATAAGTGAAAAGTCTGCAACATGCACCACTAGTTGTTTCTTCTGAGTAATTTTATACTCACTTGGAGCCATTCCTATTGACAGGAACTAGACTATGTCTATGAAATGGTCATCAATATTTCTAATGGTGAGCAGTTGTGCATCCGATAATGTATCCTCCAAACTGGTAGGTTCTTCTCGATGTTCCAACCTTGATAAGTGGTCTGGGCCCTTGTTCATTCTTCCTGGCTTAACTATGATCTCAAAATCATATTCTTGAGACAACAGAAGCCATCTGCATATTCGCCCCCCCAACACTGGCTTGTTGACTAGGTACTTCAGCGCGGAGTGATCAACAAACATTTTAAAGTGTCCTCCCAACAAGTAGTGGTGGAATTTTTGGAGTGCATACACCATGGATAGTCCCTCTCTCTCTGTAGTGGTGTAATTAACTTTAGTTGTGAATAGCTTCTTGCTAGAAAATGATAATGGATGATCAATGTCCCCTTCTCTTGGTTGTGCCAGTACTACTCCTAATGCAATAGAAGATGCATTGACATGCACATGGAATTATTTTTTCCAATCTGGAAAAACCAGAATGGGCACTATGACCATCTTCTGTTTTAGTGTGTCGAAGCTCTATTGACATTCATCTGTCAACTCATACAGGCAGTCCTTCTTCAGCAGCTTCTCCATTGGTGTTGTAATTTGGGCATATCCTTTGATAAATTTCCTATAATATCCAGTATGGACAAGTGTAGTGTGTAGTTGTTTGACTGAAGTAGGAGGTGGCAAATCAACTATAATTGCAATTTTAGATGGGTCAACCAACAATCCCTGCTTGCATACAATATGACCTAATAGCACTCCAAATGGTGAGAAGAAGATGCATTTCTTCAGATTCAAAGCAATTTGACACTGTGTAATGACCCCAAGCCAAATCTTTTCTTGGAATCACTAACTACTATTGATCTATTGATGTGCAGGTATTTATTGAGTTATTAAGTGCATACAAGATTCATCAACACATGAAGATCACAATATATTCAAGATATAGAAGCACAAGCAAAGATATGACCTTTTTATTATGAGCAATGTAAGATCAATAAAATAGATGGCTGATCTGGCATAAACCTCAGATGGCCATACAAGCAATAGATATGAGCTGCTACAAAATGCTCCCGACAATACAAAATAAGCCTCCAAAGGCTGGATATACAATGAAGACTGAATCAAGTAGATCTGAGTCGTACTAATTCTCAACCTCCAAGCTAGAAAGTGCCACGCCCTGCTAGAGTGTTGAAGCCCTCAATAATTTGGCCCTGCTACAAAAGTGTCCAATCATCCCGAGAAATATGCCAAATGATAGATCGAGCAACTATAAGGACAACCTAGATGTCCAAATTCCCAAATCCACTCTCAAACCCTGTAGATCTGAATTCCTCCACTGAATGGTGCACCCCACTGGATGACTAAAACCCTAGCTGGTTTGGCCCTAATGAAGGATGTCTCCAAATGCTCTGAAACTCTCCAAGAATATAGATCGGGCTATGAGAATCCCGTGGGAGAAGTTTCTGACTCAGATCTCAAGCAGATCTCCCTAGATATGAGTTTTACTGAATCATAGGATGTCCCCTCTGGCTCCAAGATGTCCCAATCTACAGACAAATGTAGAATGATGATAACCCTCCAGAAAATCCCTCAAACTGATGGTTCTACCCCTAAAAACAAAACCCAACTGTCGAAATGGCCCCAGGCCCTTAGGATAAGCTGGATTGAACCTCCCTCTAGATGATGGTGCACCCTTGCTGGAAACACAAGAACAATATGGACCGCTACCTTCTGAAGCGCTAGATGGATATGGGCTGAGACTAGAATGGTGTGGAGGAGTCTTTCATCCCCGAGATCAAGCTGCAAAACAAGTTGACTGGATATTTCACCACTGAGTTTCTCACAAGGGTTTGTACAGCAAAACCCCCAAACTGAATGCTCAAGAGCAATAGCAAATGGTAATCCAAAACCAGAATGAGTAATAGGTGCACCCCGGCCTCTTACTTATACTTTGCCTTCTAATTCTCTGTTGAGTTAGGTTAACTCCCAGGGTTAATCTTCTATTCTTCTATTGAGTTATCTTTTACTCCTTTATCATTTTCCTTTCTTAAGTCAACTTAAAAATATAACTTTTAACTTCTTGACTTTTCCCCCCCTCAGTGTGAGACAATGACCTAGTGGGGGTGCCCAGGCCATTGAGTCTCCTCATCACCTCTCTAAGAGGTGGGGGACATTATAGTCTCCCCTGCTTGAAATTTCTTTCCCTCAAGCAATTCCAAACCTGCTTCTATAACCACGTGCTCCTGCTCCCAAGTGGCATCCTCAATGGGTAAATCCTTCCACCTAATTAGACACTCCTTGATTCTTCAGTTAGCCTCTTCTCTCGGACTTCTAACACCTCCTCTGGAATCAAAACAAGCTATCCCTCCTCATCCATGGGAGGTAATGCCTCAATAGGCCTGACGTGTTGACCGAGGGATTTCTTAAGGCACAAGACATGGAAGACGTTGTGAATTTTACTACCCTGTGGAAGCTCCATCTCATAAGCTACTGCCCCTATCCTCCTGCTGACCCTGTATGGTCCAAATAAACGTGGCTGCAGTTTCTCCACTCCACTTCTTTTAATGGAGGCCTGCCTGTATGGTTGCAACCTCAAATAGACTAAATCGTCAACCTCAAAGGTACGATCAACTCTGTGCTTGTCTTCTTGGACCTTTTGCTGGTTTTGTGCCCTCTGTAAATGATCCTTCAATTCCCTGAGAATATCTTGGCTCTATTGTATCCAATCCTGTACCATCGGAGCCCTGTTGTCACCAAATGAAATCTCCACAAATGATAAAGGATCATAGCTATATAAAGCTCTGAAAGGTGACATGCCAATGGACATATGTTGGGTGGTGTTGTAGCAATATTCTCCCAAATGTAACCATCTGACCCATGCTTTCTGTTGTCCTGCTACGTAGTTTATGAGGTAACCTTCCACCCATTTGTAAACTATCTCAGTCTGACCATCCGTCTGAGGGTGATAGCTAGTACTAGGAGTCAATGCCGTACCCACTAATCTAAACAACTCCTACCAAAATGTACTCATGAATCTGTTGTCCTTGTCACTGATGATGGTTTTGGGTAGGCCGTTGATCAGGTGATCAAATTTTGCTCAAAAATTCAAAGTGTTCGGAATCGCTTCAAATCGGACGAGAGCATAGACCTCATCATTGCGAACCCAATGCAACTCATTTGGGTTCAAATGGATGTCGAGAGCGAGAGATATCGCGTTCTATTCAAAATGGAAAACAGGCCAAAAAAGGGATGTTAACTATACAAGTCCGTACAGTCCGTATGGATGATGACATGGCAGACTGTACGGATGACGTGGTAGACCATACGTTGATGTGGAAAACAGTTGGCATATTGCGTGTTTTATTGGCAGCGAATGGGAATGTGACACGTGGCCCAATCACAGGTCACCATGTGTGACTTGTTTATTTGTTAAAACTTTGCACTCAGTAGGAGTCAACCCCGTGACCTTCGGGGCAAGGGTAAAGCTTTGGGAAAGGTTGCCCAACCAGCACACCCACGTATGTTCCTTGACATATATGTTTTAAAAATTGTATTTAACATTGCTATATGGTGTATATGGGCATGGACCGGGCCAGGGCTAATCCCCGACCCATGGTCATGTGTTATGTTATATGCGACCAGCGCTACGGTGGTTACCACCATAACCATATATTGTAACCATTTGATATATGTGCACGCGGTTTACTATGTGACCACTGTATCAATGCATGTGGGTTTTAACATATGGTTCCAATAGTTATGTAACCATTAGCCCTGTTGTATGTTGGCGCAATCGTATGACTGCCATGTGCCCACAGGCCTTGGTAGTTAGGGCCAGCGCATAAATGGTTCGACAGTTTGGACCGGTGGTGCGGTTGCACCCAGTTCTAGGTTTTCATGCTTTAAATTGCGTGTGGGATAGTTTGAGCCAGAGGAGGTGCATTTTGTAGTTGCAGAGACAGCAAGCTTGAAGGGGAGACTTCAAGGAAGTCTCACTTCTTCATTTTTTGACCAAATGAGGTGCCGAAAAAGCCCAACTAGGGGTTTTTAGATGTTTTGAAGCCATTGGAGTAGGCTATTGGTCATTTTGAGCATTGTAAAGCATGTTTTTGAGGACTTTGAGAAAATAATACTAATGATCCATTGGAAGCTGGACCAGGAGATTTAGCCCAAGAGAGGGGTGAACTCCTTTATCATTTGTTGTTTTAAGTGTCTTTTGTTCATTGATTATGTTGTTGTTTATATGCATTCTGAATGAGTAAATCCTATTAATAATGTGTTGCAAAGTTGATCCATTTTCTTTTAACACATAAAATTTAACTTGCAAATATTTTCAAGATTACAAGTCTTCTTCATTTTTAGATCAAGTTGGTATCAGAGCACTAGTTTTTTAAGACTTGATTATTTGCAAGTGTTTCATTTTTTGATGCTCACAAGGTTGAAACTCACAAGAGGAGAAGGTCAACTTGTAGAGACAAGTTCTCATCCTTCAAGGAGGAAACATATTCCGTCACCGCAAGTTTCAAGGAGGCATTCACCAAGTATGGCTCATGAAGAGAGTAATGAACATGTTCCTGCAAAAGATGAAGATCTCAGAAAGGCTGTCATGGAAATGAGAGAGATGATGAAGATCTTGATCGAAAAGAATACAAGGTTGCAAGGTGAAGGCTCCAACCATTCAAAGCATAAGGGAGACAGTGGTGATAAAAATCCTAATGGAAATGGAGGGAATGGTGCCTCTCCACCACCCTCTCCTCCATCATCTTCTTCTTCTTCTTCTTCTTCTACTACTAGTTCAAGACCTCTTACGAATTCTCCAAAGCGACCTGGTAAAACTCCTTCGCAAATTCCTTCATTAAAGCTTGATATTAAATTCGAATTGCCAATATACAATGGAGAAGTTAATGCTGAGAAATTAGATAATTGGATACATCAGATTGAGGTATATTGTAGAATACAAAAAATTCAAGATGATGAAACCAAAATTTATCTTGCTTCTTTAAGATTGGATAGTGTAGCACTCATTTGGTGGGAATACAAGACTCAGGAGGACATGAAAAAGCATGTTAAAATTTTAACCTCTTGGAATGATTTTATTGTTGCAATTAAAAGACAATTTTACCCATTGGCATATAAGCAAAAGGCTACTATGGATTGGCAAAAAATTAGATAAGCTAAAGGACAGAATGTACAAAGCTTTACTCAAGACTTTAGGAGAAGAGCTTTGGTTTTGGGAGTAGATTTGTCTTCTCAAGAAACTTTACTCAAATACATTGGAGCTTTGCATAGTTATTTGAGACATACTATACTCATGTTTAATCCTTCAAATCTAGATGAAGTTTGTGTTCAGGTTACTCATTTGGAAGCAAGAGGAAGGAACGACACTCATGAGGGTAATAAGAAGAATTTCAGCCATGGAGATAAAGGAAAGAAGAAGTTCAAGGGAAATGGAAAAAAGAATGTTGTTGTTAGGAAAGAGGGAGAAAAATTCACATGTAAACATTGTTCAAAAGATGGCCATGATGAAGACCATTGTTGGAAACTTCATCCTAAAAGAAGACCCAAAAAGTTTGGCAACAACAACAAAGGGAAGTCAA
>ML787298.1:736314-758648 GCA_009831015.1 Picea engelmannii | reverse complement strand
ATCATCCCGAGAAATATGCCAAATGATAGATTGGGCAACTGTAAGGACAACCCAGATGTCCAAATTCCCAAATCCACTCTCAAACCCTGTAGATCTGAATTCCTCCACTGAATGGTGCGCCCCACTGGATGACTGAAACCCTATCTGGTTCGGCCCTGATGAAGGAGGCCTCCAAATTCTCTAAAACTCTCCAAGAATATAGATCATGCTATGATAATCCCATGGGAGAAGTTTCGGACTCAGATCTCAAGAAGATCTCCCTAGATCTGAGTTTTACTGAATCACAGGATGTCCCCTCTGGCTCCAAGACATCCCAATCTACAGAAAAATGTAGAATGATGATAACCCTACAGAAAATCCCTCAAACTGATGGTCCTGCCCCTGCAAATAGAACCCAACTGTCGGAATGGCCCCAAGCCCTCAGGATAAGCTAGATTGAACCTCCCTCTAGATGATGGTGCGCCCTTGCTGGAAACAAAAGAACAGTACGGCTTGCTACCTTCTGAAGCGCTATATGGAGATGGGATAAGACTAGAATGGTGTGGAGGAGTCTTTCATCCCCGAGACCAAGCTGCGGAACAAGGTGAGTGGATATTTCACCACTAAGATGCTCACAAGGGTTTGTACAACAAAACCCCCAAACTGAATGCTCAAGAGAAATAGCAAATGCTAATCCAAAACCAAAATGAGTAATAGGTGCACCCCAGCCTCTTACTTATACTTTTCCTTCTAATTCTCTGTTGAGTTAGGTTAACTCCCAGGGTTAATCTTCTATTCTTCTGTTGAGTTATCTTTTACTCCTTTATCCTTTTCCTTTCTTAAGTCAACTTTAAAATATAACTTTTAACTTCTTGACTTTCCCCCCCCTCAGTGTGAGACTATGACCTAGTGGGGGTGCCCAGTCCACTGAGTCTCCTCATCACCTCTCTAAGAGGTGGGGGACATTACACACTGCCTGCATTTGTCCAACATTAGCCTTAGACATTCAATATGATTTTTCAACAAACTAAAAATAGTCCAGTCATCAAAGTATGCTTCTAAAAATTTATGCAAAAATTATTTGAACGCTTCAACCACCACCCTGGAAACAATGGTTGGGGAATTCTTCAATCCAAATGGAATTATTGTATACTGGTAGGATCCCCACTCTGTGGAAAATGTAGTCTTATGACGGTCCTCCTTGGCAATGTGGATGTGATGGTATCCCAAAAAGTCGTCTATAAAAGAATATACTTCCTGGCCTCCCACGTTATCCAACACTTTGTTTGTGAATGGTGTAGGGAAAGGGTCATGAAGACAGGCCTGATTCAACTTTCTGAGGTCCACACAAATCCTGATGTCTCTTGTCTTCTTGTCTTGTACCACCATAGGGCTGATCCACTCCAACTCTTCGATAGGTTCAATAATCCCTGCTTCCAACATTATGTCGAGCTCGATCTTCACTTTTTCTTTGTTATTCGGGTTCAGTCTATAAGGTCTTTGCTTGACTAGCTTCACATCTGGTTTCAAAGGTATTCTCATCTCACCCATAGGCCCTTTGATTCCCTTAATATCAATGAACTTCGTCGGGAACAAGTCCTGATATTCGAGAAATAACTCTATAATCTTGTCAATGGTAGCAACATCCCAATAATCTCTGACATTGGCAAGCTTCAGTGTCTCCTCTGTCCCAATATTGAATTTATTTATTTTTATCGGTTGTCCTATGAATGGCAGCTCAAATCCTAGTCCTTCCACATTTTTGTGGCCTTCTGTCTCGACGATTTTTACCTTCCTCGAATCATCATCTTCATCGGCATTAATGTTGTAACATCCTTGCAATTTTTGGAATGGCGCAGTCCATTCATCCCCTTCTTGCTCCAAAGGGAGGCTAGATGCCTCCTTAAATACTTTATGTCTCACAATCTGTAATGCTTGGTCTACTGAAGGAAATTCACTTTCAAACAAAAAGGTGGTTACAAAATTCTGGATCATACCTTCCCAATCTGAAGTGACGAGGCCCAGCTCCGCTTGAAGGTACCAGTTGATAGGGATCATGTCCAGCGTGTTAATGAATCTGTGCACCCATTGTTCTCATGGAATGTCACTCCAGGCCTCTTCACATCTTCGCACATTGTCCTTTGGGCAACTTCGACCTATGTACCTCACTTCGCAGCTTCCTACTTGTGCTGAGAACCGTGTTGTCATCAAAGTTTGACATTGTGTCCAGTCTATGATGTTTCCTTTGTGTGTCCCCCACCATCTTATTGGTGTGGCTTTCATGGCCTCATCCATTTCCAACAGCCTCTGTTGTGTTGTTACACTTGTCTCAAACTATGATAAGAATTTTTCTAAAAGGTTTAGCCCATCAAATGTGGGTAAGTTACTCATTGTTGTGTCGATCCAGCGAACCTCCCTGGTTAGTCTAGCACATCTTCTGGTAGAGACTTCATACATCTGGTTCTACCAGTTCTTCGACACTTCTTTTGAGTCTGATGAACATGTGTTGTGGCTTCACTAGCTCAGATTCCCATCGGCTGTAGGATTGATATAATCATGTTGTCTGGTTGTTAGTTTGTAGATGTTTTCTGGTTCGTATGCGTGGTCTTCTTCTCTGATGGGCTCTGTGTATCAAGGACCCTCATCTGGATCTAAAGGTGCAATGAACCTAAGTCCATCTCTTCCAAATGTCATGTGTGTCTTCTTTAGATCAACAATAGTAGAATTGTTGAAGGCCCAATCAATTCCTAATAATGAAGGATAAGGGCAGTTGTCATCAACAATTTCAATTACTTCAAAATCTACAAAGGTTCTAACTCCATCGATGTCCATAGGGACATGCTCCAGTCGTCCAAATGGGTTGACAACTTTTTAATTAGCCATTCTAAGCTTGATAGGGGAATAGATCGACTTTGGTTTCCCATCAGTGCCTAGGTTTGCTTTGTCATGACATTGACCTCCGACCCTAAGTCGAGGACCACATAGTCTATATCATATTTTCCTATTTGAGCATTCAAGTGTAATTTCTTATTTGTCCTTCTCCTTTTCCCAATTTGGTGCACTTCCCTATTTAGTAAGGATTCTATATTTCCTAGCTCATATTGATTGATTAAATATTGTAATTCTTGTTCAGCGCTTTTATCTTGAATCAACTTAACACAAGTGCACAAAAATTCCATGAGTTTTCTTACCTCTTTTCATATTGTTGGTGATGCAGACTAATCAAACACCTGAGGTATGCCATATTATTTGATTTCTAGTTGTTTCTTTGATGAAGACTCTTGGTCTCCTTTGAACTCTTTTCTTGCCTCTTCAAATGTCTTTCTTTCTTTCTTAGCATCGAATGTTGGGGTCTTCTCTGTAGCTTTCCTGACTCCGTGGTCGTCTGCAGTCTTTCCTTGGGCTGATCTGTCTTCTTCTGTAGTAGTGCCTCCTCGAGTGATAACAACAACTCTAGGGTCTTCTCTGCGAGGTTTAGCATATATCAGTTGCACTTGCGGGTTTTTCTAAGGTCCTCATCTTTCCTAAAGCTTAGCTAGCAACAAAGGGAAATCCTCGATGACATGCTCAAAGGAATTGCAATAACTGCAGGTTGTGCAAGGGTTCTGGAAGTCCCTCGCTAAATTTTGTGGCTGTATGTAGTTGTAATAGATTACTTGTCCTCGGCCTCGACCCATAACTCCTCCTTGTCCTCGTCCTCTGTATCCACCGTGAGGATTGAAGCTTCCTCTTCCTGGAGAATTATACTGTGTATTGTTTCCTTCTTGGTGTACTTCGCCTTGGATCTTGTATATGTCTCTTGATCTTTCATGCATCAGGTCAAAATCCCTACAATATCTATCATCGTGCCCCACGTACTTACAAAATGTGCAGCACAAGTTTGTGGGTGTCTAAACATACTTCTGCATATAATAGCACTCACCAGGGCAATGTCGGTTTCTGCATACTTCGCACCAGGGCAGGTTAACTTGCTTCAAGGGGCTCGGCGCTCCTGAGGCCAAATATTCATGAAACAGGGGATAGTGTTCTTCATCATGACCTTTAGATCTGCATCTTACACACTAGATATCTTCTCTTTTTTCCTTACCCTTGTCCTTCTTCATATCCTCAACCTTTAGAGACAAACTAGTCAGTTGGCTCAAGATATGTCTCATGCCTGAGCTAGATTCTCCCATAGGTGTTGATTCAAGCTTCATGGCAATCTCCAAATCTTCTACCTACGATGCAATCTTCTACTCAATCAGGGGAACTTTGATGTGTGGTAAAAGAGCAGCGATGAACCATTGTTTATTCTGCTCATCTGGGATCTTAGAAGTCAATTGGACTATTAGGGTCTTGAATCTCTTATCGAACTCCCAAACAAGTTTGGCTACCTTCTGTTTGATCTCCTTCAGCTCAGTAATACACTATGACTCTGACTTAGGTTTTTTTAACTCTGCAAACAAGACGTTCTTGATATCATTTAGTGGCTTAGGCTTCACAAGTCCTTGGACAAGCTTCATGTACCAACTTAGCGCGTGATCCCTCAACGTAGTGCTAAACTATTTTCTTTTAACAGCTTCATCAGTAATATTTTTAATGTTCCATATGGCCTCGCACAGAAACCAGTGTTGATCAGGATCTTTAGATCCATCTCGTCTAAAGATAGGGAGCCTCATCTCATCTTCCATAGAGCTGCCTAGGTTTCCTATTTGAGTAGATGTTGAACTACTAGTAATAGTAGTCTGCAGACTCTAGTGATTCAAAATATTCTGATTACTTAGTGTTTCTAAAATAACATAAGGATTGATATTACTTACTTCAGTGGTCTGCGCAGTTCCTGATGTTTCTAGCTTGTTCTGGAAAATTTCTTCAGCTTCCCCTTCCTCTGCTCTGGTGTGTTCTAAATGTTCTTCGTCTGTCATATCTACCTCTTCTCCACTATAGAAACCCTCGTCTCCGTAGTTTTTCTTGAATAGGTTCTCAATGTGAACCCCTCAAAATACTTTTCCACTATGTGTATGTCCAACTTCTGTGTCGTTGTCGTTGTCTGAATTCTTGAACATTATCCTTTTTGGATCTAACCAATCTATTATATATTCAAGGCGTTATTTTCATGCAACAACATCTTGATTCTTAGCTTCAGAAATTGTAAAAAATTTCCTCTGGGTCCTTTGAAGAAGTATCTCTCAGCCTGGCTATATGATTTTGTTCTGTCAACAAAAAATTCAGTGATATACCCTCCAATGGTACTATCGAACTAGTGATCTACATCCCTTGATACAGCGTTGTCGACTCTCTTAACCTTCTTAATCAACTCCGATGTCCGGACCACAGGAGGTCTAGATCTTATCTTGAATTGGGTATCAGCTAACCTAGCTAACCACTCGTATAACTCTTGATGGATTCCTCCAAAGAAGATCTTGTGAACATCGATGAAGATGTGTCTCTGTAGCCAACCTTGAATACTTAGCTTAGGGTTCTTGTTTTTGGCTTCAGCGAAGTCCCTCTCTTGATCCTCTATCGACTTCTGAATATCTGTCTTCGATGGGAACCACCTTGACATTCCCTTACATAGATTCTTGTCCCAGCAACAGAACCATTTGTTGGCACATAGGCAGACCCGAGGCTCACTCCAAGAGTGCACCAACAAGCCCTAGATACTGGCCCTTTCGACAACACCTATGAAGTAGATGCAGTTTCACCTAAAGCAGCTAAGAGGGGGGTTGCAGGACAGGAATATCTACAACCAGGGGAATATCAGGGGGATCTATCACAACAACAATACATCATTCATATATCACTTATCAGCTAGGTCTATCCTGCGCAACTATAGATCTGATCTAACATAAGACTACAAATAACAATATAACAATGATAGAGATCTCGGCATCAATCACACATACGACACAAAATATACGTGGTTCACCCTCTCTCTAGGGATACATCCACATAACTGTGCTTATGATTTATTAAGGTAAAGCATACAGTTCTTATCTGCATTCTCATCTAGCAGATCTTCTTTCTTCTCTCTCTTTATCTCCCTTTCCTATGCACCCAGCTGTAGGACTTGACCTTCGCACATAACTGAAGATATCATAATACAGTCCTCTCCCACCACAACAAAGCTATAACAACAATATCATACCAATACTCAATGACCAACGCAACCCAGGTCCTCTTGACCTTTATTTATACATTACAATCCCTTGTCGACAGCCTTAGGTCAAAACCTAGGTGCCAAAACCTTATATACTAAAACCCTATGTTTCTAAAAACCTAGGTCAACTTGACCCACTTTTTCCAAGCTTCGCCAGCATGTCTTTCCTTCTTCACCGCGTGGTGATCCAAAGCATCCAATGATGGATTTCTCTGCTTACTGAGTTGTCCATGATCCTTCTTCCTTATTGATCTGTCATCCCTGATCTCCTTGTCCAAAGGCTTTCTTTTATGCACTTCACTCCATGTTTCCTGTTGTTTTTCTCACTTCGACTCAGTGACAGTTACTATGTCTCCCACACAGCTCACTTTTTACCTTTCCTTCCTTGTTCTTCTCTTCCTTCCATAACCAAGGGCCAAAAATTATCAACCACCCCCATGAATGGAAGCATGGTCTAGCTACAGAATGTCATCCCGAAGTACCATATAGACCTACAGAACTGAGCTTCCTTATGACAGAAGGAACATGATAGGTCGAAAACCTTAAGAAGGAAGGTAAGATACATACACAGGGACAACTAGAGGGGAGACACGAGACGAGAGCGTAATCTTGTAAGGGAGATGCATGAAGCTCTCCAACAAATGATGAACAGAAGGTCGTGAGCTTGATGTTGAGTAAGAATATAATAAGCCTCGCCCAGGTCCATAACAAAGAAAAGAAAACTCTGAAAGTTGTAGAGAACAGAACCCGAGTAGAAGCTGAAACAAAGAAAGAACCCTTGAGAACTGCAAGAGTTCCCTGGTGATATCATGGCTTAGCACGGGGGTGGACAGAGTGCTAAGAATGAATACCTCTAAGACTATGGTCGGGTGGAAGGATGAACACCCATAGTCAGTTAGTTGGCTACCACTTGTAATAGATAAGTAATCGCATATCTTGTGTATTTAAGTGGTACTGTGAGTTAAAGTTGGATATCCTATGAATGTTGCAGGGATGGTTGTGTTTTATTAATGATTTATATTGTATTTCCTTCTTTTGTACCTGCCTGAATGTGAAATTAGGTAAGTAGGAAATCATATGGATAGGACATGTTTTATACTCGTAAATTCTTGCATCGTGTTTGCTTAAGCTAGAGTCACGAACTGTATGTTCGTCGACCTTGGACACAGTTTCATGAACGCATGTCGACCCTCCTAGGCATTCTGAGTCCCTTGAAGGATGGAGTCTGTTATGCTCAAGAGATTTAGTGAAAAAATGGACAGGCTCTCTGTGAGGCAAGCAGAAACTAGAACCACTTAAGTTCTAGACTTGATGAATGAGCACAAGGGGTACGCATAAATTCTTCTAAGTGTTAAGTCCGGTAGAAAGATCGTAATGCTCTTAGGTCCTTCATAAATGATGAAGCTCAGGAAGGATAGTGAGGTTCAAGTATTGAAAGGGAATATCCTTTCGTTTAGAAGATGAATGGATGAGATCCGTTTGCGAGGACCTAGGTTCTATCATGACCGTTAGATTTGAAGAAGGGGCGCAGGCGTTAATGCCTTGACTCCTTCAGTCTTCACAAGATCACACATTGGGAGATTTGCATGTTGGTGCAACTAAACTCCTGAAACTTGAAGTTACGACGTGATCTGGACCGTAGATCTAAGGATCTCTCAAGACCCTCCTTGGTCGTCGGATTGGCAAGATCGGGGATTTTCACATCGGGAGATTCGCACGTTGGCGTGACTAAACTCCCGAAACCCAAAGTTTTGATGTGATATAGACCGTAGATATAAGGATCTATCGGGACCATCCTTGACCATCGAATTGGCAATATCGGGGATTCACACATCGGGATATTCACACATTAGCACAACTAAACTCCTGAAACTTGAAGTTACGACGTGATCTAGACCATAGATCTAAGGATATATCGAGACCCTCCTTGACTGCTGGATTGGTGAGATCGGGGATTCACACATCAGGATATTCGCACGTTGGCATGACTAAACTTCTGAAACTTGAAGTTTCGATGTGATCTAGACCATTATATCAAGGAAGGTCATGGATCGTCGATCTGACTTGATCAAATTAATGCAAGAGTATGTGGGAATTTGAGATTCCCTAAGAACCAAACTCAGAAGAGATAAGCACTTTTTAGAAGTGTAGAAGAGGTCCAAGAGGTGGACTTGCTTCAAGTTCGTAAGCTCCGGAGGGAAAGAGGAAGTAGAGACTCATATATCAGGGCTCACACGAGGTAGATCGAAGGCTGACGCCTTCGGAACATCTGGAATCTTCCAAGTCAAGGAAGAAAGTGAAAGCTCAGGAGGAGGAGCAACAATGATCATTGGATCGAGCACTGTGAGAGATCTGGACCGTGGGAATCCACATCCAGACAATTAGAAGAGCGTGTAGGAGGAGATCGGATCATGGCCGTTAGATCTAAGTGCGAGAGCCAACAGTCATGGGATCCAAGAGAGGTGCACGAGGGTTAAATCCTTTGAAATTATACAGGAGAATGGACTTTGGCAAGTCTCGAGGTTTAAAAATCATCGAAACCGTCCATCGTTAGGGTAGACAGATGGCAGCAGATCCAAGAGTTCAAGGAATTCAGACTTCGAAATATTTGCAAGGGAAAGATTAGCGTTGATCCTGGTCGTTGGTGTTGGGGAGGACATGTGGAGGAATATCATCATTTCCCTGACTCGCACATCGATAAAGTCAAAGGCAAGAGTTGTGAAGACTCGCAAAACATGAACTCATGATTTTATCACAGTCGTTGGATCACAGAGGATTGTGGACCATTGATTTGACGTGAGTGAATATCGGGAAATCAGGAATCTAGGTAGCATCAAATCTAGAGGACAAGTGGCATGAATCTATGGATTCTGAGTAAAGACTCGAAGTAAACGTCAGTCATCAGATCGCCCGAAGTAGATCTGAACCATCAGATCTAGAGGACAGATGGCGTGAATCCATGAACTCTGGGTAAAATCCTGAAGTGATTCATAGCCATTGGATTCAGAGGACACATGGTGCAAATCTGTGAGCTCTGGGTGAAGACCTAAATTAATCGTCAATCATTGGATTTGGGGGAGACACGCATCAGTGGATCTTATACTCTGGGTAAAGGCCATTGAGAAAAATAGGTTTGAGATTTGAGATCTCAGAAGTCCGGAGACCCGAAGGAGATCTCGACCGTCGATCGAGAAGTGGGTCATTGGACCATTGATCTGGGTTGAAAGGTCAACCACCCAGAATGAAGGTAGGACCATTGATTGAGTAGGACAGGTGTCCGTAGATCATCAACTCTGGAGGATTGAAGTACGGAAGGTAGCTGGGTTTGATATTTCAAATTCCTAGAGTCAGTAATTGCGAAGAGATCTCGATCGTTGATCCAGAGGGAGATGACCTAGTTCGTAGATCCGAGAGGCATAGATCTTAATCGTCGATTTAGTCATTATCTTCAAGATCATGAGATCGATGATGTCATAGAATTGTGGGGACAGGAGTTGTGAGGAGTTTAAGATATTTATGGTGGACCGCAATTCAAACTGTGATTTCGTCAAGAGGACACGTGGAGGTTGTAAGATCATTGCGGGCCCAAAAGTAGTTTGACTCAAAATTGTTTGTGGTCATGCCCGCAATCGCATGGTCATTGCCAAGGTCACATCAAGAGGGGGCTTATAAAACAAAGGGAGTTAACGCCTGACACTCTGAGTTTTTGCAGTAGGGAAAAAGTGAAGCTCGCAGGTGCCCTTAAAACTTCACCAAGAAGCTAGAAGGTTTTGTGTTTAACTATAGAATGAGACCATCAATGTCTCAAAGAATGTTTTGGCTTCAGAATAGGAGATCCTTGACCAGGAGGTCGGACTGGTTCCCTGACCTTACAAATTAGGAACCATGAATGGATATTTTTTCCTTTAAGAAAAGAGAAAAAAATTATGCCCCATCATGGGTGTGTTACAGAGATCAGTCAGGATGCATCAAGAATCAAACTGTCTAGGGCCAAGTATGCACAAGATCTCCTCGAGATATTTCACATGAAAAACTGCAAGTCTTCCCCAACTCCTTTCCTATTAGGAGGCATACTTGAGGATGGCAGGGACACTCCACTAGTGGACAACACATTATACAGAAAACTAGTGGGGAGCTTATTGTATCTCACACACTCTAGAACATACCTCTCCTATGTAGTTGGAGTAGTCTCCAAGTTGATTCAAGAGATGCATGAGCTACATTGGAAGGATGCAAAGTGTATCCTTTGATACGTACAAGTCACCATCACCTTTTGGATTCACTATGCAGCAGACTCTACATTGGACATCATCGGGTTCACTGATTTTGACTAGGCTGCCGATAGCATTGATCGCAAGTCCACATCTAGTTACTCATTCAGTTTTAGTTCCAGGCCTATCTATTGGTTGATCAAGAAGTAGGATGTTATTTCTCTATATTCAACCGAGGTAGATTACAAATGGGTAGTTAACATAACCATTCAGGCTATATGACTACAAAATTTTCTCATTGAGTTGGTGTTCTTGGGAAAAACACCCTACGGACTAGCAAACTAGGGTCAGACTTGCATGCAGATTTTGACCAAATAGAAACTACTTTTTTACCTACAACCCAAGATTTAAACCCCTTTTTCACAGTAAATGCATGGAAAAGGACCACCAACGTTATTACCGGTGTTCGATGTAGACCCTCCGTTGCTCTTCGATTACTTGCTTGCGCTGCTCCTTCCACAGATGACCTACACTCAAGACAAACAACAACTATGCATGCATGCTACTTTTATACTCAAGGGTTAGAAATCAAGCATAAATTAATCAAATCATCGACAATTCATGCATTGGGATGGGAAAAGTATTATTTTTATTACCAAAAGTGAATCAACTTACAAAAGATGAGACCGACCACCACTCCTTGAACCTGATCCTGGGCTCCTCTTCTTCTGTCCTTCAACTGCTTTGCGTTAAATCTCCTTTGGCATGAGGAAAGGCTAAAGGGTTGGGACAATGGATTACATAAATGGGCAGAGTTTCTTCGCTATATTTTTTCCTCCTCCAAATGGCACCCCTACCCCTTCTTTTATAGGCTAGAAGGAGCTAGGGTTTTGGACAAACCCTCGGCCATGCATGGTCGGGAGTTTCAGTTAACTGACCCATATCTTTTTGTTTCGTCGTCAAATTTACTTTTTTTGTGCTTTGTTAGGTACACGCGGGTTGTTGTGAGTCAGCGAGTGTGCTCACGCGTGCAGTAATGGGTTAGGGCGCGTGGGCCTTGACACAAGAGGATTTTCAAAGAGTTTTTCAACAGAGTTTTGGAAAAGAAGGGATATGAATTGGCTTGATGCCAAGTAAGCATGTGTGGTGCAATTTAGGGTTATAACAGATGCTCCTTAATGTGTGAGGTCAAAATAGCATCTGATGGCCGAAATACATTACCAATCTTTACTGATGTGCCGAACGATTGAGCCCAAGGATTAGGAACCAGGAGGTGCCATCTGCAAAATAACAAATGTCTCACCGAGGTGAGCATACCCATGCTTGGGATAAAATAGAACCATGGCTACCAATCAAATACACTGTATATCCATGTCAAATAACTATAAAGAGTAGCTGCGAATAATACACAGCAGATCTACATCTCGAAATCAGAAAGATATACATATAGAGTATCCATCTTCCAGAAGCTGATTCGGCCTAATGGCTGGACTTGAGAGCTCGAGCAACAACTTCAAAATCTTCTAAAACTCGGGTAGGAGTGTAATATGAGTGTATGAATGCACTACCCAAAGGTCTTCGACAGCTCGTTGGTTATGGACTTGATAACCTTGATGATCGGACTGAAGGCTTCAGTGATTTCGAACAAGGACTTGATTGGACGTTCAGGATGGACGGGTATGCGGACAAGAGACATATTGTAGAGGGGCCAAATCAGGCTTAGTAACAAACTTCCCTTGGACAATAGCACGACAAGTGATAAGACACAGGAAGCATATATGTTATTCATAAGTCTACGAAGCAAGAGGCAACGCAAACTATCCATATGTTTGGAAGAATAACCAAATGGTGGAGAACACAACTCTATATAGCGAGAAAATATTCCTAAGGTCGTACTACATCCCATAGTCTGATGAACAAACGGACAGATGTGCTTTATCCAAGGGCGACTCATTATGCTGCCAATAAAGAAAAATACTTTTCCCATCCTCTTTTTGGGGTATATTTGATTTTTTTTGTTCTTTTCGATAATTTTGGAAAAATAATAAAGGAATATTATGTTACAATGGAGGAATGAGTACTACAAACATACAAGCTCAAGGCACAAGGACAAGACTGATGTTCTAGTAAAATGATACTCGGGGAAAATCCTCCGACGGTCAAAGGTGTTAAGACACAGAAGCAAACTATTCACAAGGCCGGTGGATAAGGTATGCAAATGTGGTTAATAGAACACACAAGGGTAATGTCCTTCAATGTAAGTTTAACGAGCCCAGAGAAGGTAAGCTCGGTGGTTTTTCATATTTAGAGAGTCTGAAAAAGAATAAAAGGAGACTTCGTTGGGGTACCTTTTTCGACAATAGTCTAGTCGGTTTGAAAAATGGATAAACTAGCACCGATTAGACGTCAATTCAAAACCATTTTAACGAGTGTGACAAGGACAAGATCACTCGGTTGTTTTTTCACTTTTAAGGAATCTGAAAAAAGCTTAACTATGGACTCTGTCAGGAATATTCTTCTGTACCAATTTAACGAGTGTGAAAGAATAAGGTCACTCGGTGATCTTTTCAATTTTAGGGAGTCTAAAAAGAGCTTAACTATGGACTCTGTGGGGGTTTCTTTTTCGTAAATTTAGTCCCTCAGGCCCGAAAAAGGAATATAATTATACCTGAGAGTACTCTTCTAAAGAATGGGAATTCGATAGAGTATACCCTTGTTCGTACAGTTGACCGTCCAGACCGAAAAAGGGGTAAACTACCACTGGACAGACGTGACTTCAAATTTCAGTTTAACGAGCGTGAAAGGCCATAAGATCACTCGATAATCTTTTCATTTTTAGAGGGTCTGAAAAGGGCTTAAAAGGAGACCCGTTATTTTTGGGAGTCCTGAGGGTGAGACAAAGAGAGAAAAAGAATCATGCAAATGAGGCTCAAACTCATATTCAGGAAAGACTATACGGACTCCCAATCCTACAGTGTTTTTAGAAATGGCATGGACACCATAATGCAACCAGGACCTACCCAGGGCATCCATGTTCTGGTAAGCTCTACCACCAAGTTGTGACACTTCTAGAGCAGATATGACAGTTCCGTGTCACAACCTGATATGACGGTTTACTCAAATTCTTTCTATGTCCATTTATGCATGCACAATCAAGGCTATTGAATGCCTTGATTGACTACTGGCACCTTGATGTAGAGGCATTTATGCTAGAGGGGAAATCACTGGTGCCCACCACCAAGGATATCTACTTTCTGACTTGCCTCTCAAGGAGAGGGGAACCAGTCAACTTTCGGACGTTTCCTATGGGGCTGAGCAAGATATCGGAATTGATAGCTGAGCATTGTGAGGTTGGGACTGACCGTTTGGGCTCCCAGGTACCTATTAGTAAGATTACTAGCTTAGCGTTGCAGACTATATTGTTACTGATTGGGCAGATTACCGGCTCAATAGCCTTGCATCAGGTGTCTCGCGCACAGATGAATTGTGCCATCCAATGCATGAATGCACAATTTTTTTATTGGAGTACCACACTGCTCGAGTGCATGAAGAGGCAATTGACAGATTTCTGACAGCGGACAAAGAGGAACTTTGGGTTCGCAACCATCTTGTGCTCATTCTTTTTTGAGCAAGTTCTGAGTACTAGTCCTCGAGTTGTAGTACCAGAACATCAGGCCTCTTTCCCTGCAGTTTGTAGATGGGTAGTCTTACTGCCACAACAGGGTGGTGGAAGGACCGTTGAGTCCTTCGACGATGATTTCTTTGTGTGGATGTCATGACAGATCCCTATGATTGAGGACTACCCATATGCAGGGATAGACTTTTCTAGAGATCCTGAGATACCCGTGCCTCCTGGTGAGGAGCGAGGGGAGATGGGTAAGTCTCCACCTTTGTAGTTTTTTTGTTTGCATATGTAATTTTTATGTCTTTTTGTTATATATATCATTTTTTGCATGCCAGAGTATTTGACGGATAAATGTTTGTTGCATGCAGATGTGGGACCCGTGCGACCTGTTGATTATGCACGGAACAGGCGTCATCCATAGCCAGAAGCCACGCCTGCTGCCACTGGGGGAGCAGCAGTAGCAGGGAACCTCCCAGCCAGAGAGGCCAAGAGGGTCCTTAGATGAGTTGAGCGGAACTTTACTGCACTCACTCGCACAGTCTCGATGGCAAAGATAGATGACCTGTCGCCATCCATGCAGCCTCATGTTGTGGGGGCACTGTTTGCACCCTTTTCGTCACCTTGGTGAGCAAATAAGGGGTGCTTACATGCCCAGTTGGGTCTTGCTGAGCATGACAGCTGTAGAGGAAAGAGTTAGATAAATAACAACAAAACTATAAGCAAGAATTAAACTAAAACAAACTAGAATCATAAGCATATGGATAAAGAAATAACAAACACAAAAAGACCAATATCACCAATGTTTTTAGGCTGATCTATTGATGAAATCAAAGCACAATGAAGAAAGGGGACTATGAGTCCCTTCTTCCTCCAAAGGAAGGCTCTTTGACCCTCACAAGCTTGCTCTCCTTACAACAAGAAAATGAAAATGATGGTGAAAGAACTCCTAGCACATCCACTCAATGGAGAGGTGGATATCTCAATGAAATGGTGCCAATGTGTTATTGCCAAGGAGTGAGTCCTTAAAACAATCTAGGCAGCATAACATTAGATGAAATTCCTTGAGAAAATGAGGTTTCTTCATGGCTTTTTATATCATTGCATTGGGTGATTATGTAACTCCTTTGTAGTGTGAAAAGAGGCTCTTTAGGGCTTTATTAGGTCTTTGACCAGCCTACCAGGCGGATTCAACTCAGATTTGAGGGTCAAATCAGCTTGGGAGCTGATCCATAAGTGGTTGGGAGGCCGACCAATTCAATAAATGCATCGTTTAGCAGGTGCACGGGTTTTTGCGCCAACAGCCATGCATCGTGTTCCTATGCACGCATGGTACGTTTCTGTTATGTGCATGTGTGTGTGCACCCAACTTCTGTAAAGCACTCTTCAATTTTTGGTTACTTTGTATAGTTTTTTACCTTTTTGGAATGCTGTGAAATTAATTCAGTGCCATGAATGACTTCATTACTTTTTGACGATGTTGAGTTCTTGTCGCCATGTGTGGACGAAATTTCAGTGATAACAGATGCCCTCTGATGGATGAGGTTAGGAGCAGATGTATAGCCGAAATCCATCAATGTTTCTTCTACTGAGAATGTTGTTGTAAGAGAGAGCAATAGTGGGATCGTGCAGAGCGATACGTTGGAGAAAAAAGGAACTGGTAGGACCCGATCTTCTAAGAGTTGTGCAAAAAAAAGAGAAAACTGTGTACAAACGAGGCGGGCATGCCCCATGCTCGTGTTATGTAACTCTGAAAAAAAAGATGACTGAATTGTTGGTGTAGACAACTGTAGCGCCCTCGGGGGTGGTGATGATAAAGGCAGAAGACGATTCTGCAATGGAACATACTCTGAACAATAGGCAATGATCGCGGTAATAAGCAGCGACAATGATGTGGGCATTGATGGCCCTACCAAGTTCAGAGGTCTTCGGCAAATGATAAAAATAACTGCAATAGTCGCAAATAAGACCCACCATAACATGAGAAAGTGTTGGCATCGAATGTTATGGGGGCCAACGACAGCAGGGAGCAATGGTGTTTCACCCTGTGTCGTCCGAGATCTCTCATTGAATGGAGAATGAGAATCAAGATACTGTCACCCTTCCAGAAAATTGTGCTGATGTCGACGAAAGGGGAACGCAACTCCCAGAAGCAAAGGGCTTCATGGAATATACTAAGGTGAGGAAGTGGCAGAGGTACATGGACGAATTCAAGAAGTGGGAAGACTCAAGACTTCCCTTGGTTGGACGATGTATGAGATAAAAAGTGGCTGCAACCATGTAACAAGGTCGAGTGTCAGGGGGACGACAAGACCGGTGATAAGTTGTGAAAAACGCAGGACAAGGTGAACAAGTTCAGAGGGTAGAGGTAAGTGACCTGTGGAGTACTCTAAAGATATGGATGATGCCGGTGAGGGTAGATGATAAGTAATGCTCCAACCAAGGGTGACATGGGTTGCGTGTGGCCAAAAAAGAAAGTAAGTCGCCAACGGTGACGACAAAAGAAAAGGTAATGACTGGAAATAGAGGCGTTTGTACAATAAATAATGAATAATTTGGGGGGAAATGTACAAATACAGAAACGGGTGCCCCAGTGTGAAATGAGTGCCCCAGGGAGGGCAGAATTTTCTTGGAAAACTGATGAAGGGTGGGGGTCCCATTGGTGAGTTTCTGTATGAGGTAGGTGAAATAAGGGTAGGTTCGCAAATGGGCAAACTGATTGTGGATGAAGTGGAGGGTTCATGATACTGCGGAGGTGCAGGTAAAAAATAGAACCATAAAGAGATAATCTGGGAGTCCATGTGGGAAATCTAGCAAAATGAGGAGAAGGAGCATGTGGCTGATTCACGACATGATGAAAAAAACTATCGAGACTCCCATCCCTAAAGGGTAATGAAGAACAGCATGAGTGTCAAAAAGTACCAAAAGGTGTTATGAATGGGACAACTCATGTAGGTAAGAATGCTATCGGGTAACAGTAGCGAAGATGCAAATGGAGGCGTGGGTACTATACAGTCGGGAATGAGAATCCTAAAGGTCAATATCAGAGGGTGTGACTGGAAATGTAAATGCAATACAGCGGGAGAGACTACATGCCAGTGCTGAGTATATACCTGAAGGGATGATGTCGATGAATGATGAGCATACGCACATAACAACCAAATACCCAAAGTGAACAATATCTGAAGAGAATCAAAGATATGAGCATGTATTAGATAAATGTGACAATGTGCGTGCGTACCTGACCATGATATGAAAAAAAGGCACCCTGGGGGCTCAAGATGAAAAGTGACCCAGGGATAGCTGTGATGTAGGTGGCGGGATGTTGATCCTGTGGCTGAAGACGGTTTGAAAAATGGACACCTTGGGCTCCCAGAATGGTGAGTGGAAGTTTGGCAAAAGGCCTATATATAGCTGTAGGGCCCACATTGCCACCTCATTTGTACCTGCTGCAATAGTGACTGGACGAGCAGATTTCAGAGGAGATTTGGAGATTCGGGGAGGACGAGGTATCCGATCGACATTCTGCGAGTATCAGGTTAGTGGTCTGATCATCCTGCATAGAAATAGGTTTTCAATTTTTGTGCAGGGTTTGTACGGAGGGCCGTACAGGGGTATTTAGGGGGTTTTTTGTGGGGTGTGGGCCCACATGTGCAAGCGATTGGGTGAAAGGCACGCATATGTGCATGCCTGTCCACCGAATATACATGCATGGATGCGCGTGAGGGGGAATTGAAGGCGCGCTCAAGGGCACGCCTGTGTGTTGAATAGGTGCACATCAGTGCGCTCCTGTAGGTTTGACAGGCATGCACTGGTGCGCGTCTGTATGGTAAATAGGCGTGCATTGAAGCACACCTGTTTGGTGTACAGGCGCGCATATATGCATGCCTATGTGTTGAACAGGCACGCATGTGTGCGTGCCTGTGGGAACAAAAACCGCGCCTAGGAGGCGAGGTTGAAGGGTTAAAAAAAAATGAGTCTTTTTTATTCTATTGATGGTCGTCTGAGCTCATACAAGACTCTATGTGGTTGGTAGGTGGCCAGCAATGACGATGCCAGTGCGGTGGTGAGAGAGAGACTGGGCCCAGTTGCGAGAGGCTGTGGCCATTGAGGGGCTTGGGGTGAGAGCGACTTTAGCAACCTGTGGGTTGCTAAAGTTCTTTGAGTGCCCGTTGATATGGGCACAGGAGTATTTACTATAGTTCTTGCTCCAAATGTGGAGTCCGGAGCTGCACTGCTTCCTCGTTCGAGGAGAGCAGATCTCCTTCACTGCTGTGGAGGATGTATATTTTCTGACTGGTCTCCCCTTTCGGGGAACGCCCCTACCGACTGAGCCGGTGTTGCCCAGGACCACTTCGCTGGCCGAGATTGGCCGGAGATACTACTCAGGTGAGGACTTCATGTCTGGGACTGTGGTGAGCATCAGTGCTATTGACTCCCTAGCTCATCGCTGTATAGCAACGATGATTGTACGAGTATACGGGTCACTGGCGACCCAGCGGATTAGTGGTGGCCAACTATTGGTGCTGGAGAGAGTGTTGGATGGCAAGCAGTTTGCTTGGGGACTGACGCTACATGCTAGGATGGTGGCACAATTGGACCACTGTCGGTCCACGGATGGAGGAGAGTTTGCTTTCAGGTCCATCTTAGTGGCCTAGTTTTTGGAGAGGGTGCCGATGCTGCGCTCGAGGGTTCTGCTAGAGATGTCGGGGGCACAAGAGCCGCGATTGAGGCGGTGGTCTACAGTTTTGGTTTGCCACGCTGGTGGCGAAGGTGGCCACTATTTTTCAGCAGATGCGGCATGGATATGGCGGCAGATGCCGCAGGTAGTACTTCGATACCCCTATGCCTGGGTGGACTTACGGGGTGACCCAGACATGGTGTTGCCTCCAGGGGGGGTTTTTGATCATCGAGGTACATTTGTTTTTTTATTTATGTTGTCTTTTGAGATATCAGTCCATATGTATATGATATAGATGCCGATATTATCTATTGTTGTTGTTTTGTGCATGTGCAGATGTGGCACCTTGCGGGCTCGAGGTGGATATGCAGAGAGCATCAGCTCGTCGAGAGCCAGAGAGACTGCCGCATGGAGAGAGACGTCGGCGGGATGATGTCGCGGGGTGACCAGCAGAGCCTGAGAGGGCAGCGAGGAGGCATCGGTTCGATGACCCTGGTGTGGGGCCATCACACGCTCCTCCGGCGGCGGCCGGGGTGGATTTCGATGACATACGCCATCGTCTGGAGACGGTGTTGCAGGATGTGCCTGAGGGCATGTGGACGTGTATCCAGGATGACAGCTTCCTGGAGCAGTGTGTGGGGGTGTCACCACCATGGTGGGCCATAGTGCGGCGAGCAGCAGTGCTTGATGCGATGACGAGTGGACGCCTGTCGCCTGGGCAGGAGGGTCCTGTGGGTGGTCCTCCACCACCGCCTGGGGCAGGTGGTGGTGGGCCACCACCTCCTCCTGAGGGAGGAGTAGGTGGTGGTGCGATAGAGGCACCATGACTGATGTATGATGTACATTTTTGTTGTTTATAGGCTGGTGAGCCAGTTTTTGTACCGAGGTGCTGCATTGGCCTGCGGATACATGTATTTTTGTATGTAAACATTCGGATGGCCTAAAGGGCCTTTTATATATACATGAGTATACATATTTTTTGAGATCCTGATGTTGTCTACATGTTTTTGTTGATGTTTTTGCTAGTGTCTATTCGATATATATGCTGTGACAGGATTTATGAGATGTTTATGTATGTGTAGTTTGATGTGATATATGCCAATCTAACACCATGTTAGCTATTTGATATGTTGTTTGATTCAATTGTCTTGGAATATGTGTAAATGTAATGGAATCAAAATGTCGAGATAAAAGCCTAACCTGCAGGTATTTGCGAAAGAGGCACGGATCGCGTACATGGTATACATTGTTGAGCTGGAGAACGACTAGTTGAGAGTCAAGGAAGACACTAAGGTGGCGAATATGATGACGCTGGGCGTCGGCCAGGAGGCCAATGAACGCAGTGTATTCAGCTTGGTTGTTGGTTGCTGGTCCGAAACATATGCCACTTGAATGTAGCATTTCATGTGAGGGGGTGTAGAGAGCCCAAGCAGCCAAAGCGAGATTTTGTGTCCAATGGCTGGCGCTGTCGGCGTAACCGATGCGATAAGCTGGTGGAGGAAGCATCTGTCAATAGCACAAAGGATAGTTTAGACGAGAGGTGATGAGAAAAAAGATTAAAAACGCTAGAAAAAGAAATAACCTAAAGTAGAAGGACTACGTTTAAGCATAAAATTTCTTGTGATATAACCCATTGACGGGTTCCTTGAGCGAGAGGCCTTCGGGGGAGGCCAGGATGTATGCGCCTTTGGTGAGGCAATGTTGGATGATGTAAGGGCCATGCCAAAGTGATTCGAATTTGCCATGCCCAAAGGTATCATGACGATATCATAAGCCAGGATGAGGTTGCCTTCGCGGAATGATCGAAGGTTGACATGGCGATCAAAGGTAGCTTTGGATCATTTTTTAGCTGCCTCATTGTTCTGTAATGAAGATCGGCAATCTTCATCCAGCAACTCCAATTTCAGCAAGCGTTGCTCCATTGGAGTAGTGTCAGGTAATAGCTCAATTGCGGTGCGTAGGCTGGGAATTTCGCACTCGATGGGAAGAGTTGCCTCAACCCCATGGACTAAATGAAATGGCGTGAAACCTGTAGCCATCTTTACTGTCGTTCGATAAGCCCATAGCGCGGAAAATAACATATGATGCCAGTTGGTTTTATGTTTATTAACCATGCACTGTAACATGGTCTTGAGGACTTTGTTCACTGCCTCAACCTGTCCATTTGACTAAAGGGTAATATGGCGAGGCAAACTCGTGAGAGAATCCTAACCAAGATGAGAGTTAGACGAAGATCTCATTCTCGAAGTGTTTCCCATGGTCACAAACAAGTTGGAGTGGTACTCCAAAATGAGATATGACATGGTTAAAGAAAAAATGCGCTGTAGTGTCAGCGGTGTTGTTGAAAGTGGGCATAGCTTCGGCCCATTTGGTGAAGTAATCAACGGTGACAACAATGTATTTGTGACCATTGCTGGAGGGGGGATTACAAGTCATAAAGTCGATGCCCCATTTGCAAAAAGGGTCGGCTGTAATGACAGGGTGGAGAAGGGCGGGGGGGGCTTGGGCTTTGTTGGCATAGAGATGACATTGCTCACATCGTTTCACAGCATGAATGCAATCGTGAAACAGGGTAGGCCAAAAGTAACCGGCCCGGATAATATTTTGAGTAGTGGATATACTGGAAATATGGCCCCCACATGCGCCGTTGTGGCAGTCGTTTAAGACTCTGTCGACCTCGTTAATAGTCAGGCATCGACGAATAATGGTGTCGATGCCCCACCGGTATAGGATGTCTCCGATGAGGAGATAGCGGGGGGCCTAATGGCGAATACGCTGACGATCATCTCGTGATAGGTGGTTACCGAACTTTTGAGTTCGTAGATAGACGAGAAGGTCACCATACCAAGGATCATCTGAAGCGATGTAAAAGAGATGTTCGTCAGGAAAGTCGGTGTTGACTGGGATACTGGTGGTGTCAGAGGGGAGGGTCGTGACAAGTTCGGCGAGAACGAGGGCCTTCTTACTCTTAGGTGTTGAGAACTCGAGGTCGTACTCCTGAAGGATAACGATCCATCGAGCGAATTTTCCGTTAACTTGTCGATGGCTGAGCAAGTATTGTATAGGGTTGGAATCTGCGACGACCTTTGTGGTGCGAAGCAGAATGTAATGGCGCAGTTTCTAGACTGCGAGGACAACTGCAAGAGAAAGTTTCTCTTCATGTTTATACTTCAAGGGTGGTCCTGAGAGGTTGTTAAGGTCCTAACCCGCACATAGGTAGATTAATGTATTCGGATGTAATAAAGGTCAATATTAATAAGACCTTTCAATAGAATAGAATAAGGCGGATGTAAGAAGACCTAATAGAAGCTTCCGCTTCTAGAAGGATCTTCCTCTAGATGCTTCTTTTTATTATAAATAGGAGTCGAGGGTATGAGAACCCTAGCTTGGAGATTATTGTAACAGAGCGCTGCTCGATCGGAGGTTGCCCCCTCGAAGAGGCCTGTGAACATTTCTATCTGAATCAAGTGCTATTTCTGTTCAAGTGCTATTTCTGTTGCTATTTCGTATATCATTTCTGTGTATTGTGAAGATTATGTTGGATATTTCACTGTTATTTTGTTATTTCTAGCATTTCCTTTCTGTTCTGCATATTTTATATATCTGGTATCTTGCAAGTGGTATCAGAGCACTTTCCTTGGCAGAAATTGTGGGTATTTTTTTTCAGGGTAGAGACGTATTCCGGCGTCTTTAAGCCACAGA
>ML787298.1:676672-731568 GCA_009831015.1 Picea engelmannii | reverse complement strand
TATATCATTTCTGTGTATTGTGAATATTATGCTGGATATTTCACTGTTATTCTGTTATTTCTAGCATTTCGTTTCTGTTCTGCATATTTTATATATCTGGTATCTTGCAGAGGTTCTTACTAACGTAGTAAATGACGTGTTCATGATTTTCATCTCCGAGCCAGACGAGGACGCCGACTAGTGATACAGCTGATGCTGATACGTAGAGGATGTAGTAGCGATTGTAGTCAGGTGCACTAATCAAAGGTGCATTTGAAAGCGCTGCTTTAAGATCGTCAAATGACTATTGGGCATAGTCGTCCCAATGAAAAGGGATTTTGTGACGTAGTAAGCAGAGGAAACCATGTGTGCGTATGGCGTAATCGAGAACAAAGCATCTAAGAAAGTTGGCTTTGCCCTGTAGACTCTGAAGTTGTCGTAAATTTCGGGGAGGTGGAATTTCTGTGATAGCTTTGACTTTGAGGGGGTCCACGGTAATACCGCTTTGGGAAACAATAAAACCGAGGAGGCATCCTGCGGTGACACAGAACACACACTTCAGAGGCTTCAAGCATATGTTGTACTGATGACACCGTTGAAAGATGATTCGTAAATCATCAAGCTGTTGGGTGCGTTTCTTGGATCGAGCTATGAGGTCGTCCAAGTAGGCGAGGATGATTGCAGCTAGATCGTGGAAGATGTATGTCATCGCCTGTTGGATAGTTGCGCCAGCATTTTTTAGTCCAAAAGGCATGAAACGATATGAAAAAGTACCCCATGGGGTAATGAATGCGGTTTTATACTGATCGGCTGGGTGGATTTGAATTTGGTTATAACCAGAGAATCCGTCCATAAAAGAGAGAGCCTCGTGGCCGGCGCAGTCATTGATAATTTGATCGATGAAAGGCATTGGGAAGTTGTCTTTGGGACATGCGTTATTGAGATCACAAAATTCTATGCAAACGCGGATAGTGCCCTATTTTTTTTCGACGGGTACAGGGTTGGAAACCCATGAAGTATAAGCGATGGGGTAAGTAAACCCGGTCGAACGTAATTTGTCAATTTCGGCTTTGATAGTCGCGGCCTTGGGTGGGTGTAGTGGTCGCTATTTCTGGCAAACTGGTGTGATGTCAGGCCAGGTGTCGATGCGATGCTCGACAATAGAGGGATCGAGGCTAGGCATTTCCGTGTATGACCAGACGAAAATATCCCTATATTCCTGGAAGAGGGCTTTATATGCAGTGATTTCTTGAGGAGTGCAAGCAGCTCCAATGGTGATTTATTCGATGATACCATTTTTAATGGAAATGTCGATTTTGATGGTGGGGGGAATGTTGACCATATTACCTTCTTCAAAAGCATCAGGGGCAGGAATGGGATTGTTGAACCAATCAATAGGCTTGGATGGGATAAAATCTTTGGTTTCGACCACTTAAATGGGGTTTTGGTTAGGAGGCATGAGGGTTGCCTGTGGAGAGAAGAGTGTGCGGTGATGTAGCGCATCCCAGGGAGAGTCTGGGTAGTTTATCTCTTCAAGTATTTCCTCGTCACATTGAAAACGTCGGGAATACAAAGGGTCGTGAGGAGTGATCTTGGTGACAGCGTGGTTGCCCCCTGATGGAGAAGCAAAGGGAGCAATGCTAGGAGATGGTGAGGGTTCACTCGACATAAACCATATGTTGAAGTACTGAGGGGCACCCGTGGTGGTTGGGTGGAGAGTGTCCATAGGGGGATGAACCGGAGAGTTGGGGGAGTTGTGGGGTAAATCCTCAGAGACGTCATTTAAGAACCATGGAGGCGTTGGGAGTGCTTCGGGCTCTGGAGAAATGACATGAAGATCCTCGAGTGACGAAGTAATGTCAATTATCGCCTCTGCGGGTTGGTGAAGCAGGGCCAATTGACGTTGCCTGTATGCAAGGATCATAGGACACTGGTATGTAAAATGAGTTAATGAATCGCAGAGAGAACAAGGGCATCTCATACGTTCATTGAATAAAGTGGTGATATAGCGAATGTCAGTGATATTCGAAGAGGACGTAGCAGGGCGTGGGTTGTTCTGGAAGTTATGGCGTACGGCCGCTAATGTCTGCCGAAAGCGTGGTAGTGCTAGGCAATGGTGGGTGTAATGGCCATACTCCGAACATATAGCACAAGCATATTTGGTCCTCAACCCTTTACTACTGGAAGGGTTGGTGGTATTAGTGGTACTAGCAGTAGTGGCGGGTGTTGTGGGAGTTTGATTGAGGGGGATCAAATTCCGTAATTCAGGTAGAGATGGGCAATTGTTGGTTTGGTGGCCCTATTTCTCACATAGTGCATAAGGTGGTGGGATGCGTGGAGGAAGTGGAGCGGTGGGCTCCTTCTTCTTCCTCCTGCCCCCAGCTATAGCAGGGGGGTTAGTGAGTATGGGGGTAGTGGGGGTAAGGACGGGAATCGTCATGGGAAGTCCTTCCTGTGGGGGAAGGGATGGTCGGGGGACCATCTCTAGTGGGTGTAAATACCAAACTGGGATTGCTAACACCATATTGGGTAGTGTGAGAGTTGCGGCTACCTGAAAAGCTTCTATACCAGGTGGAGGGTAAAAGAAGGGAATTTGGGTGAGGGGTTGGGGGAGTGACTCCCAAATGGGATTATTCCCTGGAGGGGATGTGGATTCATGGACTTTTGAGGTCGACGAGTGTGCAGGAGGCTTCGGCGGGAGTGGTTCTATGACTATTGAGACGTCAGGAATGACTGAAGCCTCCTGAGGAGGACTAGCATCCTCTGTTTGAGTTCCGTTAGATGAGATGACACATACTTTATTAGGGGGAAGGAGTGGTGGTGCTCCATGGTATGTCCCTAACAAGGAGGGATCTTTGAAAATCCCAGGACCCATCTCAACGAGTGGATATGCGTCTTGGTTGGTGTGGACGAGAGGAAGAATGTTATTGAGATTGGCAGATGGGTTTGGCTCATAATGTGAGACTTGGTCGATGGTCACAATATTTCCGTTGTGGGGGAACATGATTGTCCAAAAGACGGATGATGCCACTACCTTCATAGCATACATGTAGCTACGGCCGAACAAGATATTGTAATCAAGTGGAGCATCGATAAATTTGATGTCAATGAGAATAGTTTTACCCCCGAGTTCAACGGGGACATTTTGGAAGAGCCCTTCAGGAGATGATGGTCATCCGTCATAAGCTCGTAATGTGATGGCGGAAGGTATGAGTTCCGGGGAACCAAGTTTCTGCCATACTATTTTGGACATGATGCATGTAGATGCACCCTTATCGATGATACACCGATGGACGGTGATGTTCCGTATTTTTACTGGTATTTGAATAGCGACCAAGGCGGGAAGACGAGGTTCGCAACTATCAAGATCAAAGGTGATAAGTCGAGTATCTACAAGGTCGACTACCCCCAAGGCGGAAAGTAGTGATTTCCCCTACGTAGGACAAGTCTGGAGGACTTCTAAGACTGACATGGCAGTCAGGGATTGCGCTAAGTCATCTACCAAACTATAGTTATGAGCTACCCTAGCCTGTGGGTTGTGGACATTCCTGCATAAGGGAATGTGAGGGATGCGTAATGGTGGTTCAGCGGACGGGTGAGGGATCACCAACAGGGGTCCCATCGGTGTAGGGTTTGTCTCTGGAGAGATGGGAGTAGACTCAACGAGTGTATGATACTGACGATTATGCGTTTGCAGAAGAATTTCTTCCTCACTGGTGAGGAGAATGGTACGCTCTGCTGGATTATTGGGGTTGTGGTATTGACCCACCTGAGGTGGGGGATGCTGCGTGTCCTATTGGGTGTTTATCACACCTTGATGTGGGATAGGATTTTGCAGTACAGCGGGAGGGGGTTGTTGCATGTATTGTTGTGGTGCCTGTTGAGGGGCATTTTGTGCAAGAGAATGGGGAAGACTACCCGAGTCTTTCAACCATTTGAAATCAGATATCTGGGGGCAATGGTGAGTGTAATGACCGAACTCTCCACAAAGAGCACAAGATAAGATGGTTTTAACATTATTTTTCCCTTGGCGTTTGTTGTTATTCCCCCCTTGGGGGTTTTGGTTTCCTTGGTTCTGGTTTCCCCCAGTGGGTTGGTGTTGTGGGGGTTGATTCCCGCCTTGACCAGGGTTGTTGTTATTCCTGTTCCATCCTTTCTTCTTAGCATTGTTTGATGGATGAGTTGGGTTGGCTGTATTCAACTGTTCAAAATTTTGGTATTGTTGAGCAGCAGAAGGTTGAACAAAATTTACCCCCGCATGTGGATGTGGGGGGACCATGGGTTTTGGAGGACCAGGAAATGGGAAGTATGGATTCTGTGGTGGTGTCGATCCATAAGGTACATAGGAAGGCATAGTGCTTTCACTAGTACTATAAGATGATGTTGAGGGAGTACTACTGTTTGTGGGAATAGGTGGATGTATGGGAGGTGTCGGTGGTGGTCTACTGATGGGTGGAGGTATAGCAATAGGGTATGGTTGTTGATAAGGGGGTGGGGGGTAATAAGAAGTGCCCCCATATGTCGGTGGGTATTGAGGTGTTCCATACATCGGGGGTGGTTGGGGTTGTGGACCATGGTGTGTGGTGGCACCTATTAGTCCGTCTGCTGAGTGAGACATCCCAGGTTTGTCTTGGCCAAATGGTACAGGCTTTGGAACATCAGGAAGTACCATGTATAAGTACCCTGACTGTGCGTAGATGAGATCATAATATTGGGCCTTACTGATGGCTTCCTCTTCAAATTGTGGGAAGGTGGAAGCTACATCCTTTCCAAGGAGAGAGACAGGTGATCGAAGAAACCAGTCGAGACATTGTTTCTTGGTGGTTTCTGCTTTGCACAAACTACGTCGCCTACGCCATTCATGAATGTGGTCAATGATGTGGGTGGCTGAGGTTTGTTTGAAGTTAGACAGTAATTATAGACCATTTTCATGGTGGATGGGTAATTGGAAGAAGGTCAAGAATGCTTTGGCCAATGACTCAAAGGTCCCATGGGACCCTGATTTTTCTTCGACATACCATTTGGTTGATGGGCCAGTGAGTGTGCGTTGGAATAAACGCAATCTAATGGAATCATCCATGATACTATTGGAAGAACACCATAGATGAAAGGTCATTACATGGTTGGCAGGGTCATCCCCTGCATTTCCTTAAAACTTTGGTATGTCTGAAGGAAGTTTTGTTGGCATTGCAGGCCATGTGGCGTCATGCAATATAGGATTGTTGGTGAACTTGGTGAGATCTGGTATGTTGAGAGAGGCCAAATATGGCATCTGTAGTGGGGGGGGAGGGTTAGCTCCGGCCATGGTGTGTTTTGAACCTGACCCTTAATGAGGACTAGGTGGGTTGGTGCTCCCTCCTTGATAGGAAGTGGGTCCCCCGCTTCCTTGTAAACGAGAGCGAGTGAACATATGACCTTGGGAAGTTGACCCAAGTAATGTAGAACCAAGCAAAGCTGATCCTAAGATAGTAGCACTCACAGGAGTGTGTGAAGGAGGTACCGATGAGCGGGTACGACTAGATACTCCCCCTAAGATAGGAGGGAGGTTGAGCAAGCATCGTGAACGACGGGGGTTCTGTGGTTCCCCTATGATGTCAGACTAGTTGTGTGAATGTGTGCAAAAAAGTAGTGAGAGAAATACAGAAACAAGAGTCTTTGCTGTGACTATTTTACACAATATATATATATCCAAATCAAACTGTAATCAGATGTGCATCATACATAAAATGAGAAAGAAGGATATATATGGATAAGTGGGTTTTTTCCGTGTGGGGGAATCAAATTAAAGCAAATGCTCGTGTCCTAGAAGACGTAATGTCATTCCTCTCAAATAGCACTGGACCTTCCAATAGTACTCAACAGTGGGGTCTGAAGTCACTGGAAGAGAAACTAGTGAAGGATGAAATAATTGGTTATAATGAGGGGTAAAGGGGGCATATCCCGAAAGAGCTGGCGATACTTCCCAATAGCCACACAAAATCCAATCAAGGTGCAATTGCAGCCCACAATTGCCACCTGGGTAGATATCCTAAAGTTGGTCACTAGGTACCTCGGTTAAAGTGCAGCATTTAGATTTTCGACCTAAGAAATGGGTCACGAGCTGGATCCCGTCCAAGAGGTGGGTGCCTCAAGGGGGGACACACAGAACAACCAGACCTTGGCCTTCGACCCTTCACGGGTATCTCCCTACCTTATGGTGATTGGAACACTTGACTTGGAGGATTTGAAGTTCCCTATTTGACAACCTCTATGTTTTGAAAATGTGAGAACCAGATAACGGGGAGTTATTTGGATGCCTATCCCTGAAATCCTACCTAGACTAAAAACTTCTTTTGGTACCTCCTGTGGAGGAAAACTTAGTGAGTTTTTAGAAAGTTTTTAGATGAAGTTGTTTTGTGAGGCCGGGGGTGAAAACCAACCTCGTTTGATTAAAAGAGGGAGTGGATAGTCCTATCAAGAAAAGATGGGGTATTTTCGGATTCCCTTTTGAGGAAACTTACTTAGACCTCCACATTTCGAGAAGAAGCTATGTGAGTGATGAGTGACTTTTGTGTGTGAGTGAAAGTGTACCAATTTTTAGTTAATTAGATGTCACCTTGCTGCGTGTGGACTTCGCTTGGTCCTTACAAGAGTTTGATTACCTAATTAGCTAGATGTCATTGGTACAACCTTGCAGAATTCAAAATCCCTAGGAAGCTAGCATGTGGAAATGTGGGTCTGTTACTATCCTTTAACTCCCTATGTGTGAGGTAATCTAGAAAATGCATGAAACTATCCTAGATTGAACATGTGGGCATGTATGGGCCCGTTACAAACCTTTAAACTCTCCTAGTGTTTTGATCTAAGAAAGAGAAATTCTAAACACTATCCTATCTTTGTGACATGTGGGCATGTATGGGCCCGTTACAAATTTGAGATATGTTTGAAAAATGAAACTAAGAGGGGTCCCAAAAGGGCTTTTGTCCTCTCCTAAAGGTTTTGAAATTTTGTTAAGGGAGATGAGATTGTTTTTCACAATCTTTTTCTGATTCTCAAGATCGCTTGAAGGCATGAGAGAAGAGCATATTCAAGGATTGTTACTTCAACTTCTAGTCCTGAATGTGAGTTAGATGTGATTAAATATGATTGTCCACTTATGTTTGTAAATCAAAACTAGCCATCCAAGTGGCAAAAAGCAAAGAAGGGAAATTGATTTTTATCCTCCTAAGTGCCTATGTGTGTTTTTAGACTAACCCCTTTATATGATGAGGGGACTAAGTGTAGTGTGGCTCTACAACATTTTTGACATCATATTCAAGAAGGTAGATGGCCTTCCCCACATCCCAAGAACTTACAATGAGAAATTTTTACTCAAATGCGTGGTCCCTAGTGCAAACAAAGGCGCACAGAGCACAGGCGCGTGAGCAGAGTTGCGATAGAAAGCGCATGCGCACAGAGAAAAGTTGTTGTTCATGCGTATGCATGCACGATGTGCGTCTGTGGGATGGAATACCTATGCACCTATGACAAATGACCGAGAAAGAAAAATCCGGATGGATTTCACTCAATTCTCCTATGAATTGACTGGTTAGCAGGTCGGCAGAGGCCGGTTTGTGCACCTGCAAGTGAAACAAACTAAAAGGAAAGCAAAATAAACCCAAATGAGGGAGGAATTAACAACTTCTCCCCAGTGGAGTCGCCAATCTGTTTGCACCCTTTTCGTCACCTTGGTGAGCAAATAAGGGGTGCTTACATGCCCAGTTGGGTCTTGCTGAGCATGACAGCTGTAGAGGAAAGAGTTAGAGAAATAACAACAAAACTATAAGAAAGAATTAAACTAAAACAAACTAAAATCATAAGCATATGGATAAAGAAATAAAAAACACAAAAAGACCAATATCACCAATGTTTTTAGGCTGATCTATTGATGAAATCAAAGCACAATGAAGAAAGGGGACTATGAGTCCTTTCTTCCTCCAAAGGAAGGCTCTTTGACCCTCACAAGATTTCTCTCCTTACAACAAGAAAACGAAAATGATGGTGAAAGAAATCCTAGCACATCGACTCAATGGAGAGGTGGATAGCTCAATGAAATGGTGCCAATGTGTTATTGCCAAGGAGTGAGTCCTTAAAACAATATAGGCAGCATAACATTACATGAAATTCCTTGAGAAAATGAGGTTTCTTCATGGCTTTTTATAGCATTGCATTGGGTGATTATGTAACTCCTTTGTAGTGTGAAAAGAGGCTCTTTAGGGCTTTATTAGGTCTTTGACCAGCCAACCATGCAGATTCAGCTCAGATTTGAGGGTCAAATCAGCTTGGGAGCTGATCCATAAGTGGTTGGGAGGCCGACCAATTCAATAAATGTGTTGTTTAGCAGGTGCGCGGGTTTTTGCGCCAACAGCCGCACATCGTGCGCCTATGCGCGCATGGTACGTTTCTGTTACGCTCATGTGCGCGCGCACCCAACTTCTGTAAAGAGCTCTTCAATTTTTGGTTGCTTTGTATAGTTTTTTACCTTTTTGGAATGCTGTGAAATTAATTCAGTGCCATGAATGACTTCATTACTGTTTGACGATGCTGAGTTCTTGTCACCATGTGCGGATGAAATTTCAGTGATAACAGGCACCTCAGACATGGGTCCGATTGTTTAGGCGTTTAGCCCATGCTGTGGATGATTATAACAGGGCCCATAGGCCCTGAACAGACTTATACTTTTTATGTGCCACGAGCACCTACTTGTATATATTTTTTGAGGGCATAAGCCCGGTGACTCGTTACTATTCCCATTTTTTAGGCACTTGTGTCCATCTATGTACTCTGGTTATTTTATGATGTTTATATATGGTTTTTATCTTTTTGTGTCTTATGGATTCTGTGTGCAAAAATGTATTTCCATGTTTATGTCCATGTTCTTTTATATGTGGGCAAGATGCCAATCTAAAATTTGATTAGCTAGAGTATCTGTAATTTGGTTTAATCTCCTAGGAACATGAAAGTATGTAATATAATCAAAGTTTCGTTCTAAGAGATGTACCCTAAGGAATCGTCGGTGTAAATTTGGATCATGAACCCGGTATACTCTGTTTAGTTGTGACACAACCAGTTGAGCATCGAGATAGACCCGGAGATGAAAGATACCCAATGACAAGGTGTCACGAAGAAACTCAATAACTGCACTATACTTGGCGACATTATTTGTGGTGTCACTTAAGCATATACCTCCGGAAGATAACAACTGACCCTGAGGTGTAAAGATTACCCAAGCTACAGAGGCAAGCCTCTGTGTGTGTCGACTAGCACCGTCTGCATACCCAATGAACACCTCAAAATCACTTGACATCTGCCATATTGATGAAAGATAACATCAATGACACGTCCATAACACTTTAAAAGAAACTTAAAAAGTAATAGTACAAAGACTATACATATGTTACAAAAAATTACCAACAGTGACCTGTCTATGAGTAATACTTCTTGAGGTAGAGCCCATTTCTAGGCTCCTCCAAAGCATTCCCTTCAAAATCAATCAAACGATAAGTGCCCTTTTTTAATACCTCTTTTATAATGAAGGGTCTGAACCACATGGGTTTAAACTTTCCTACCCCCAGGGGGTCCTTGTCTTGGTCATACACCAGGACAAGGTCGCCTTCAGAGAAAATCTGAGGACGAACGGACCTATCATATTGAAACTTGACATCATGTTTGTGAGCCTCGTTGGCCAGGGCCGCATCGCAACGCTGCTCATCAAGCTGCTCAAGGTGTACTAACCGGTCTTCAAGCAGAGAAGTGTCTGGCAATAACTGTACTGCCAATTTTAGAGATGGGATTTGACATTCGATGGGCAAGACTGCCTCCAACCCGTAAATGAGTTGAAAAGGTGAGAAACTTGTTGCAGTCTTAACAAATGTATGGTAAGCCCATAATGTCGAGTATAACATCAAATGCCAATTTGACTTGGCTGAGTTGATAGTTCACTGTAGAATAGTCTTAAGAGTTTTGTTTACAGCTTCCACCTGCCCATTGGCTTGGGGGTAGTAAGGTGATGAATGTTCCTGCTGTAACCCAAGATTTGATGTTAATTCGGTCATCATTTGGTTCTGAAAGTGACTGCCATCGTCGGTGACAATCTCTCTCAGGACGCCGAACCTTGCTATGATCTGGTTGAATAAGAAGAGAGTTGCAGTCTCTCCATCATTCTTAAACGTTGACATAGCTTCGACCCACTTAGTGAAGTAGTCGACAGCTACGATGATATAGCGGTGCCCCCTTGCTGACGGGGGGTTGCATGTAGTGTAATCAATCCCCCACTTAGTGAAGAGACCAACTGTGATGATAGGAAACATAGGAGCGAGATGTGCCCTCATCTTTCGAAAAAAGATTTGGCACGGATGGCACTTCTTGACTAATTCGATACAATCTTTGATAAGTGTCGGCTAGAAGTAACCTGCTCGTAGAATCTTTTGGGTTGTTTCCAACCCAGATAAATGACCGCCACAAGCTCCAGTATGGCAATCATTGAGCACTATGATGGCCTCCTCATGAGTGAGACATCAATGCAAGATGCAGTCTACACCTCTCTGATACAACGTATCATCGAGTATGAGATAATTCTTAGCCTGATGGTGTATCCACCGACGCTCGTCACGAGAAGTAGAGGTGGGGCACTTCAAAGTCTGGAGATAGATAAGTATATCTCCATACCATGGGTCTAAAGATGCAATCAAAAACATATCCCCTCGGATAGGTGATTCCTTAGGCACAACATCACCTGACTCAACCGGAAGTTCGAAATAAGCTCTGCGAAGACCAATGACTTCTTGGACTTTGTTGAAACGAAGTCTAAGTCAAATTCTTGGAGGATGACTATCCATCTACTGATTTTTCTGCCTATAACTCATCGTGTCAACATGTACTGGAATGGATTCACGACAGCAATGACAGTGGTCTTACGAAATAGAACATAGTGACGGAACCATTGAACAGCATGAAATGCTACCAACGCAAGTTTTTTGATATGAGAATAATTGAGTTCCAGTCCTACGAGGCCTCGGCTCAAGTAATAGATCATGTATTCTGAAAACGAATCATCTTCCTAAACTAAAACCATGCCTATGGTTGACTCTGCAGTAGCCAGATATAATAAGCAATATTTTTTATAGTCAAGTGGCCGTAGCAGAGGTGCGGTTGTGAGGGCATTTTTTGATGCGTCGAAAGAGCATTGAGCGGCTTCGTCCCAGAAAAAAGGAACATCTTTCTTTAGTAAACACATAAATCCCTTGGTGATTTTGGCATAGTTGGCAATGAAGCGTCGTAAAAAGTTCACCTTTCCTTGTAGACTCTGAAGTTGTAAGATTGTGCGTGGGGGGGGCAACTGGAATATTGCCTCCACCTTAAGAGGATCGACCATGATCCCTGTGGTCGATATGATGAAACCTAACAAACGTCCTGACGTTACGCAGAAGCTGCACTTGTTTGGATTCAAGTGAATCCTGAAGTAGTGACAGCGTTTGAAGATTAGTCTAAGGTGCGTGGGATGATCCGTTCACTTGCAAGAGCGTGATGCTAAATCATCTAGATAGGCCTCGACTATATGTTTGAGGTCATGAAAAGCAAAAGACATGGCCCACTGGAATGTGGCTCTAGCATTTTTAAGGCCAAAAGGCATATTACGATATGTGAATGTACCCCACGGACAAATGAATGTTGTTTTGTGTTGGTCTTCAGGTTTGATTTGGATTTGATTATATCCTGAAAAACCATCCATGAACGAAAAGGCTTCACAACCAGCACATTCATCAATGATCTGGTCAATGAATGGTGTTGGAAAATTATCTTTCGGACATGCCTTGTTCAAATCATGAAAATTGGTACATACACGAATCATGCCTTGTTTTTTATTGACCGACACAGGGTTTGACACCCATTGAGTCAAATGGATAGGATAAATAAAACCTACCTTTAGCAATTTCTCAACCTCAATCTTGATGGTTGTTGCTTTCTTAGGATTGACTAGAGGAATTTTTTGTCGACCAAGCTTGGCATCAGGATATGTTGTGATTTCATGTTCAACTATTTTCGGATTGATACCTGGAATTTCCTCATAAGACCAGGCAAAAACGTCACAGAATTCTTTGAAAAGATCTGTGTAAATTTGAATCTCTTCAGGGGAGCAATCTGCTCCGACAAAGACATTCTCCATGATGCAAGGGTTTCAGAATATGTTCATGAGTATAGTTTCAGCAATAGTCACCATATTCCCCTCAGCATAAATTTCCTACGTAGCTAAGAGATTAATAGGACATGGCTAATCTCCCGTCATGGTAACGGTGAATTATCCTGATTCGATTCGGCTTAACTCTGGGAGAAAGTATGATCTGTGATGAAGATCTTCCCAAGGTTTGTCCGTACTAGTCATTGCTTCGATTACTGCTTCGTCAAAAGGCAAGACTAAGTCTAACGAATCGACGTTAGCGAGAAAACCCTGAGCCCAAATAGGCTCTAGAAGTGGATCTAACTCTTGTGCAGGAGTCGGATCAGGGTTAGCTGAAGCTTGTTGGACTAAAGAGTACGCTACCTCAGTGGCAGACAAGGGCATGGACATGCCAGGGTACCCTTTCTCATCCATCATGGCTGTTGGGAAAGGAAGAATCCAAGGATCCTCAAAGTAAGTCATGCAGAACAATGAAACTTGAAAAATCTCAACTTTATGGTGATTAGATATAAATTTGACATCGTCATGAGGAGGTGGGTAATCGAAGGTACCCATCAAGGATGGGCACAAACCAACTCCTACGTTAACAACACCTAGTTGAGGATTATCAATCATGGGGACCGTGGATGCCCCCAAAGCTGGGTAAGGTCTGGAGAAAGACAGTTGATCGATGGTCACTATCCGGCCCTTGTGTGGAAACAACAAGACTCGAAAAACTGTAGCAACCACAACTTGCATAGCATAAGTCCAACTCCGTCCTAACAAGAGGTTATAGTTTAGGGGAGCATTGACTACCTCTACTTCGACACACACGGTTTTCCCTCCTAACTGCACAGGGAAAGAAGAAACGAAGGGAAAGAAGGAAAGCAGTGAGGAGAGTAAGTGATGGAGACAAAGTGGGCTGGCCAATGGCCTTCCAACATGCTAACGACATAACGCATGTCGAGGCACCCTCATCGACCACCGTGCAGAAGATATTCCGTGTAAAAATTTTCGTGGGATGAGCCACTACTATCTGAAACGCTATGTGGTAAAGCAGACGAGGTTTTAAGTCGGTTGTATCTAACATGATGGTACCCGGATTACAAGTCTTAGTAGAGTCCAAAGAGGTTAACAAGGCTTTCCTTTGAGCAGGGCAGCTTTGGAGGACTTCCAAAGCAGACATCGCACAAGGGTTTTGTGATAAACCCTCCACCATAGAGTAATTCTGGGTGGCCCTTGCATTTGGGTTGTGAGAAGATTTTTTAAATGCACCCTTTGGAATGTGTGTCATTGTTTCTCCCAATGTCTTCTCGATCTATAGAGGAAGAGATGGGAGATCAGCTTCTTTACCCTTCTCAGAAGCGCTTGGTTTACTATAGTCGTGCGCTCTAGTCGTTATGAAAGAATCACCCCTAACCATATATATGTTCACAGATGAGGGATTGTTTGGAGGAGGGAAGGTTTCTTGGCTACCCCCTTCTATGCTTATAGAGGCTTGAGTTAAATTTTTCCCATGTTGAAAGGGATTAGTCAACACTGCATGCTGTTGCTGTGTGACAAACTTTTGGGCCTCTGCAAGTCGAGGAAAAAGATGGGTCAAGTGGTCTTCCGCAGACAAGTTGCACGGATACCTCACCTTCCGTTTTTCCATGGTGTCCCCGCCAGCATTATCAGTGGGTTTTTTATCCCCATTACCCTTCTTTCATTGTTTTTTCTTCCCTTTAGGTTGTTGGGTGGCCTTTGGGTTAGTCGACTGCACAGAGTGTACTTTCGACATTTGGGTAGGGGGAGTAGCCAAAGCAGTAGTTTGGCTGGTCGCTGTGTGTTGTATGGATAACTGTTGCAACTGTTTTGTCAATATCTTAGTGGACTTGGTTTGTGCTGAACCAACAATACCATCGGCATGTGGTCCAACTCTCTGTCTAATTTTATCCAGTATCGAACGTGGTGCATCTGGCAAGATGTTGTATAATAAACTAGACTGAGAATAGATGAGATCAAACTGTTGAGCCCTCATGATGGCATATTCTTCAGAGAAAACTCTGGAAGTCGTGACGTCTTTGGATAACTATGGGACCAAAGACTTAACGAACCACTCAAGAAGGAATACTGGTGGGACTGGTACTTTTATTAGACTCTTCTGGCATCTCCATTCTTGGATATGATTAGAGATATGGTCCATTGTTGTCTGTTCAAAATTGGCGAGCAACTCTATGCCGGCGTCGTATCTCACAGGTAACTGGAAATGGTTAAGAAAGGCCATCACCAGTTCACCAAAATAAGAGTATCTTGAGCGATCGAGCTCGATGTACCATTTCATGGCACTCCCAATAAGAGTACGTTGAAACAATCGCAACTGTACGGAGTCATCTTTCAATGAGTTAGATGAACACCAAAGATGGAAGGTAGTCACATGATCACTTGGATCTTCATTAGGCTTGGCCTCAAACTTTGGAATGTCTGAAGGAAACTTTGTTGGCATAGGAGGCCAACGTGGATCGTGACAAATAGGATCATTTAACAACCTTGTCAAATCTAGCAAGTGTAAAGTCGTCGGGAATGGTAGTTTGGGTTTCTGCTGATAACCTGGGAAAAAGGGTCTTGGAGTTTGACTGGCACTAGGTTGACAAGAAAAGTTTGGTTGTTGGCCCAGATTCTAGTAGAAACTATGGCCCTGACCAGCGTAAGGATTTTGCATCTGTGGAGACATCATTGGCCGATTTCCCATAAAGGACATAGAGTGTTGGGCATGCATCGTGTTCAAAGGACTTTGGGAAGGATTACCCCATGCTGGTCCTGATGGGAGAGGCATAGTAGTCTGTCCAGGGTTCCATTGACTGTGGAAAGAATTACCCCAGAATGACATCCCAGAGGAGGGAACGGATCCTTGTCCTGAGTTCCAAGGTCCTGCTATATGTGCCCCCTGCGCAGGAATAGTACCCTTCATAGGAGTAGATTGTCCAAAAATGGGATTGCCCCCAGACGGGAAAGCAGATGATGAGAAAGTGTTGTTACCAAACATCTCATTCCAAGGAAATGGTGTTGAACCTACCGGCATACTGTGCGCAGGTGTTCCTTGACTCCCTGCTCCAAATAAACTAGTGTGTGTAGGCTGCCCGGTGGACTGCTGATGCGGACCACCAAACGAAGGGGACAAAGGAGGGATATGACCTCCTGCGTAAGGAAAAGAATTAAAAGGGACAAGAGTGACCCCAATTTGACCTTACAGAGGAGCGTTAGATCTCCCTACCCCTAGACCCAAAGTCTGTAAAGTGGAGTAGGTTAGTGCAAGACTTGTACCCGAAACTAGGCATACCATATGAGAACGGAGGGCCTATCGCACTAGGTGTGAAGGGGGTTGTGGTCACCGCCATAGATGGGTTCAGTCCACTGTGTGACATAGTTGCGGCTGAGACCATGGTGGCTCATACTGATGACAGTAAGTCAGGAGATGATTCTCCTGTGGTAGCAACTGTGGTGGGAATTGGAGAATTCCCAGAAGAAGTAACAGAGTTTGTTTCCATAGCTGTGTGAGACATTGTCTGGTGTTCATGAAATTGGATTGGTACAATAAACAATACCAACATATCAGTGGTTGGGGTTTCAACTGAGCCAATATTGGTGGTTGATTCCTCTGGGAGTTGTTTGGGCACAAAGGTTTGTAACCCGGTCACTTCAAAAGACCCTTGTTGGTCTAGCTTCCGCCTTAATGGTGGCGGGGGTGGCTCCAGTATAACTGGCGGCAGGCCAAGAAACATTCATGACTGGCAGAGCTCAGGATCCTCCACTGTGTGAGAATATCCAAGACATGCTAAGGTATTATAAACATTCAAAAGTAACACACACTAAAAAGAATCCCCTAAGAGATAAGTCAAGCAATCACTAAACTATTTGGAAGAACAGTTACAACAACCAACACTAGAGAAACTTACCGGTGCAAGTGCAACTCAAACACAGAAGCACCCTCCAGGTATACTCTGCAAAGCGTGGCTCGATGTCTGTCCTAGGTACCACGGTATAACCCCGCAGTCACCTATGTATGTCCCTAAAAAGATTGGCAACTAAGTTTCCAGCATGCAAACAGTCACCAGGTGGGTACAGTCGAAAGTCGGGTAGACCACAATGAGTAGGGTATCAAGCCTGAAACCTGTCAAGGGTATCGAGAAAATATGGTCCAGAAGACAACTGAGGACCTCGAACGGATTCAAGACCTACGAAGCCCCATGGAAAATGCAAACGACGGAATACCAAAACAATCCCTCTATATGTGTTCTCCGCTACGATTGGTTCGGCTTTGGAGGGGTTATCTCCGCTACCTTTCCGCACGCGACCTCGTTTTTATCCCCTATGTTAGAAGGGGGTCCCAGATAACTTCCACGAAACTGGACTTAGACACTCCCTATCTCAGACTTTAATGTTTGGTTTTGAATGGCCTTGAAGAGTTTCCTCTCCAACCTAATTCAAGGCCCTAGTCCTGAACTAGTTTGTGAACCCTACAAACATAAAATTCTAGTAGATTTTTAAAATTAGCATTGTTTTTATGGCTTTATCTTATGTCAAGGGGTATGAGGGTGAAATTGAAGATGTGTAAAGATGAAAGCAAAAATGAAGAAAAACTGGAAACAAAAGACTTTTACTAAATGCAAAATTTCAACAACTTTTCACAAAAAACAAAAACAAAAAGGATTTTTTTTTTTTGTTAAATTTTTCTAAGATTTTATACAGCAAACTTAAAGGAATTTCACTCGAATACGAGCTACTTATGATCTAAGTGAAATAAAAAAACTTACAAAACAAAAGGATTTTCCCTAGCTAATGATGCAGAAACACACCTTTCAACCAAAGAAGAAAATGAAAAGAGATTTTTTTTATTTAAGTGCTAGTAAAGCAACAAAGGGAAAATACCGACAAGCAAAAAACCAAGAAAAAAAATTCTGGCTTAAAGCGCAGATCGCAAAGAATCAGAGTAAAGAATCACACAATGGCAATAAAAAAAACAAAGACTCTCACGCTTGTCTAAAAACCATAAAAAAAAAAATATATATATATATATATATATATATATATATATATATATATATATATATTATTTTCTGTCAACTATTAACTGAGAAAAAGCAGACTAAGGGTAAGATGACCTAACCTACTGACTGTTCAAACCTAGACTCAAACACCTGAGAGGAATACTTCTTATCAAAGGAGGGGATGACTACCCCACCTTGAACAAAAAGTAGCCTGTCCAAGCACGCGACTGTCACTAAAACAACACGCGTGCAAACGTGTGCTGAGCAGAGACAGAAGGCATGTACACACGGGCTAACCTTGTACAGGATGCGTGTATATCTAAATTCTAAGGAAAAAAATGAAAACAGGCAGTCCAGACCATGAAGAGGCCTCTGGTATTGATAACTAGGGTCCCTTGAAGGCTTGGATGCTCTTTCTAACAGAAAAGACAAATAATGCAAGGAATAATAAGGCAAAAAAATAAATCTGAGATAGGACTGTGAACCAGCAAGACTCAGACAGGATTCCAGAAAACCCCCTGAGAATGTGTAATTCTTACGGAGAAGAGGAGGACTGCCTCTAAGGTTCTCTAAACTCCTACATGCTACTGCTATCTCTACATCTAGCATTCACAAGTGGGTTGTCAGAGGATAGGGCGTGGGTACACGCATTCAGGCCTTCTGCAAGATGCATGTACCTCAGTGTGTCCCGAAAACTATAGTCAAGCAAAAGTCAAGGAAAGATTGTATGGAAAACCAGACTCCCTACTAGCTCAAACCTTATAGAAAAAGACAAGCAAATAAAAACAGAAAACCTAATCTTTAAACTACCCAAAAACTCAAATAAATCTAGGAACCCTAAAGAGTATTCTCCCCAGTATGGTCACCAATTTTGTTGTTGGGAAAAACACCCTATGGACTAGCAAACTAGGGTCAGACTTGCATGCAGATTTTGACCGAATAGAAACTACTTTTTTACCTACAACCCAAGATTTAAACCACTTTTTCACAGTAAATGCATGGAAAAGGACCACCAACCTTATTATCGACATTCGATGTAGACCCTCCGTTGCTCTTCGATTACTTGCTTGCGTTGCTCCTTCCACAGATGACCTGCACTCAAGACAAACAACAACTATGCATGCATGATACTTCTATACTCAAGGGTTAGAAATCAAGCATAAATTAATCAAATCATAGACAATTCATGCATTGGGACGGGAAAAGTATTCTTTTTATTACCGAAAGTGAATCAACTTACAAAAGCTGAGACCGGCCACCGCTCCTTGAACCTGATCCTAGGCTCCTCTTCTTCTGTCCTTCAACTGCTTTGCGTTAAATATCCTTTGGCATGAGGAAAGGCTAAAGGGTTGGGACAATGGATTACATAAATGGGCAGAGTTTCTTCGCTATATTTTTTCCTCCTCCAAATGGTACCCCTACCCCTTATTTTATAGGCTAGAAGGAGCTAGGGTTTTGGATGAACCCTCGGCCATGCATGGTCGGGAGTTTCAGTTAACTGACCCATAGCTTTTTGTTCAGTCGGAAACTTTCCTTTTTCATGCTTTGTTAGGTACACATGGGTTGTTGTGAGTCAAACAGCGTGCACACGCGTGCAGTAATGGGTTAGGGCGCGTGGGCCTTGACACAAGAGGATTTTCAAAGAGTTTTTCAACAGAGTTTTGGCAAAGAAGGGATATGAATTGGCCTGATGCCAGGTAAGCATGTGTGGTGCAATTTAGGGTTATAACAGTTGGGCATTCAATTTCATCAGTCGATCGTCATATGGTGTGACAACCAGAGCACTTTGAAGTTCTAAAGAGATCCAGTTCAGAGGCAGTGGATGAAGAACATCGAGATCCACATGCACTACATCTGGGACTTAGTACACGAGGGGATAATCAACCTGTAGTTTTGTCCTTCAGCAGAAAAAACTGCAGACATCTTCGTCGAGACCTTCACTTAGCAGAAGTTTCATTCTCTGCACAGTTGTCTTGGAGTGAAGGATACAGTTTCCTAGCAACTGTCAATTCTTATTTTTACATACAGTGTACTTTGATGGGGGGGGTTTCCCATGAGTTTTTCCCTCTATCTGTGTTTATTTCAATGTATCTTTTGAATTTCGGTACCTAACATGGCCTCGTTGTTGGGATCCATTCTTTATTTTCACCATCGTGATGTTCAAGGGGGGTATTGGAGATACTTCACACACACCTAGGAATAATTTTTTCCTAAAGTTTCCCTATGTTTACTAGTAATTATTCAGTCTCCTATAGTCTAGGGACAATATTCCTCTAGGAGAATATTCTCTTCAGTTCACACTTCAGTTTGATCAGTTGAGTGGAGTCTAGATGCCACATTGGGATCATCACCATGCAGTATTGGGATCATCACCAGCTAATGTGCATTATCCTTGGGATTATCACCATCCTAGCTCATTACTCATGATTCCTTGATCTCCTCCTCACTTCACTCAGTTTTAGTCAATTAACTGAAGACTGAGAGACTAGTTAACTCAAACTAGGTGTCAGTTAACTCTCGTAACTACCTGAGAGACTAGACTTGGTGGCAGTTAAATCCCGTAACTATTGGTGTGTGTCCATATCACTCTAGACCACCATTATGGTGCATTATTTCTCCACCAGTGCACATTAGTTGAGTTATATATCATGTGTAAATTATCATTGATTCATTCGGTTAATGAGAATTCTTCCATTCTTTCTCTCTTGTTTCTTTTTTCTCACATTCTCTCTGAAAATAGTGTATGTCCTTTGCTAGCTAGATCTTTTCTATGTATGTTCAACAAATTTATGGTACTGAATCAACTTGAGTCAGGTCGAGTTGAGTTGAAGTCGATTTGACTTCAAGAGAAATGATATTGTTGCATCCAATCAAGTCGGCATTCCCTAATAGCTTGTATAGGGTTCCAATATGAACTCCTTTCATTAATACCATCTCACCTCTCACCATCTTGCACAAATCCTTCTGAAACACAATGTGCACTCCAGCATCACTCATCTTACTAATAGATATCAGGTTTCTTATAAAACCTAGAATGTGTAGAACACCTGTAAGGGTTCTTTTCCTCCCATCCTACAGTATTAGTCGAACTCTTCTTCATCCGACAATTTTGGTTGTCGAGTCATCCCCCAAAAACACATCACCTCCATCATATCATTCATACTCGTAGAGCCATTCTCTATTTGGTTTCATATGATAGGATGCTCCTGAGTCGATCAACCAAACACCTCGATCTGACTGTGTATTGGTCAACTCTAGGTACACATCACCTCCCTTATCTGGGGTCATCTTTCTCTCAGTTGACTGCTTCTCATCAGATCCCATATTGACTTCCATCTCCCTCGACTTATAGTCCTTTTTGTAATTCCAATCTTTACCACATTTCCAAAGTCTTCTTGTCAACTAAACCAAGGATTTAGATCTACCCTTCGACTTAGCCTTTCTACTGGAGAATTTTCTTTTATCTCTTTCAATTGGTAGACCTCTCACCACTAAAGCATCTTTGGTCAATCCTTCCATGTTCTTTATTCTCATTTATTCTGACAACAGAGAAGCAACCATGTCTTCTAGCACTAGTGTGGTTGTATTAATCCATATAGCCATGACTAAGTTATTCCAAGAGTCTGGAAAAGAAAATAATAGGCTCATACACTTCTCTTCCTCAATGATTTTGATATCCATAGATGATAACTAGCTTAAAATGGTATTAAACACATTTAAATTCTCAGTCATCGAACTACCATCACTCATTCTCAAAAGATATAATTTATTTCTAAGAAAGAGCTTATTTACCAAAGATTTCGATGGGTATAATCTTCCCAACTTGTCCCACATTTTCTTGGTCAAATATTCACCTGAGACATTCAGTAATACCAAATCTGCAAGACAAAGCCGAAGCATACTTCTCGCTCTTCTTTCAATTTTCTCCCATTATTATGTTGACATGCCTGTCGGTTGGGTACCTAGATAGATCGCAGTCCATTGTTCTCAATCTATAAGAATATCTTCCATTTTAAGCTTCCAAAGCTCAAAATTATGGCCATTGATTTTTTCTTTCTCTATTCTTGCACTGCTCGCCATACTTTACTACGATATTTAACACAATTTATGAATTACAACTCTTACTATACCTAGAGTTTAGCTCTCATATTCAATATTGATAAATCAATATATGATATACATGTCAAAGCATAACACAACTATGTACCACTTTTCAGGAAACGAAATACCTTCCACACTAAACCTAACAAAAGAGAAGAAAAATTTAATCCATAATGTAAATGACAAAGCAATCACACAGTACATAGATATTTCACCTTGGAAACCCAAACCAGGAAAACTAGCATTCCTTGAGTGTGCTACTCTCTTGTTGTCTTATTCAATATGAATAAAAGGTTACATGTCTCACCTTGGTCCACACCTAAGACACAATCGACATCCTACCCTCTTTCTTGTGCATTAACAACCCTATAGCCAATCTTTCTTACATCTGCATGACCAACAACCTACATCTATATATTTCTCTAAATATTGGTTATCTTATGATTAATTGATTATTAGCCTTTAAAACCTTACAAAAAGCCTCTTTATAGGATTTACAATAGGCAAAACCCTAAATACATGCTGCCCAAAAACAAATACAGATCCATGCAGATCATTGGCTACAAATCTCGTGAATCTTAGGATTCCATTACAATCGAATCCAAGTTAGATTATGAGTTGAATACCAGTAAACCTTCAGTCATTCGCCACATACCTACCTTTTGAACTCTTTTTGGTTGACATATTCAACTTGTTGTCGATGCCTTTACCATTTCAAACCGCCTCAACCTTCAAATTCGACTTTACCTGGTCGACTAACCTCAACATTCAACTTGTTGTTGATCTAACTCAACCCTCGACCTATTGTCGATCCACCTCGATTTCAACCATCAGTCGATCCACCTCGACTAGAATTTCTCTGCAAATAATATAACAACCCAACACTTTGGGAACTCATTGTTCCTTGGCATCCTTCAAGGATTTCTTTCCTTAAGAACTCATCATTCCCTTGCCTCCTTTGGGGAGTTCATTCTTCAGAAACTTATCATTCCTTGGCTCCCTTAAGGGAGTACCTTTCTTAGGTAACTTATCATTCCCTAGCCTCCTTTAGGGAGTGCCTTCTTTGGGGAACTCATCATTCCCTAGCTTCCTTTAGAAAGTGACTTCTTTGGAAATTCATAATTGTCTATCCTCATTCAAGTGCCTTCCTTGGGGAACTTATTGTTCCTTGCCTCCCTTTAGGGAGTTCCTTTCTTTGGGAACTCATTGTTCCCTAACCTCCTTTAGGGAGTGAAGTTTTGGGAACTCGTCCTTCCCTGGCCTCCTTTAAGGAGTGTATTTCTTGGGGAACTCATCATTCCCTAGCCTCCTTCAGGGAGTGCCTTTCCTTGGGAACATGTTGTTCCCTAGCGTCCTTTAGGGACTACCTTGTTGGGGAAATTGTTGTTCCCCAACCTCCTTTAGGGATCACCTTCCTTGGGAACTCATCATTCAAGTGTCTCCTTCAAGGAGAGGCCTCCGTTGAGAATTCATTATTCCCTTTCAATTATATCACAAGTCTTTCATCACAATAGAGAAGGACCATTGTATAGTATTTGGATTTTTTATTGAACACTCTCATGCCACAATTTATGTTTGAATGTGTGAATATTACATCCAAAGGTGTCATTTTCACACATTGTTTGTGGTTCCTTGTTAGGTATATTGACTTGAAATTTTGTCACCTAATATAAAAATGATTGTTGGAGCTTTTTGTGTTGACCCAAGTTCTACTTTAGGTTTCCAACAAAACCCTACAAACCATTGGCCCTTATGAAGACCAAAAGGAAACACTGCGCACAGAGTACACAATCCAATCTCACCCGAGATGGCTTATGGGTGACTGCAGGACCCATATGTCTACAGTATTCGAAGGGATACTTATGTGGGGATGGGAGACACTCTTTCTACCTCAAAAACCATCATATTTATTATTCTATTACATCAACACATCATTACATCTCATATCTACTACTCAATAATCAGTTGCATTCATTTCGAGTTTATTCTACAATAATTATTCAGTTTACTCTATTGTGCGTTGCATTTTACTACTAACAGATTAAACCATTCATCATTAGCTAAACATTTGCAAGAAATAACATAAGAATTCCACACAGAGACAAAAACTTTATCGTGGTTCACCCCCCTGGGCTACGTCCACAAAGATTTGGCTTTCTTGTCTCTTTATTATTCTGCATCAAGGTGATAGCACTATGTGCATTATATTTTAGGCCGATAAGATTGAACTAAGCTCCACAACTCATGAATTACGACCTTACCCTCGATTACAATGATTAATATATCTACCTTTGTCTCTTTGTGCATACCTCTATCTCCTCACATGTATGTGTATCAGTCTCTCTCCGTTATCTCACAACACATATTTATATTACAAAAAGGGGTTAATTACCCCCTAAAAAATTGACCAAAACCCTAACCCACTAACCCTAGGTGGATTAGATTTTTCCACTTTCTAACTCCCTGATCGTCGCTGGTCCAAAATCCAACTGTTTTCCTCGTTGATCCACATCTTTCTTCCTTTATTTGACTTTCCTGGTTTCCTGACGTTTCTTTTCCATGTTTTATGGCGCATGCTCCTTCTTTGGTCCATTTCCCAACTGCCTTCATTAATTACCACACTTTCTCCAAAATGGCATGTGCAAACAAAGATCACAAATTATTTTGAAGCCTACAATTATAATTATTAAATAACTAATAGGTGGGGTCCCCATTTAAAGAAAAATTAAAAGCATTTATTTTCAATCATTTCTCTCATTGTTTATACACTTTTGTTTCAAATATGGGATCATTAAAGTTCTATGGCTATGGAGATCCTAGGCATGTTGATATAAGTTTGTTTTGATTTCCTTTATATTCACTTGATAATATAGCATTTATCAAATAATATTATGAAGTCCATGCTAGGTTTTTGTCATAAATACAAAAAGAGTTTAGACTCATTCTACTCATGAAGTCCATGTATGGTGTTTTTCCTAAAGGTCCCCCCATGTATGGTGACTTCCCAGGTTGTCGACTCATGTAAGGTGGTTGTCCTAATTGTCCACCCATGTATGGTGGTTGTCCTAGTTGTCCACCCATGTACTGTGATTGAACAGATGGACCTCCTACATATTGATATTGACCTGATGAGTCCCCCATGTATTGGGGTTGGCTCGAAGGACCTACCATATATTTTTTTTGAGGGGGATTTTGTGTTGGAATCATGGGGTTTACAGATTGATAGAGAAAAATTCCTTGTTGAGGAATGTCCGCCAGATTAGGTTGACCCCACAAAGGATTAAAAAATCCTGGATATAGCTTTCCAAGATACAGTCCAATGGAAGTAGAGATAGAAGGACCCGTAGGAGAGGCTTTTCCCCATATTTGTTCATGTTGCACCCACATAGGAGTTTTCCCCAGGGCTAAAGGTTTCCCCCCAGTAAAACATTTTACTCCAAATGAAGATTTCCCCCCAGCTAAAGGTTGGCCTCCCATTGAAGATTGACCTCCAATGTAGGGTATACTCATCTGTAAGGTTTGATATGGAGGTTGAGTATCTTGTGTAACCATGGTTGTGTGAACGAATTGATTGTCATCCATCTGACCAATTGGACGACCAATTAAAGCAATTGGTGTGTGCATGTGTGGAAATACCAAAGTGGGAATATTACATGAACCATTTGCAAAAGGAGATGTATTCACAAATGGTTGTGTTGGGGTTACATGGGTCACCAATGTTTCCAGTAAAGAATAAGCACTAGTAGTATCAACTACAGGAGTCGTGGATAAAGTTAAACTCTCATGTCTTTTTGGAAAGCCAAAAATTGATGGGTTCATTCCAAAAGATTGTGTATTGGCTGAACTAACTGGTAAACGATAAGAAGAATAGCCATCAATATATCTCATGGATGGTGGATCAATGAGTGGTTGGCTGAGTGGATCAGTAAAAAGAGGATTCATGTAAGATGCAAGGCTTTCTACGAAGGTTGTGACTAATTCTTCTACTTGTGGCCACTTCCAGGAGCTACACTCCTGGTCTAAGAATTTTGATCTTCAATGATTCCTTCGTAAGAAACATTGTGTTGAAGTTCATGAACTTCAAGATCCATACCTTGTATACTGTGATATATTCGAACCATAAACATTTAATGATCCTAAGGATGAGTATGAAAATCAAAGAAACACACTCCTAAGAAAACTAAAAGCGATCAACCAAGCAACAATAGGTTCAAGGATCTTCCAAACACAGGATTTCAAGCCGCCAACAAAGAAATGAGAAGAAGTTACCCCAACCTCCATGTAAAAGCCCTTTTTGGTGCAAGTAACCCTCACTTTCATAGGATCACCATGCAAGGGTATTGAAAGTGTGATACGACATCTACCCCATGTACCATGGGAATTCCCCCACATTCACCTCTATAGATACCTAGGAAAGGCCACTAAGGTTACCAATTCATAGTCAGCCTCCGAGCAGGTATAGTCAACACTCAGGATCGAACATATGATTAGTATATCAAAGTCCAAAATATTTCTAGAGGACTAAAGACAAGTGGATCAGCAAAACTCCTTAGGACATCGAACGGATTCGAGATTAACGAAGCACTGAGACCACATGAAACCAGTGATAGTTCAAGAAAAACCACCATTATACACTTTTTCCACTATTATTGGTCAATTTTCGAGGGGTAATATCCGTTGTTCTTCTGCATGCAACCTCGTGCTTAGTCCTTTTGTTAGAGGGGGTTCCCGACTATGCTTATATGAAAATTGAATTTGTTCACTCTTTAGTGTTATACAGTTTGTTTAGTAGTCTTGGACCGTTTACTCACTTTACCTAGTCCAAATACCCTAATTGTGTGTTGTTGTTGGTATGCTAAAAACCAAAAATGTCTAGTGGATTTTATTAGTGCATTGTTGATTTTGGTGAGTTTTTACTCAGAAGGTTCACGAAGATGAAAATAAGTACATGTGAGACTCAACTCCAATAGAATGCAAAAGAATGAGAAGCAATTATTTATTTTCGATGAATTCTATGTATGGGAAGGAGAGGAGTTATATTCTTCTTAACACAAGCAAGTTCTCAAATTTTATGCAACTTTTCAATTTATGCGAGAGAAATGATACCAAACTACCAAACAAATGTTCTAAAATCCAAATGTAAATGCAAGACTATCTCTTTTCCAAACATGTACCAAAACTAATTTCCTAAGAATGAAAAAATGTATTTGTTCGATTATGTATGCAATGAGATATGAAATATTTTTTGCTTCTTAACTTTGAAGTGAAATGAAAGAGATCAATGTTTGACACAAATAAATAATAGGCAAAAAAGAAACCAAACAAAGTGCACTCAAAAAATGATGAGAACTGAAAGAATCCAAGTGTAAGATAACTTGTTCAATCAAGGACTCAAAATATGTAAAGGGGAAGGAAGACAATCACTCTATCCTAAAAAACGAGCAGCACGAATGAGTATTCAAGGTTGGGTTGTGGTAAACAAGAGAGTCCTAACCATTCAGAAAGTCAGATGTTTTAACAAAGACAAAAAGGGCTCAATACCAAACAACCTTTGCAAACTCTAAATGATGAAAACTTCTAAATAGTCAAGCAATCTGAAAACTTTGCGAGAGGAAGGTCAAAGAAATGAAAGGTAGGATGAACCAAGGGATCTTGTTAACCCAAGGGAATCATACAATTTCACAACTAGGAGAATTTTTCAAACTCAAATAAGGAAATAAAATGAGTAATGAATATTAATTTGTCAATCAAAACAAAGTTGAATATTATTCTAAAGACTCTAGGCTAAAAGCCTCTTCACAACAGACTAAGCAAAACATAGCAGAACCTCATGGATCCACCTAAAAGAAGAGACTGGAGCCCATGTTACCGAATGAACAGAGCATTATGGCACTCCCTAGGAGACCAAGGGGGAGAACCATTCAGGCCAGTGGCGCTCTGGTAACCACTTCAGGGAAGTGTTGGTTCTGGAAAGTGCTTGAAAAAGAAAAAAAATCTTAAAATCAATAGAGACTCAGTCAATGAATCTGTAAACTTATTGATGAAGTTGAGGGAATATGAAAGAATCCAAATTCAAGCATCAAAAAAACAATATCTAATCATAAACAAGTATTTAAGACTAACCAAAGGAAATACTAGTGAAAGTCCATCCCCAATGGAGTCACCATTTTTCTATTGTGAGAAATCTTACCCTGCGGGTAGGTTAATCTCTCATTTAGACCAAGACCCCTTCTTTGGTCCAAATACCGAAGAAAACAAATGGTTTCTACTTTCCTTATATATAATTCATTACCAATCGAAATGATAAAGAGAAAGAGCTTGACATACCTTACTTTAATGTTTGTCCTCGTTGCTCCAAGCTTCAGGTTTGATCTCCAAGCTCCTTAGCATAAGTCAGGACCTACGATGAACAAAAAAGAAATCCTTTTTCCTACTCCATGTGATTAGATAAAAAATATATATCTATATCTGATTTTACTTAAGCATATACATTGCAATGAGCAATCATAATGAAAGGAATCGTCCAAATTAATATTAATCGAAAGCCAAAAGAAGGCACTTACAAATCAAGTTGATGTCACTGCAATATTCTCCAAGCTCTCCTCATCTAGCCCTTGCATGAAAATATTGAGATCAAAATGATAAATTGTTTCTCCTAGGATCAAAGGTTTGACACCTAAAATATTTCTCCTCTCACCTTGGAATTCCCTCATTATATAGGATTTAGAGACTTAACCACCATGGAGAATATCACTCACTAGATCCACTAAATTGGGATCTCCAATATTTTTAGGGAGAAAATATCTCTTAAGGATTTTAGGGAGAAAATATCTCTCAAGGATTTTGAGGAAATATCTTTTAAGATCCATTAAATCAGTATTTTGGTTTGAAAAAATCTCCCAACCATCCTGTTGAGGAAAAGATATGAAATGATCTTATTCAAGCATTTTCAGATTCTCCTTGGCTAAAGAAAAATAGACAGGAATATCACCCTATGTTTATAGCCAACAAAAATAACATCCTAACTCACAAGTATTAATTACAAGTGCTTAGGCTAGTCTTTTATCAACAAAAAGCTTGCTGGAAATTCACTTTTTATGTAATTTTCTGAACATATCAGTTGCTGAAATAAATTTAAAGATAGAAGAAAAGTCACTAAGATGATAATCAAGACAGATGAGACATAAAGGAATCCTTTGTTTCATTCAAATTCACCAAAGAGTCATTTTCTTTACAAAATCTCATGCAGAAACTTTGGACCAAAGTCAAACCTAGACATCCCTGATGGAACATACAAAAGGACCTCTGATAGAAAACCAAAACTGAACTCTAAAAGATGGATCATCTTGCCATAGATTTTTGCCCACTTGACTCTGCACAATAGCCTTTGTCAGTCATGAAAATTAATTCACAAACAGACAATTCTACACAGACTATCAAAGATAGATCAACACCTTTGAAAAACAAGTGTCTGAATGATGTGATTCAGCCCTGAATATTGTTGTCTACAATAAGACCTTTCTATCATAAAAGAGAATTAGGCTTATGATGAATAATGAATGAATGAAAACTAAATTATCTCAACATAAACTCAAAGAGAAAACCTTAGCATGCTTATGCTTCTATCCTCCACTTGTTCCTCCCTTTCATTTTGCTTTTAACAAATTAGAATTGGTTGAAGTAGTTGAACCAACTCATTAGTTAAGTTAAGTAAAAGACTCAACTAACTTTAGTTAGGGGGAAGAGTAATAATTATAATAAGGGTCATAAATAAATAATAACTAGTAGGTGGGACCCCTTGTGACTCTCATTAGCTTATGATAATCATAACATAACTATTAGTTACGCAAATCACACCTCCTTGTGACTCCCATCCATATATTCACATTCGTTAATTTAGCTCATGATATTCTGAATTATTTTCAATAAAAAAAAAACATTACTCATATATCCACAATAAAACATATTGTCCGAACATTCTTGAAGTCATTTGTCACCAATAATAGATAAAATAAAACTCAAAAACCATATTTTCTAGTTGTGAGGCCATCTTTCCTTTCCTGATGCTATCATCTTTTAGTGCTTCTCTTTTACAGAGGTGTAATACGCCTATGTTTTTAGCCTTTTATTTGAATAACTCATCCCTACATGTGTGATTTATTAGCAAATTATATTTTAATTAACCATAAATGACAACTCTTTTAATATATGAAATGGATTTTGGCTCAACAATGCATCAGACTCATGCAATCCAATCCATACAAATTGTTTTATTATTAATCAACGAGCAGGGGGTGAAAAAGGGTTCTGGGATATGTGAGGGGTTTGTATTGAGAGAAAATATGATATAATGAGAGGGGGGGAATACATGGTTACTGCTCAATGACAACAACAATCAACTGTAAAGCAAACCAATAAAACATCATTGTAATTCACATAAGACACTGCCACCTTCAACAGCCTTAACAATGAAATTCTCTTGACTATAGTCAATCTCAGAACATGGAGTGAAAAATGAATATGGGAAGGTGATGGGATTTGTAATTACCGGAAAATGAAATAATTGAAGGGAAGAAAAACAGTTATTGTTCATGAAATCAATTAAGTGATCCATAAAACATTCTGCGAAAAGAGATGCACCAACCATCAACCACTGTGAAAAAATAACCATTATTGTGCATTTAACTAATTCACTATTCATAATCAAATATCCAACACAGTGTCATCATAAGAAAGTATGCATTCCACAAAATCTGTAAAATGTATCTATTCTTTTTGTTTAAATACTTTGCATCTTATAAAAAATTATGAACAGTAACCATTCCACTCTGTTAACCATCAAAATCAACCACTGCCCATACATTTCTTCAATCAACAAATATACTCAAATTTATGTTTCCAAAATTAACAATGAAGTCACAGTATCACTGCAATTAGGTCTGTCATTTTAAATGCAATGATATTCATTAAACATATATAAGAAGTAACCAAATAAACAAAATCAAATTGGAAAAACCCGAATTGACAATTAAACAAACAACAACCACCATTCCAACACAAGCTATGCGCCAAATAATTCAATCATGTAAGTGTAACTCCATCATTGTGCAAGCCCAATTTAATGTGACTCTAAAAAGTTGGGCCACCCATCCAACACGACAAGGTATCAAAAACAACCCTGTCTCAACAATGATCGAGCTCCAACAAAACATGCTTAAAACCTTGTGGGTATCCCTGAGTGCGAAACCCATGCTATCCATATCATGCACAGTGCATAGTCACCAAAAAACTATGATGCAATATTTCTATTTAACAAAATCAAACTCATAGTCACAGTAATAACTCAATCCATTGTGTTGAGTCATCAATCTAACACAATATTACTTCAATTTAGTCCAATTGTAATCAACTATGCTGTGAAAACTTGGGATTATATAATCGAACAATCATAAGGATACAGTGGATATAGTTCCTACAGTCATCTAGTTCAATAATCATTCGGCCCCAAAAGAAAACCATAGTTACCATGACCCTTATTTCATTGTGCAAAAACACCATACACAGAACACAGCATGCGTGAGCAACATCAAACATTTGTAACCAATGCTAGCTAAACATCCAAACAATCCTTAGTGAAAAAATACCAGTGACTGTGTATCAACTAACCAATCCATTACTGTCATAAAATCAATCGACCTAACAAGTTATGACCACCACGCATACCCATACATCAATTTGAATCAGGGCAGTGGCCCTCTCCATTAAACAATATTGATTTATTAATCATAAGGAGAGGGACTGTGTAATTTGAGTTGTGCCAATAACAATGCAGGGTTTGTTATTATTATCAAAGAGGCAGTAACTAAATGTCAAACCAACATGACATCATATGACCAACTAGGAGAGTCTGTACTCAAATTAATCGAAGATACATTCAATCCACCATAATCGATAGTAAACTTGACAGGCCCGACAATCTTCTCTACACAACTTCAGACTGGAGGCTAAGTGTTTGTTATGTATCCAACACAGGGAGAATAGAGCCAACTCCTTGTAATGGTGAAAAATCTGAGGCCAATGGTGCATACACAGAGAGAACCATGACTCATTTATGGACAGGAAACCAACCCATGGCAGGGGGCCATAACATAAGGTGAGGCTCTCATTCGGCCTGGCAATGTTATTTGATGCACGCAAGGTATAACCCTCATGTTCTTCAATCAAACAATCATAGCACAGAGGTGAAGACAGGGCCGATTATGAATAGGAAAACCCATTTCGTGGCCCTTGGTGGTGAAATCAAACAATGCCCAAGTGAACAAAACACAGTGGCGTAGAATGTCTCCAACCATTAAACACATGAAAGACATAGATTTGACATAACTGCGAATGCATGAGGACAGACAGCCAACCCAAGACCAACAAAATCCTCCAACTAAACTAGCAAGGATAACAGAGATCTCTTGTGACTGCTAACGCCCAGGATAACTAGTAATACTATGACTTCAACATCAATGGAAAAAGAATCATCAATGTTTCACAATCACCATTTTACACAGTTGCAATACTTAAGGAAGGCACAAACCAATACATTTGAGCCAACATCCATTTCATAACCAAAGCAAACTCATGAAGGGCCCAAAAAAATACATACCTATAATCGAATGCCTTAAAACAAGAATTGGCCGAGCGGTTCCTCCCTGCTAAGAAATCGGAGCATAACCACAGCAACAATGTTTGAGCAACAGCTTGACTAGGGTGGCATCCAATGACAGGAGTAAAGGTGATGTGCAGTAAATGCACATCACCTCCACACTTCAAGTTCATTCAATTCTTAGTACCCGCCAGCTACTAATCAAACAAATCATCCACTTTGAACCATGCATCAAAACCAACAACCTTTAATTTCCAAGAGCGCTACCCATATCACATATTACCATCTCCACTATACAGAAGTGCATGTTAGCTATGCTCTATACAACCTCGATAAGTCGCATGGCTATCATATGTTAGCTAGGATTTGCCACAATCTTTAATGCATATAGTATATCATGTTAGCATAGGATAGTTTCTTCTTTTAATTTCTTTTTATTTGTTGTTACAAACATATGTCTGTTGCAGGTGTCACGAGTAATAGATCCAAGAACAAATAGCAATGATAACCATGAAAAACTTTGGTATAAAACTTGATCTTGGAACAACAAGGGAAGCATGTATAATATCCCTGATCCATTATCCAATAAAACAAGATATCGTCAACCATGAAAGTAGTGTCGTACAGTAACATAACATTGAATAAGCACCAGACTTGATTTTCAATCTACAAGGGGGTCCCACCTACTATTATTATTTAGCTTTTATATTAATAGGCTTTTAGCAAAACTTTGCGGGCAAAACTCCGTTGCGAATTTAATCGTCAACACATCCATGAGACTCTCAACTTCTCCTTGAGACTAGGAAATTAAATGTGAGGTGGATTCTCACACTAAATTAATTGATTTTTTATGCATAATAATGAATAATATATGTGCACATAGTATTTTGACCTTCATCTAATAAATTTCTCTCCTAACATGTCTAGGGATTATGACAAACACTCCCTCACTAAAGTATGAAAAATTCACACTTGGTAGTGTGGGAGGTTGGTGTGTAACAAATGCAGAGGAAAAGAAGGTTCAATTATTCGATCCAAAGTGAGACTCGATTCGAATGGAGGGGGGTATGTTTCATTTTTTAGGGAGCTTGACAGAGACAATGAACTATGCTCATAAGTGTTTTTTTTCATTTTTTAATGAGATTGACATACAAAAAGAACTATGCTCATTAAGACCAGGTACTACCAAAGGATCAAATGATTCTAGGGATTGTTGTAGCTAAGTCAAAATCATATTTGAAGTGGAAACCTAGGGGGTGTCAAGAGGAGGCAAAGGAAAAATACCATGAACAAGGAATCCTTAAGGAGACCTACTCCTACACTCTTATACCCAAGACTGGAACCTAGAAAAGGGACATTAGTCGTTGCAGAATTGTGGATATCTAGAGTGCAATAGTCAAGTTGGTCAACAGTGACATTTTTCCCTTGATGGGGAAATTGTAAAATACGAAACACCGAAGATGCAACGACAGTCATCGCATAGAACCAACTATGACCAAGTAACAAATTGTAATCCAGAGGCACGTCAACCACTTCGATATTGACCGAAATGGTTTTACCCTTCAATGTCATAGTGAAAGACTGCAAGATTCTGTGAGGTTGGAAACCACATCCATCAAAAACTTTAAGGGTGGTAGGAGACTAGTTAAGTTTAGGAGAACCAATGGCTCTCCAACAAGGCAAAGACATGACACAAGTGGAGGCTCCTTCATCCAAAATAGTGCGATGGATGTTCTTTCCACCAACAAAAATTTGAATTTGGAATGTTAGGTGGTGTGAGAGCCTCTCCTTAAAATACTCCATATTAAATGTAATCAAACTTGATTCCTCTCGATCCATATCTCCAATGGCTGACAATAGGGTTCTGCGTTGACTTGGATAGTTCTATAAAACTTCAAGGGCTGACATAGAACAAGGTGCTTGCGCCAACTCTTCAGCAATATTGTAGTTTTGGGTGGCATGGGAACTTGGACTAAATGTCACTTTTCGAATTGTTCCCTTGGGATGGCACAACACTACGTCAGAAATTGGATTCTCAATCTTAAGAGGGGTGCAATATGGAGGAGGATTTAACATGGAGGGATGATCGATAGCCTTTCCATTGGAATGATTACCTAGAATAGTGTCATAAGTATTTACTTGGGTCATTAAATTAACTATATCCTTACACATATATACTTGAGAGGCGCTTGAAGAAGCATCCCCATTGTGGGAATGACCTGCATTTGCCCCTTGTGGAGGGGTAGGATTTTGTACAACCATATGTTGTTGCTAAATCGAGAAAGGGTCATTTAACAATAAGGGTAGGGAGGTATATTTTAGAAACTTATTGAATCCCTCTTGACGAGGGAAATATTTTTTGTAGTGGTCCTCTGTACAAATCATGCAAGGAAACTTAGTTTTCCTATTCGGTTGAGTATCAACGGTCTTTATAGTATCCTGCTAATTCAGATATTTCTTGGATTTATCCTTGTTCTTCTTATTACCTCTTGGTTGATGAGATGAAGTGGATTGGACCACATTCACCTTGGAGGTATGAGTAGGAATGGAATTATTTTTTGTGTTCAAAATGGAACCTGGTTCCAAAGCAGGCCTTGTTAGATCATTCGACGAGCGAGGAGCATGAGGGATCATATCGTAAAGTCTATCGAACTGGGAATATAACAAGTCCAAATATTGAGAACAGTTGATATCCTACTCCTCAGTAAAAACACCTCCCATGGAAACATCGTGGGCAATGTGTGGAAATAGTGACTTTGTAAACCAATCTACGAGGAGCTGGTCCAAAATTAGAGCTTTAATCAACTATCTCTATGGCCTCCAATCATGAATATGATTAGATGTGTGGGTGGAAGAGGATTGTCGAAGTGAGTTCAAAATCTCTCTATCGATCTCACACCATATAGGAAACTGGAAATGTGTTAGGAAAGCCATGGTAAGAGAATTAAATTCGAAAAAGAAGTTACATGGCATCTCAATATACCATTTGGTTGTTGCACCTATAAGTGTTCTCTGAAAAATCCTTAGATGAATGGATTCATCCATGAAAGAGTTTGAAGAACAGCATAAATGGAAATTCATAACATGATTGTTAGGATCTTCCCCAGGTTTTACGTTGAATTTTGGGATGTCAGACGATAATTTGACAGGTATGGAGGGCCAAAATGGGGCATGTTGAATGGGATCATTTGTCAAACACAATAGATTTGGCAGATATAACGTAGCCAAAAATGGAATTTGTCGGTTATCGTGTGGATAATGGTGGTAACCATGTGGCATGGGAACACCAATAGGACCATATCCAAGTTGCGACAAGATGGAAAAACTAGATTGTCCTCCCATGTATGGTGGTTTACCTGAAGGTCCCCTCATGTACGGTGACTTCCTGGGTTTTCCACCCATGAAAGGTGATTGTTCTGATTGTCCACCCATGTATGGTGGTTTTCCTAAATTTCCCCCCATGTATGGTGATTGCCCAGGTTTTTCACCCATGTAAGGTGGTTGTCCTAATTGTCCACCCATGTATGGTGGTTTTCCTAGTTGTCCACCCATATACTGTGATTGAATAGATGGACCTCCTACATACTGAGATTGACATGATGGTTCCCCCATGTATTGTGGTTGGCCCGATGGACCTACCATATACTGTGTTTGAGGGGGATGTTGTGTTGGAATCATGGGGTTTACAGATTGATAGGGAAAAGTTCCTTGTTGAGGAATGTCCAACGGATTAGGCTGACCCCAAAAAGGATTAGCCACTCCTAGATATGTCTATCTAGGATATAGACCAATGGTAGTAAATGTTAAAACCTAGGTCTTCACCTCTGATTTTTTCCCTCCATTATCCTATACATCTGTAACCCTGATTTTTGTTTAGTTTCTTTTCCATGGTGTAATGAGTCAGTTTGATTTGTTCTCACCCTTCTATTGACTTTGCACCATTTTTATTGATTTCTTGGAATGTTATTGCATGTTCTGGTTTAAGTTAATAACACATGTTATCTTGAATTTATCATTAGAGAGATTATAACAGGTTGACCAAGCCTTTTTGATGTAGAATTGCAAGAACAGGCATGTTCTTGCAAATAGTAGGAAAGTGCGATGTTTAATTATTTTAAACATTCAGAAAAATTTTAAATATTTGAAAATGTTGTGTTGGAGCTTGCATGTGTATGCATGTTCATGTGCACTCAAGTTCACTAAAGGTTACCACCAAGCTCATAATTGCACAGTCCGTGTTAAGATCATGCAATTTGCACCTCCAATTCTCATCATCATAGGTTTACGGGGAATTATAATTACAGGTGTTGAACTACATCAGATTAAAATTCATGTTCAACTCATTTCCTACAGTAGAGGTGATCAACACAAAATGGTGTCTCCCTAGGACCATTGGCAGCTGAACATAATAGAGCCACAGGGGCTCGAGTTGTTCAAAGTTGTCCCAAAAAACAAAGATCTATTTGTCAAGGCAGAACGGTACGACTTTATTTGCACCTTTGAGGGAAACCACACAGGTGTGGCCTTGTTATTTTCACAGATGTTCGACGGGTTCTAAACCCAACTCGGGGACACCTATATCCACATTATAGAACATTTCAATGAAGCAGCCTGTGCACTCCTGGTCTAAGGAGAAAGGTGGTTTAAGAATGGTAAATTACCCCTATAACTCTATAATAAATTCTTGGTGTTAGAGCACCAAAACCCCAAATGGAGCCAGGGAATTCCCGTCACATGGATAAAGGAGGAGTGGTAGGGTACCCTCACAACAATCCAGAGGTACATCATAGGTGAGGGAATATTTCTAATTGTGCATTGCTACCACCTTCGATTTCTGGTGCACCTAAGCGGGCATAAAGAATTAAATTTGTCTTTTTATACACTCAAGAGTTTAACTAAAATGGCCAAAAGGGTTCAGAGCCACCTCAATTCTTCCCACAGGAGCTTGTATCACTAGGGTTTGATAAAAATTATGGTTTTATTCACTCTGGGTGACATTGAGATGCCCTGGGACTATGTTTTACAATCTGTAGGTTTACAAGAATAGGCAGAGCAACCTGATCCACAAACTAGCGGTGAAAAAGACGAAGATAATCCAAAAGGGAGGTTTTCCCATGAACTTTGTGGTTCATCAAAGGCTACCCAACAAACAATAAAATTTCCTCCAAAAAAAAGGGTGCCCAATCCAGAAGAAACAAATCAACCACCCCAGTGAAGGAGGAAACCCCTCGAATGTAACTAAGATCTTCCACTACAAAACAAAGAGGAAATTAAGGTAGCATAGTTTCTAGAAAGTAGTAAGAGACATAGGATACTCCACAAGGCCCATTGTCACCCAGCCATTCTGAAGATAAAAAGGTGACTCCCACCATGCAGCAGGTTAAAATGCCCAAGACAAAACGAGGGGGGAAATGAGATTGAAACAACACAGTCCTAAAATTGTTAATGCAAAATTTGCTTCCATGGAAACCTTTATTAAGGAGTCCCCTGAAGCTAAGAAAAATAGAAATAGGAAAGGGAGTCAAGGCCCTATAATGCCCAGTAAGCCCAACAGAAAAACCAAAATTACTAATCAGTTAAGACTGAATTCTAAGGAACTTTTTAACCCATCATTGAAAGACCCCCAACCAATTATAATTGAAGATGAGGACAGCTCTGGATTTTCCAACATGGAAGAAATGGCAGTCCATACATTGAAGAAAATGACAGGGGAAAAAGAAAATTTGAGATTCAGTAAGAGTGAAACTTTAGGGGTACAATTTGCAACTATCAAAATAGAATACCCTGCAGATTCAGGTTTACAACAAGATGCAGGGGACTTTGTCCCATATCCTAAGCAAGACTCTGATGGAATTTCCCCAAATACAAGGTTACCCTCCAAGCAAATTTCATATGACACCAAACCAGAGATCAAAGCCAATATATCAGAAATGCAGGGGTCTATGAAAGAAGAACCTGGCAGAGGGTCTAAAGTAATACACAGGTATGAAATGAGTTCCAGAAAAAGAAAAATGCTAGTTGACCACAACAAAGTTTCCATATATGATAAGCAGGGGCTAAAAGATAGAGGTAAGAGGCAGATTTTAATTAAGCCAAAGGTGGAAATTGATGAAGGTATAAATGACAGCCACCAAGTGCAAACATTGAAACAACCAATTCAGACTTTGCAACAGTAGAACCAAGAGCTAGAAAAGAAGTATCAGAAGCTACAAAGGAAGCATCATAAAACTTGCTTCTTCTTGAAGGAGATAATCTAAAGAAGAATGTTGCTATTGAGGAAGAAGGGGCCAAGGATAATTTCATCTAATCAATCTATCTCCCAATTTAGTCTCCAGCTGGAGTGCACGTGGGTACTCATGCACAGTTCAAGCCAGCCTCATTTGTCAAAGTTTTTGTTAAGGATTTTTTTACTCTAGCATAAACAGTAGTTATAGTTTTCACTTTTAGAAGTCTAGTTGTTCTAAGTTCGAGACAATATTGTCAAATTGTAATAAGTGGTCATTGTTTTTTTATATGAACCACACTTTTTTGTTAAGTTTAAGTTTAAAGAATGTCATGACTATAATGCCAATTGAATACACTTGAGTCAAAGAGTTGTTTTTAGGTTGTTATGCAGAGATCAACTTTAGTTTTCAATATGGTCGAAACCCTCTGCAACAATGATAAATAGACAGATTTTGTAATGAAGGGGGGTTCAGTTTTTAGTGAAAGATTCAAGCATCAGAATTTGGTTGGACCTGAAACTTATGATTGTAAAGATATCTACCTGGTGAATATATATCTTGATGACAGATTGCATTTTCTTTCAAAATTCTTTATGTGTCTTTAATATTATCTTGGATACAAATTTGGAATGTGTGCAATGTGCATTTCCTTCTTCCTTTCAGCTATTATTTTAATTAATATTTTTGTTTTTATGCAACTTTCTAATCAGTTATTACTTTAGTAAAAGGATCAGTTACTTTGTAACATGTTGGATTATTTGTATCTGGATATATTTTTAGGTATTTAAATATTATTTTGAGTCTAAATCTCACACAGCAGGTAACTCATTGTATTTCTTGTTGTGTTTCCTTTGTTTATATTTCCATATCCTTACATGTTCATCAAAATGCATATTAGTAGCTAAGGGGAACCTATAGTCATATTGTTTGGCCAGTCCAACCAATTTTTTTTCCTTGAAAAAACCTACTCATTAGCTGACCAACAAATCTAACTTACCAAAAACAAGCCATTCCAAAAAAATTTAGGTGGATTAGATATTCCCTTTAACAATCATGTGTAGACTTTAGGACCAATAGTAGGGATAGAAATGCTCGTAGGAGTAGCTTTCCCCTAGGTTTTCGATGTTTCACCCACATAGGAGTTTGCCCCGGGGCTAAAGTTTTTCCCCCAGTAAAAATTTTCCCTCCAACTGAATGTTTCCCCCCAGCTAAAGGTTGGCCTCCCATTGAAGATTGGCCCCCAATGTAGGGTGTACTCATGTATAAGGTTTGAGATGGAAGCTGAGTAGATTGTGTAACGATAGTTGTGTGAATGAATTGATTTCCAATCATCTGATCAATGGGATGACCAAGTAAAGCAATTGGTGTCTGAATATGTGGAAATAGTGAAGCAGGAATATTTCCTAACCCATGTGCAAAAGGAGGTGTATTCGTAAATGGTTGTGTCGAGGTTACCTGGGTCATCGATGTTCCTACTAAAGAATAAGCACTAGTAGTATCAACTACAGGAGTTGTGGATAAAGGTAAACTCTCAAGTCTTTCTAGAAATCCAAAAATTGACGTGTTCATGCCAAAAGATTGTGTAGTGGCTAAACTAACTAGTAAACGATAAGAACAATAGGCATCAATATATCTCATGGATGGTGGATCAATGAGTGGTTGGTCGAGTGGATCCATAAAAATAGGATTCGCATAAGATGCAAGGATTTCTACGAAGGTTGTGACTGGTTCTTATACATGTTTGCCACTTCCAGGAGCTACTCTCCCGGTCTCACAAGTTAGGTCTTGGATCATTCCATTGTAAGAAAAATTGTGTTGAGGTTCTTGAACTTCAAGATCCATACCTTGTGTATTACGAGATCTTCGAACCCAAAACATTTAATGATCCTAAGGATGACTACAAAAATCAAAGAAACACACTCCAAGGAAAATTAAAAGAAATCAACCAAGCAACAGTAGGTTCAAGGATCTTCTGAAGATGGGATTTCAAGTCACCAACAAAGAAATGAGAAGCAGTATTGTGATATGACGTCCAAGGGTACTGAAAGTGCGATATGACACCTTTCCCACATACCGTGGGAATCCCCCCATAGTCACCTCTCTAGATACCTAAGAAAGGCCACTAAGGTTACCAACTCGCAGTCAGCTCCGGGTGGGTACAGTCGGCAATTGGGACCAAACGTATGGGAAGGACATCAAAGTCCAAAATTTTTCTAGAGGACTGAAGACAAGTGGACAAGTAAACCTCCTAAGGACCTCGAATGGATTTCAGATTCACGAAGCACCGAGACCAAATGAAACCAATGACACTTCAAGAAGCACCCCTAGTATACACTCTTTCCACTACAATTGGTCAAGCTTTGGACATGTAATATTCGCTTGTCTTTTGCACATGACCTCATGTTTAGCCCTTGCGTTAGAGGGGGTTCTCCGTTATGCTTATACGAAAATTGGATTTTTTCACTCTTTAGTGTTCTATAGTCTGTTTAGTAGTCTTGGACAGTTTACTCACTTTACCTAGTCCAAAGACCCTAATCGTGTGTTATTGTTGGTATGCTAAAAAAAAAATGTCTAGTGGATTTTATTAGCGCGTGGTTGATTTTGATGGATTTTTACTCAAAAGGTTCACAAAGATGAAATTGATGATGTGTGAGACTCGATTCCAATAGAATGCAAAATAATGAGATGCAATTATTTATTTTTGATGAATTCTATGTATGGGAAGGAGAGGAGTTCTATTCTTCTTAACACAAGAAAGTACTCAAATTTTATGCAAATTTTCATTTTTTGGGAGCAAAATGATACCAAACTACCAAACAAATGTTATGAAATCCAAATGTAAATGCAATACTAGCTCTTTTCCAAACATATACCAAAACTAATTTCCTAAGAATGCAAAAAATTCTTTGATTGACAATGTATGCAATGAGATATGCAATTTTTTATGCTTCTTAACTTTCAAGTGAAATGAAAGAGATCAATGTTTGACATAAAGAAATAAGAGGCAAAAAAGAAACCAAACAAAGTGCTCTCAAAAAATGATGAGAACTGAAAGAAGCCAAGTGTGAGATAACTTGTTCAATCAAGGACTCAAAAGATGTAAAGGAGAAGGAAGACAATCACTCTTGAAAAATCCTCAAAAATGAGTAGCAAGAATCGGTGTTCAAGGTTGGGTTGCGGTAAAAAAGAGAGCCCTAATCATTCAGAAAGTGAGATGTTTCAACAAAGACAAAAATGGCTCAATACCAAACAACCTTTGTAAACTCTAGTTGATGAAAACTTCCCAACAGTCAAGCAATATGAAAAATTTACGAGACAAAGGTCAGATAAATGAAAGGTGGCATGAACCAAGGGATCTTGTTAACCCAAGGGAATCATACAATTTCACAACTAGGAGAATTTTTCAAACTCAAAGAATGAAATGAAAGGATTGATGAATATCAATTTCCTGATCAAAACAAAGTCAAATACTAATATAAAGACTCTGGGCTAAAAGCCTCTTAACAACAGACTAAGAAAAACATAGTAGAACCTCATGGATCCACTTAAAATAAAATGTTGGCGCCCTTGTTACCAAAGGAAAAGAGCACTATGGTTCTCCCTAGGGGACCAAGAGGGGACCACCAGACAGGAAAGTGGCACTTTAGTAACCACTGTAGGGGAGTGTTGGTTCTGGAAAGTGCTTGAAAAAACAGAAAAAAGATTAAACTCAGTAGAGAGTTAGTTAATGACTCTATAAAATTCTTGATGAAGTTGAGGAAAGATGAAAGAATTCAAAATAAAGCATCAAACAAACAATATCTAATCATATACAAGGATTTATGATGAACCAAAGGAAAGACTAGTCAAAGTCCATCCCCAGTGGAGTTTCCATTTTTCTGTTGTGAGAAATCTTACCCTGCGGACAGGTTAAGCTCCCCTCTGGGAAAAGACCCCTTATTTGATCCAAAGATGGGAGTAAAAAAATGGTTGCTACTTTCCTTATAGATCTAATCCATTACCAATCGAAATGAGAAAGAGAAAGAGTGTGGCGTACCTTGTTTCGATGTTTGTCCTCATTGTTCCAAGCTTCAATCTTGATCTCCAATATCCTTAGCGCGAGTCAAGACCTACGATGAACAACAAAGAAATCCTTTCTCCTACTCTATGTGATTAGATAAAACAGATCTATCTATACCTGAATTGACTTAAGCATGGACATTACAATGAACAATCATAATGAAAGGAATAGGACAAGTTAATATTAATGGAAAGCCAAAAGAAGGCACTTACAAATCAATTTGATGTTGTTGCAATCTTCTCCAAGCTCTCCTCGTCCAAGCCTTGCATGAAAATATTGAGATCAAAATGTTGAATTATTTTCCCATGATCAAAGGTTTCACACCTAAAATATTCCTCCTCTCGCCTTGGAATGCCCTCATTATATATGATTTGGAGGCTTAACCACCATGGAAAAGATCACTCACTAGATCCACTAAATTGGGATCCCCAATATTTTTAGGGAGAAAATATCTCTCAAGGATTTTAGGTAGAAAATATCTCTCAAGGATTTTAAGGAGTAAATATATCTCAAGATCTATTAAATTAGGATTTTGGTTTGAAAAAATATATCAACCATCCATGAGACTCTCAACTTCTCCTTGAGATTAAGAAACTAAAAGTGAGGCGGATTGTCACACTAAATTAATTTCCTTTTTATGAATAATAATTAATAATATATGTTCACATAGTATTTTGATCTTCATATGATAAATTTATCTCCTAACATGTCTAGGGATTATGAAAAACACTCCCTCACTAAAGTGTGACAAATTCACGCTTAGTAGTGTGGGAATTTGGTGTGTAACATAAATATTAATATACACGGAGCCAATGCAATTGTAAATAATATGACCAATTAAGCTCATAGTTCATAAAGTTCTAGTTGAATAAAGCATTATTATGTTAGAAGTATCATTTGGGAATTAAAGGATATGAAGTTTAAAAGAACATGTGAACCAGTATTGATCCTCGTTGTGTATGGATGTTGTTTGGTCTAGTTCTGAACATCAAAGTCTTATACGTGCCATAAAAGATACAACAAGCACTTTTTGATAATGACATATTACTACAAATAACTCGGTTGTTTGCGTTAAACAAGGCATAAATATTGATTAAAGTCAGGTGTCAAGGCTCAAAGTTTAAATTGCACAGACTTTCATTTATCCCATCATACATTCCATTTTACATAAGTTATACTCCCTGATCCTATTCATAAATTCATCATTCCATTTTATTCTGTGTCTATGTAATTTAAAGAATAAATTTCAATTTGGCAAGAAAGAGTGAACAACAATGATGAGCAGAGATGAAGATTATTCACATCTTGTTTATATGAATAAAATAGGTCAAAGAATGATTGATTTTATTAAGGAAATGTATAGGCATTGATTAAGGTTTTTTTTTTTTTTAATTTGAATAGTCTATCATGTAATTCCTGTCATAATTCACTTTTTGCAAGCTACTCCCAATCATACAAATCCCATTTTCCATACACTTCCCAGCTCACATTTATAAAAGAGAAATGACTTGTACATAATAAAAGTTCTCAGGATAGATTGCAAAGTTTGAAAGATAAATTTGGATTGTGTGCAGAATTCCTTTTGTTTTTCCCTTGATTCACTTTTCCTATTCATCTCCCTTTTTATGTTCCATGGTTATGTCATTTCAGAGCTGAATTTGGTCATTTGAAAAATGGTATTTGATGTCTTATATATGTGCTAATTTGGATATGGATGATATAGATGAGATTTTTCAACAAAGGCAGTAATTAGTCTAGAAACAGAGGAAATAGAGGTAACAGAGGCAAAGGGACAAATGCATTTTGGCAAAGAGGGAGGAACAAGAGGAAGAGGATTTCTATACACTTTGATGCAAACTATGAAGAGTTTAATCAATTGGTTCAGACCAGTTACTTGAACCTTATGGGACACCCATATTTTCAACTCCCTCATCCACCATTCATCCCCCTTGTTCAGCCTAATGATCTTCGGCCTCACCCAAGCATCGTAGACATTTCTGATCAGCCTCATGTACAAGCCTAGCCTCTAGTCAATGATGGCTGGAACAATCCACTAGTCAATCATCCACCTAGTATTGGTCACCAACCAACTATGTATTTACCTCTTCCTCCTCCACCTCATTTATTACCAGTTCAATCATTTGATTTTGTAGCTTCACATGTACACTCTCCTCCGATTCCCAAAAAGTATAAATCCTTAGATATTGAATCAGGACCAAGTAAAAAACAACAACCTACCATATCAATCAGTTTTGATTCCTATGAAACATTAGCTTACACTATCAAATCATTGCCTCTTAAACTTTAAGATAGTGTAAGAATGATTGCCTTTAATAATATGCACCCTAAAATCCCAAGGAACAAAGAAAATAAATCTACATGTGCAAATTTGATCAAAGACCGGGTAGTAGTATCAAAGGGCAGTGCACAGAGGAAGACAACCTCACACAAAAAATATGACTTTTAGTTTTTATTCCATTTTCATGGTGTCATTTGTTTAACTTTGAGACACATATCTTTTTGGATAGATGATATTATTATTATTATTATTATTATGAGAAAACATAAATCATGCTATATAAGTTTTTGGGAGATACAAGTGTTTATTATGTTTGAAGCATGATTATTTCAGCTGCAATTTATAATTTATTGTTATGATGATATGTGCATAAAGTATGATGATGATTATGGAGAAACAAAGGAATTATTGGGAAATTTAAAAAAGGCATACGAGGGGACCCCACCTATTTAGTTATTATTTATTTATTTATTATCCTTATCATAAAGTTATTTGTCATATTTATTAACTAAAGTTATTTAACTTTAGTAACTAAAAGTAGTTCAACTACTTGAAGAACTACTTTTTAGAGAATAAGAGGAAGAATATAAGAACAAAGATGACATGAGGAGATAGAGAGAAACACCTCTGATAAGGTTTGATCATGTTTCATATTGAGATTTTTGAATTTCATCTTTTCATTTTATGAGTTCCTTAAAGGGATAAATCCTCTTGTTGACAGCAAGATATTTCTAAAGGTAGCAAAGAAGAAAGGACTATAAAGGTTTGATATTTGACATGCTTCATAATGCCATTCATTTATCTTCGTAGTCTGTGTAGTCTTATTAGAATATCTAAATTAATTTTTAGTTATGATTAAGATTATTTTGCAGAGTCAAGACTTGGTGGACTTGTGACTTGGTTGATCCAGTGTATTCAATCTTGGTCTTTTTCTTTTAGACACTAGTTGTCTTTGTTTGATGTTAAATTCCATCTTATACTTCTAATTCTAATCTTGTTCTTCACCCTCGATTTGAAAAGATGCATGAACTCGTTATATCTCAAAAAAACTATTATTAATAAAATTCTCATTTTTCTCAATTGAGACTTGTGTATTTCTGATTTTCAAATTGCATTTATTTCTTTATTTCATTCATTTTATTCTGTAATCATTTATGTAAATCATATTTTACATTTTCTTTAAATAGAAACACACAAATTAATAATAGAATTAGCTCCAAGAGCATATTTTTTTAGGACTGGTTGAATTTTTTTTTCCTAGGCTATAAACCCAGGGTAACATTCCCACCTATTCTCTTTGAATAACGACACCCATTCCACTATTTTCCCTTAGGATCAAGTGTCCATAAAGTTTGCATCACTAATATAAATCCCCATACTTCCTTCTCATCATGATAATGGTCCATACCTTTGGACCCTAGATGGGTCACATTCTTTATAGTTGGTTATGCTAAATGATTCACTACATTCCATAGGCCTCTCATCCACGACTAGTATACCATCTACATTTCGCTACATCATTCATATACCCTAACAAGGAGACCCACACTAGGGGCCCCACCCCTATTTTATTTCATCACTCCAGCCACCCAAGGTAGAGTTTCTTAGTTTCATTTTGGGGGGAACTCGTCTCCTTGTTTGTAACATATCCATATTATTCTATTCATTAATAATAGAAAAATACCAAAACACCCCAAAAAATTCAAAAAAAAACAAAATGAGGGAAACATCAACATTCATACCATCTCGTTCGATGGCATATCTTGCACGAATAACAGTCTTTTTCACCCTTGGTCAAAGCATCTACACTGATTTACCCATGCCTACAATAAGTCTATCCATATACAACACCTCCTATTGTTACACCTCAAAATTACTCACTTCGATAGTGTCGCAAGTGTCGTCATTAAAAGTGTTGTAAGTGTCGCATATTGTCCGCAAGTGTCGCATCTTGACTACAAGTGTTGCAAGTGTCACAAACAGCATATTTCCATCTTTCCCATGTTGTTACTCTAATGACATCACAAAGACACTTAAGACACCTCAAAGGCCAGTTTGGAAGAAGAGACATCAGTTGACAGGGAGTACAAGCCATTTTCCATGGAAAGAACCATTCAAAAATGGATTTTGGAGAGGAGTGCTCCCCTATACACTATCAGGAAGTGATAGCACTTTTTGTACCCTATTGGGGGTGTGTTATAACGCTCTGGTTCCCCTTTTGGGGGAGCATTGCCTTTTTTGAGCGAGTTTTGGGTTTGTTGAGGCAAATCAAGGAAGAATCCCTCAATTCCTGAAGGTGGTTGGATTCGAATAGATGGTCAAGGCACGATCTTAGGGAAGATCCTCAACTGAAGGAGAAGAATCCTCAACTTATCCCAAATATCTCTCAAGTGGTTGGGCCTCTCCAAGGTTATATAAGAAGGCATTCTCATGGTGAAAGGTACATGGAGAGAATGAAAATTTGAGAATTACATCAAACTTATGATCTCATGAGTGAGATGCCATCAAAGCAATCAGTGGAGATTGATTGAGCAAAGGGGTTGGACAAGGAGAACTGGAAGAATCTGTTGCACCTTCATTCAAAGGATTGTAAGTACTTTTACTTGTTCTCATTAATACAATCAATGCTTGGCCTGTTTCTTTCAAACTTGTACTTGTTTCATATAAGTTTGTCTGCAGTAGATGGATTTATGTTTGAGTTGATCTCAGTAGAGTAAGAATTCTTTTGTACCTTTGTTTACAGGACCTATCAAGGAGCTCAGGATCGAATCTTGACTAGGACTTTGCAAGGACAAACGTCATTCATAAGGTACATATCTTTCTCCTTCTCTTTCATTCATTAGCTTGATTAGATCTAAAAGGAAGTCAGTGTCCATGTTAATCACTTTCTGTCTTGGCCTTAGGAGTCTAGATACCAAGAGGGAATCCTCTTGTATGCAAGAGGATTATCCTAGAACACCTATATCCTAATATCCATCATTATGAATCCCTAGAATTACCTTCGTCGATTATTTATCCATTGTATCCACCAAGCCTCGGTCCTAGTCTTGCATAAATTAATAACTTGATTATTTCTTGACATCACACAGTGTTATGTTTGATTGGTTGTTAGTGTTTCCCCTATCATATGCCATTTATTCTCCACCCAATGTAAGTCTTGAGTCTCATCCTCATTGACCAAATATTATGTGTCATTATCAAAATCTTAATCCATTACAATAGGTTACTTAATTTATCCTTTAGATCCCAAGGGATCTCCCATCCTTTTCTCTCACATATTCATGCTCGTCAACACCAACACATGTTATTCTAGGAGTGTTTGTACCTTGGTTCCCATTTACATCATTAATGGTGAACCCTATACTAAACATAGAGACTCGTTATTTCTCTTTGATTCAGTAGGCTTCCCGATGTTCGACATCAAATCATTATTATATTGGGGTGAGTCATACGTTATGCTAGTTGTAGTATTCCAGTTCCAGTTGAAGACTCTTGGGATTATATGGCTATCAATGCCATCAAATGGGGGCCCTCTTTATATGGCTCACTACAGGTTCCAAAGCCCCTCTTAGTGAGCATTCCTCAGTTGTTACTTACGCATCCATGGGAAACAAATGTTTCCACACAAAGAATTCTTTAGTTACAACACTATGGTATTGTTGTTGATATTTCTATCATCATTTAGGTGGCTCGTGGTGTTCAAACATGACCGCAAATGACCATGTCTTTTATTATACTTTGATAATTTCACAAGCATGGAAATTACCACCTTGTTTGTGTAAGAGATCACCATAATATGTATGTTTGGTTCTGTTTTTTTATGAGCTTCGTCACTTTTCCATAGGTATTCCTTTTCTTCTTGATTAAAGCTCTCTCTCTAGAATTCTTGTAAATTACAAGGATGTGGGATAGAAAACAATGATTGTTTTTTCCCATATAGAATATCCTAACCTCACACATAAGAGGGCAACTTTTATCACCACGATTTCTCTCACTAGATACATTCAAGCAATCATCCAGAAGCATTATCGGTTGGAAAGAATACAACATAATAACACTAGCCCATGGCTAAAAGAGTAGGGAGAAAAACTTTGAAAGTGGGTTTCCATACACTTGTGTAGCATTCCTTCACTGACACTTGTGATATTTGCACATGATATCCTTCAAAACCTACAGAAATTCGTCCACATGAGTGAGTTTGACCTATTTGGTGCATTTAAGGTGGTAGGTTTGACTCAGGTGGATCTAGGTTGATGTATAGGAGAAATTTGAAATCTTATCCCATTAATGAAGAGTACTTTGGCCTTCCAAAGTCCCTTTCAAGCACTGGGAACCTGTTTTGAATGAAGAGATTTCACATTGAAGCTAGTTCTTCATGAGGTTTAAAATTTCCCTACAAGTGACATCCATGGGGAAACATTTGAACATGAGAAGAATTGAAAGGTGATGTTGGAGGAATAATATTGGAGATCATCTATCTTACTCTCTCATTTTTATCATTCGTTGCCCTAGTGCTTGTTTGTGTTCTTCCCTCAATGAACAAATACTTAATCATTCACATTGTTAGAGAGGGATTTCAAGAAGCAAACGGACCCATCCCAAGGAGAGTGCTAGAACCCATTTTCATCCAACCATTCTCCCCATATGTTGTTAATCATTTTATGCTTTTCCATTGGACTAATATATGAGTATTGTTGTTTCCCTCCAATTTCTTGTGTTTAAATGAAACTCTTGTGGTTAAATTTTTAGTTTAAGTTGCATGCATATTTTCTTGTTTTAATTTTCTATGATAATACTCTTGTTCTTTCCCACAACTAACACTTGTATTTTTCTTAGCTTACAACATTGATTAACAAAGGGGGTTTTACTCATCAATGGAAGAAAACCCCCAACAAAACATGCATACATATATTTTCCAGGTTACATTGCTTAGGGAAAACCTCTTAGTACTTCTAAGGTGGAACCTTTTCACGCTCCTAGAGCCAAGGCTAAGACCAAGCCAAGGACTGTAATATCCAAGGTCGAGCCCTAGTTGTAATCATGAATTGTAACATGTTTTGTAGGCTGGTGAGCCAAGTGTTATAAGCTAGGAGGCTTATGTGTTTATTAGGCCGGAGAGCCTAGTTAAAGGCCAGGAGCTTGTTTTGTACTTGTAGATATTCATATTATTAATATAACAACATCGTTGCGTGTAGACCGACCACAAAGAAAGAGTATGGGGGGATAAGCTCCACTAGGTTGGGCAAGGGAAGAGGCTAGGAGATTGGGGTAAAACGGGATAAGCTTAAGAGCTTAAAACCAAGAGAATAATATATAATTATTATTCTAAAGGTTGTAAAGAGGATATTAATTTATTCTAAGTTCCTTTGGGGAGAGGAACAAGTTCCAAGTGGAGAGGAACGTGCTCCTGAAGAGCCAAGTGTCATCCAAGATGTATGTAGATTTATGGGGGCGCTCTCACCATTCTCACCACTCTCTCCCTTCTGGCCATTTGGAGGATTCTGGCCATCGGTTGCCCCATTCACTCATGCACTGAGAAAGCATGCAGGCGGTCATTTCTGCCATTGTTGAATTCCTCAACCACCCTGAACCTCTGCTACAAGCCTATTAGGTTTGTTTTTTGACTATTTTATTGCAATGATCAAATCCTTTTTGCATCGATATTACATATGTTATGCTTCATATTAGCCATTTTGAAGGATTCTCAAAGGTTTTTATATCAATTCATCATGGATTTGCATCAGGTATGTATAATTGGTGTTTTTGTAATGGTTTTGTGATCAATTCAGTTTAGTTTGATGTTTATAAAGATCTAATGAATGGTTTGTTTGCAATAGGGAAAAATTGTAGTCCGATCCTCCATCCAGTACCTCATTCGACACTCTGTCCAACACTTGATCTGACACGTGATCCAGCACTCCATCTGGCACACGATCTGACACTCAGAGTGCATTGGAGCTAGTGGTTGGTACATTGGTGGCATGTGGTGGACGAATCGGTGATCTGGGTTTTGTGCCCCCTCGTGGCCTCCAGCTATAGAGCTCGACACACCTCAGATTGGGCAGTTGTAGTGATCATTGAGTGGCTCATAGAATTTATAGAATATGTTGCTATTAAGAGCTCATTTAATGAGTTTGTTGTTTTTAGAGGAGGTTGACCCTTCCAGTGGTTGACCTCTCAAGCTGTAAATTGTCTATAAATACCACTATCAGTGGTATGACTAGGACAATATTTTAGAAGAATTTTATTGTGTAATACAGACATTATCTGCAACTTTGTTCCAGACTCTGTTTTTATGATTAATGACAGAATTGTGTTGAGTTGAGCACCTGCATTTTTCTTGTTGGAGTGTAGCCACGACCTGCTGGGGGGCCCACCAGTGGTCTAGGTAACTATGTATATCAATAGATATTGTGTGTTCATCTTGTTTCTTAGTTAGAATTCGTAATTGTTTCTTTATTGCATGTATTTCTCAGTTTCAATTGTTGTGCATATGTCAATTATAATTTGTTAATCTAATTTGTTTTTCCTTAATTGCATATTGCTTGTAGGAGCTGGTTAATTACAATGTTATGTCTTTTTCTTCCTAGTTATAAGTTACTCTGTAGGGTACCAATTTCGATAGGTTCATTTGAAATCTTAATAGATTAATTTCTTTTGTTTTGATAATTTTGACAGAGCACTAATTTAGATTGGTTTCTTTGTAGCTTTGATAGATTAGTCATTTTAGTTTTGATAGTTTTGATAGGGTACTAATTTAAATAGGTTTAATTGCAATTTCAATTACTCTTTGTAGGCTTGTTTCATTTATTAATTTAGCTTCAGCAAGATATTGTAGAAATAGACTTTGAGTTATGATCTTTAATAGCATTTTGGTTGATTTTGGATATGATTCTTAATGATAGTTTAGTTCATTTTAGATTATGAATTTTGATGAAATATCAACCACAAATTTGAGTTGTAATTTCTAGTTGGCATTAGTCAAGAGTTAGAGGTTTTCACATAGTGAATTTGAATTAAGATTTTTAATTAAGAGTTAAATTATGAATTTATGAGTTTATAGCTTTGCTTGAATTAGTGATTTTGAACAAAGTATTTCCCATTATTAGTGTGATAGAGTGAATTATTGATGTTTACTTGATGTTTACTTGAATTGTCATTCGTAGTTAGATGCCATTGGGATGTGAGTTCTTGCTTTTCTTGCTTTTAGTTAGGTAGATGAGTGATTTTAGTTAGGTAGATGAGTGTTCATTCTTGCAAGATAGAAATAATTGTGAGTTTTTTCTTTAAGAATAGAGTTTACTTGTAAAGATAATTTTGACAGATTATTTGCTTATTTGCTTACCTGTCATTTGCTTATTTAGAGGTAGATTATATTGATAGATTAAACAGTTTAGATATAGATTACTTGTCATCTACTTATTCAAAGTTAGATTAAATAGATTGATGAATTAGTTCAAAGATAGATTGCTTGTTATTTGCTTATTCAGAGATAGATCAAATAGTCCATAGTCTTAGATTGCTTAAAGCTCATTAGTTAAAGGTTGCTTTGCATATTTAGCATAGAATATGTTGTTTAAATATATTTTAAAAGACATGTTTTTAAAGTAGAATTTTAAATTGAAAGAGTATTGATCCCTAGGGTAAACTATCCCCTTAGCTAGACAATCTTTCCGTTAGCTTTTCTTCCATTCATAGTTGTAGATTACTTTGTAAATTTAAAGTAAATCTCTTCATTATTTGATTTTGTTGGCATTAGATTAGATTAGGCTAGACTGGGCTAGATTAGAGCTCTATACCTGCACATACATTGCTAGCACCTCGAAGCTTACGAGCCCCGGGTTGACAATTTAATGTCGAAATTGATAGCATATATTTCACTCGACAAAGCCTGAATTGATACCCTTGAGGCAACTGTACCATGCAGGTTTCCTACATATTGCTTCGTTATTACTGTTCCCCACATCCAATTGTTGTTATTTCCATCACCATACTCGTGTGTTGAGAAGAGGGAGTGAAGAAGAGGGTTGCCAAGCCCATGGATAGAAGAAGTAGGTTGCCAGGCCTATGAGCAACTCTCTCCAGGTGAGAGAGTGTGTTGAGGAAGTGATTTCTCCTGGAGTGAGTCTAGTAGCAGCTACAGAGCTCTGAGAATTCTTGATCTGGCCTACTGTTGAAGCCCCAGAAAGGGAGGTGCAGAAGCCGATGGAATGAGGGATAGTGAAGGTGTATACTCCTAGGGTGGGACAAGCATGTGGGGAATGAGAGTTTATGAGTTATGGGAATAAGTCGCTCCTTGGAGGAAATCCTTCCTATTGCATTGTGCAACTTCTTGTTGTCCCTGCCTAGCCTAGGAATCCCTTTACCCGGGTGGAGTTTAGTCCCATCTCGGGGGTGACTCACTGCTGAGAGTGATGAGCAGTGTGGTCTATGGCTAGGAGGTTTGTGGAAGGTATTCACGCAGTTGGTGTACTTCAATTAAAATATAAGTACCAATCCTCTGTTCATTTACATGTTGTGTATTTGTACATGCTATATTGATGAGTATTGGTGATTGGGGACGTTACAAAATGGTATCAAAGAAAAATATGTTTACTCAGTGATGTTTCCCGGCCTGTTGATGGTTGGGAATGTTACAAGAACCTTACTTGATGTTGAGCCTACTCAAGACCCTGTGACATTGATGACCCAACGATTTGAAGAAATCATAACCAACCTTTCTCAAAATCAAGCCCTCATGATGAACAACATTGCTCACATGGAAAGGGCACAACAATATTTGCATCCTAAACCTCAATACAATGGTTAGCCACAAAGAAAAAACCTAGGGTGGAAACCTAGACCCCCAAATGAGCAAAGAGATCCTAATACCTTAGTGACTACTAAGGTCATAAACCAAGAAGAGGGTGCTTGGTGTTTTCCTTGTGGATATACTCATTGGGAGCATGAGTGTCCCAAACTTCATGATGATGATGGTAATAATGAGGAACCTGTTAACTTTATTGACACATTGGATCCCATCTATACCATATCTTCCCAAGTTTATTTTAATGTGATCAAGGTACAACTTGAACAAGCTAAACAAGAGGTTTCTAGGAAAGCTAAGATGAAATTTTGAATCAAATGGATGAAGAGTCAAGGGAGAGGATGAGGAAAAGGGAAATCCAAGTTTATAATAGAAGAACAAAGTGCCTAAGAATGCTCCTAGTGATCCTAGACTTCCTCAAGCAAGGCCTCATTTTCAATCAAGTAATACTCCTCCTCCTTAGCCAACCTTGCCTAAGAGTAATGATATAGACTGTTCGCGTTCTAATGATCACCAAGTGATCAAAATGGAGACCGCTCTACATACCCTGTTGGGTTCCTCAGGGCAGAACATCTGTGGTAGCAAGGGGTTAACAAAAAACAAAACTAACTACAATCTAACTAACAACTGAAAGAAAACAACAATTCGAAAATAAACAAAAACATCAAACATGAGACAAGGGGGTCATCAATGGTTTTAGGCTTGGTATATTAATGAAACCAGAGCACACGTTGAAGATAGAGACAGGGGTTCCCTCTCCCTCCAGCAGAAGGTCCTTTGGGGCCCTCAACACAATGCTTTCCTTACAAAATGAATAGAACTGAACTGAGTGGTGAAAGAACTCTGGGTTAGGCCGCTGATGGATTGCTTGTCAAAGACTGAGCTCTGAATCATCTGGACAGCGTAACTTTGTTTTGAATTCTCTGCTAAAACAATGAGTCTTCACGGCTATTTATAGCATTTTTCCAGGCGGTCACGTAACCAACTTTCGGTGTAAACACAGACCTGTTTAGGGTTCACTTAGGTCATTAATTCACCAAATTTGCAGATCTAACCCTAATTCGAGAGTCAAATCATCTTGGGGGCCGGTCCATAGGCGGTCGGGAGGCCGACTTATGCAATTAATGCACCGTATTAGAAGATGCGTGGGTTTTTGTGTTGACAGGTGCACATCGGGCAGGCATGCGCTAGTAACACGTTTTTTTCCCGCGCATATGCACGCGCATCAAGCTGTTGTAAAGCGCCCTTCAATTTTTTGGTTACTTTGTATAGTTTTTGACCCTTCTGGAACGCTGTGAACTTAATTCAGTGCCATGAATGACTTCATTGTTGTTTTGATGATGTGGATTTCTTATCGCCATGTGCAGACGAAATTTCAATGATAACAAATGCCCCCTGATGGATGAGGTTAGGAGCATACGTATAGCTGAAATCCATCAATGTTTCTTCTACTGAGAATGTTGTTGTAAGGGAAAGCAATAGTGGGACCCTTCGGAGCGATTCGTTGGAGGAAAAAGGAACCGGTATCTCGACCTTCTGAGAGACGTGTATGAAAAAATATACAACTGTGT